>NC_059583.1:9767953-9823405 GCF_020424385.1 Procambarus clarkii
GGGGATTTGTTTGGTTTTAGTTTTTCTACTTGTTTAATTACATCCACCCTGGTAACTGCTAAACTAGTCAACCTGTCCTCATCCCCACCCACATAGACTTGTTCGGCTGAAGGCATATTGTTAAGTTCTTCTTTAGTAAATACAGATATAAAATATTTGTTAAAAATAATACTCATCTCCTTGTCATTATCCGTTATTTGACCTGTCTCAGATTTTAATGGACCTATCCTTTCCCTAGTCTTAGTTCGATATAACTGAAAAAACCCTTTAGGATTTGATTTTGCTTGCTCTGCTATGCGAACTTCATAGTTTCTTTTTGCTTTCCTAATCTCTTTTTTAACATTTCTAACCAGTTGTATGAATTCCTGTTCTAACCTGACTTCCCCATTCTTAATCCTTTTGTACCAAGCTCTCTTTTTACCTATAAGTTTCTTTAAATTATTTGTTATCCACTTTGGTTCATTAGTATTCGATCTATTCAATTTGTATGGTATACTACGTTCCTGTGCTTTGTTTAGAATATTCTTATATAAGTTATATATTAAATCCACATCGAAATCCCCTTTTACGTCACCTGTCGCTGGGTTCATGTCTCGCTCTAAGACCGGCCCACACCCCATACCCAAGACTTTCCAATCTATTTGACCCAAAAAATTTCTTAGGCTATTAAAATCAGCTTTTCGAAAATCTGGCACTTTAACAGAATTTTCTCCTACAGGTCTATTCCATTCTATGCTAAATCTGATTACTTTGTGATCACTGTTCCCTAGCTCATTCCCTATTTCGATGTCATTAATTTGTGTTTCCCTGTTAGTTAACACTAAATCTAAAATATTATTTTCCCGCGTTGGTTCCTTAATGTGTTGCGTAAGAAAGCAATCGTCAATTAATTCTAGAAAATCTTCTGCTTCACTATTCCCTGTTTTGTTCACCCAGTTTATTCCACTAAAATTAAAGTCACCCATGACATAAATACTGTTAGATCTAGATGCTCTAGATATTTCATCCCATAGATGCTTTGCTTCCATTCTGTCTAAATTTGGTGGCCTATATATAACTCCTATTATAATATTATTTGCTTTTTCGTTTAATTCTATCCAAATAGTTTCTGTGTGTGGCTCAGTTTTGATTCCCTCTTTGAGACTACATTTCAAATTGTCCCTAACATATATGGCTACTCCCCCTCCTCGTCTAATATATCTATCTGTGTGAAATAGTTTAAATCCATTTATCTGATATTCAGCTAATAGTTCTCTGTTTTCTACATTCATCCACGTTTCGGTAAGTGCAATAATATCTATTTTTTCTGTGCAGACAAGAGCATTTAATTCATAGCTCGTTATCTAGCTCGTATCTTGTAACTCTATCATCACTACCTAACCTCAGAACTTTACATTTATCAGCATTAAACTGCATTTGCCAATCATTTGACCATTTCAAAACCCTATCTAGATCAACTTGAAGTGATAGTGAGTCCTCCTCCGAATTAATTTCCCTACCGATTTTCGTATCATCGGCAAATTTGCAAATGTTGCTACTCAAACCTGAATCTAAATCATTTATATATATTATAAACAACAGAGGTCCCAGGACAGAGCCCTGAGGTACTCCACTAACAACATTATCCCACTCTGACTTAACTCCATTTATACTAACTCTCTGTTTCCTTTGGAATAGCCATGCCCTAATCCAAGTTAATATAGCACCCCCAATACCATGAGCTTCTATTTTTTTAATTAGTCTTTCATGTGGCACTGTATCAAAAGCTTTGCTAAAGTCAAGGTACACAACATCACAATCCTTACCACTATCAACTGCCTCAACTATGCTGGAATAAAAAGTTAGCAAATATGTTAAACATGAACGGCCATTTGTAAAACCATGTTGCGACTCATTTATTAATTTATGTTTTTCAAGATGGAGACGAATTGTATTTGCAATTATTGATTCAAGTAACTTTCCCACAATAGACGTTAGGCTAATTGGCCGATAGTTTGACGCAAGTGATCTATCTCCTTTCTTAAAAATTGGTACCACATTAGCTACCTTCCATGACTCTGGCACTCTGCCTGACTCTATTGATTTATTAAATATGGTAAACAGTGGCTCGGAAAGCTCCTCTTTGCATTCTTTAAGCACCCTGGCAAACACTTCATCCGGCCCTGGGGATTTGTTTGGTTTTAGTTTTTCTACTTGTTTAATTACATCCACCCTGGTAACTGCTAAACTAGTCAACCTGTCCTCATCCCCACCCACATAGACTTGTTCGGCTGAAGGCATATTGTTAAGTTCTTCTTTAGTAAATACAGATATAAAATATTTGTTAAAAATAATACTCATCTCCTTGTCATTATCCGTTATTTGACCTGTCTCAGATTTTAATGGACCTATCCTTTCCCTAGTCTTAGTTCGATATAACTGAAAAAACCCTTTAGGATTTGATTTTGCTTGCTCTGCTATGCGAACTTCATAGTTTCTTTTTGCTTTCCTAATCTCTTTTTTAACATTTCTAACCAGTTGTATGAATTCCTGTTCTAACCTGACTTCCCCATTCTTAATCCTTTTGTACCAAGCTCTCTTTTTACCTATAAGTTTCTTTAAATTATTTGTTATCCACTTTGGTTCATTAGTATTCGATCTATTCAATTTGTATGGTATACTACGTTCCTGTGCTTTGTTTAGAATATTCTTATATAAGTTATATATTAAATCCACATCGAAATCCCCTTTTACGTCACCTGTCGCTGGGTTCATGTCTCGCTCTAAGACCGGCCCACACCCCATACCCAAGACTTTCCAATCTATTTGACCCAAAAAATTTCTTAGGCTATTAAAATCAGCTTTTCGAAAATCTGGCACTTTAACAGAATTTTCTCCTACAGGTCTATTCCATTCTATGCTAAATCTGATTACTTTGTGATCACTGTTCCCTAGCTCATTCCCTATTTCGATGTCATTAATTTGTGTTTCCCTGTTAGTTAACACTAAATCTAAAATATTATTTTCCCGCGTTGGTTCCTTAATGTGTTGCGTAAGAAAGCAATCGTCAATTAATTCTAGAAAATCTTCTGCTTCACTATTCCCTGTTTTGTTCACCCAGTTTATTCCACTAAAATTAAAGTCACCCATGACATAAATACTGTTAGATCTAGATGCTCTAGATATTTCATCCCATAGATGCTTTGCTTCCATTCTGTCTAAATTTGGTGGCCTATATATAACTCCTATTATAATATTATTTGCTTTTTCGTTTAATTCTATCCAAATAGTTTCTGTGTGTGGCTCAGTTTTGATTCCCTCTTTGAGACTACATTTCAAATTGTCCCTAACATATATGGCTACTCCCCCTCCTCGTCTAATATATCTATCTGTGTGAAATAGTTTAAATCCATTTATCTGATATTCAGCTAATAGTTCTCTATTTTCTACATTCATCCACGTTTCGGTAAGTGCAATAATATCTATTTTTTCTGTGCAGACAAGAGCATTTAATTCATAGCTCGTTATCTAGCTCGTATCTTGTAACTCTATCATCACTACCTAACCTCAGAACTTTACATTTATCAGCATTAAACTGCATTTGCCAATCATTTGACCATTTCAAAACCCTATCTAGATCAACTTGAAGTGATAGTGAGTCCTCCTCCGAATTAATTTCCCTACCGATTTTCGTATCATCGGCAAATTTGCAAATGTTGCTACTCAAACCTGAATCTAAATCATTTATATATATTATAAACAACAGAGGTCCCAGGACAGAGCCCTGAGGTACTCCACTAACAACATTATCCCACTCTGACTTAACTCCATTTATACTAACTCTCTGTTTCCTTTGGAATAGCCATGCCCTAATCCAAGTTAATATAGCACCCCCAATACCATGAGCTTCTATTTTTTTAATTAGTCTTTCATGTGGCACTGTATCAAAAGCTTTGCTAAAGTCAAGGTACACAACATCACAATCCTTACCACTATCAACTGCCTCAACTATGCTGGAATAAAAAGTTAGCAAATATGTTAAACATGAACGGCCATTTGTAAAACCATGTTGCGACTCATTTATTAATTTATGTTTTTCAAGATGGAGACGAATTGTATTTGCAATTATTGATTCAAGTAACTTTCCCACAATAGACGTTAGGCTAATTGGCCGATAGTTTGACGCAAGTGATCTATCTCCTTTCTTAAAAATTGGTACCACATTAGCTACCTTCCATGACTCTGGCACTCTGCCTGACTCTATTGATTTATTAAATATGGTAAACAGTGGCTCGGAAAGCTCCTCTTTGCATTCTTTAAGCACCCTGGCAAACACTTCATCCGGCCCTGGGGATTTGTTTGGTTTTAGTTTTTCTACTTGTTTAATTACATCCACCCTGGTAACTGCTAAACTAGTCAACCTGTCCTCATCCCCACCCACATAGACTTGTTCGGCTGAAGGCATATTGTTAAGTTCTTCTTTAGTAAATACAGATATAAAATATTTGTTAAAAATAATACTCATCTCCTTGTCATTATCCGTTATTTGACCTGTCTCAGATTTTAATGGACCTATCCTTTCCCTAGTCTTAGTTCGATATAACTGAAAAAACCCTTTAGGATTTGATTTTGCTTGCTCTGCTATGCGAACTTCATAGTTTCTTTTTGCTTTCCTAATCTCTTTTTTAACATTTCTAACCAGTTGTATGAATTCCTGTTCTAACCTGACTTCCCCATTCTTAATCCTTTTGTACCAAGCTCTCTTTTTACCTATAAGTTTCTTTAAATTATTTGTTATCCACTTTGGTTCATTAGTATTCGATCTATTCAATTTGTATGGTATACTACGTTCCTGTGCTTTGTTTAGAATATTCTTATATAAGTTATATATTAAATCCACATCGAAATCCCCTTTTACGTCACCTGTCGCTGGGTTCATGTCTCGCTCTAAGACCGGCCCACACCCCATACCCAAGACTTTCCAATCTATTTGACCCAAAAAATTTCTTAGGCTATTAAAATCAGCTTTTCGAAAATCTGGCACTTTAACAGAATTTTCTCCTACAGGTCTATTCCATTCTATGCTAAATCTGATTACTTTGTGATCACTGTTCCCTAGCTCATTCCCTATTTCGATGTCATTAATTTGTGTTTCCCTGTTAGTTAACACTAAATCTAAAATATTATTTTCCCGCGTTGGTTCCTTAATGTGTTGCGTAAGAAAGCAATCGTCAATTAATTCTAGAAAATCTTCTGCTTCACTATTCCCTGTTTTGTTCACCCAGTTTATTCCACTAAAATTAAAGTCACCCATGACATAAATACTGTTAGATCTAGATGCTCTAGATATTTCATCCCATAGATGCTTTGCTTCCATTCTGTCTAAATTTGGTGGCCTATATATAACTCCTATTATAATATTATTTGCTTTTTCGTTTAATTCTATCCAAATAGTTTCTGTGTGTGGCTCAGTTTTGATTCCCTCTTTGAGACTACATTTCAAATTGTCCCTAACATATATGGCTACTCCCCCTCCTCGTCTAATATATCTATCTGTGTGAAATAGTTTAAATCCATTTATCTGATATTCAGCTAATAGTTCTCTGTTTTCTACATTCATCCACGTTTCGGTAAGTGCAATAATATCTATTTTTTCTGTGCAGACAAGAGCATTTAATTCATAGCTCGTTATCTAGCTCGTATCTTGTAACTCTATCATCACTACCTAACCTCAGAACTTTACATTTATCAGCATTAAACTGCATTTGCCAATCATTTGACCATTTCAAAACCCTATCTAGATCAACTTGAAGTGATAGTGAGTCCTCCTCCGAATTAATTTCCCTACCGATTTTCGTATCATCGGCAAATTTGCAAATGTTGCTACTCAAACCTGAATCTAAATCATTTATATATATTATAAACAACAGAGGTCCCAGGACAGAGCCCTGAGGTACTCCACTAACAACATTATCCCACTCTGACTTAACTCCATTTATACTAACTCTCTGTTTCCTTTGGAATAGCCATGCCCTAATCCAAGTTAATATAGCACCCCCAATACCATGAGCTTCTATTTTTTTAATTAGTCTTTCATGTGGCACTGTATCAAAAGCTTTGCTAAAGTCAAGGTACACAACATCACAATCCTTACCACTATCAACTGCCTCAACTATGCTGGAATAAAAAGTTAGCAAATATGTTAAACATGAACGGCCATTTGTAAAACCATGTTGCGACTCATTTATTAATTTATGTTTTTCAAGATGGAGACGAATTGTATTTGCAATTATTGATTCAAGTAACTTTCCCACAATAGACGTTAGGCTAATTGGCCGATAGTTTGACGCAAGTGATCTATCTCCTTTCTTAAAAATTGGTACCACATTAGCTACCTTCCATGACTCTGGCACTCTGCCTGACTCTATTGATTTATTAAATATGGTAAACAGTGGCTCGGAAAGCTCCTCTTTGCATTCTTTAAGCACCCTGGCAAACACTTCATCCGGCCCTGGGGATTTGTTTGGTTTTAGTTTTTCTACTTGTTTAATTACATCCACCCTGGTAACTGCTAAACTAGTCAACCTGTCCTCATCCCCACCCACATAGACTTGTTCGGCTGAAGGCATATTGTTAAGTTCTTCTTTAGTAAATACAGATATAAAATATTTGTTAAAAATAATACTCATCTCCTTGTCATTATCCGTTATTTGACCTGTCTCAGATTTTAATGGACCTATCCTTTCCCTAGTCTTAGTTCGATATAACTGAAAAAACCCTTTAGGATTTGATTTTGCTTGCTCTGCTATGCGAACTTCATAGTTTCTTTTTGCTTTCCTAATCTCTTTTTTAACATTTCTAACCAGTTGTATGAATTCCTGTTCTAACCTGACTTCCCCATTCTTAATCCTTTTGTACCAAGCTCTCTTTTTACCTATAAGTTTCTTTAAATTATTTGTTATCCACTTTGGTTCATTAGTATTCGATCTATTCAATTTGTATGGTATACTACGTTCCTGTGCTTTGTTTAGAATATTCTTATATAAGTTATATATTAAATCCACATCGAAATCCCCTTTTACGTCACCTGTCGCTGGGTTCATGTCTCGCTCTAAGACCGGCCCACACCCCATACCCAAGACTTTCCAATCTATTTGACCCAAAAAATTTCTTAGGCTATTAAAATCAGCTTTTCGAAAATCTGGCACTTTAACAGAATTTTCTCCTACAGGTCTATTCCATTCTATGCTAAATCTGATTACTTTGTGATCACTGTTCCCTAGCTCATTCCCTATTTCGATGTCATTAATTTGTGTTTCCCTGTTAGTTAACACTAAATCTAAAATATTATTTTCCCGCGTTGGTTCCTTAATGTGTTGCGTAAGAAAGCAATCGTCAATTAATTCTAGAAAATCTTCTGCTTCACTATTCCCTGTTTTGTTCACCCAGTTTATTCCACTAAAATTAAAGTCACCCATGACATAAATACTGTTAGATCTAGATGCTCTAGATATTTCATCCCATAGATGCTTTGCTTCCATTCTGTCTAAATTTGGTGGCCTATATATAACTCCTATTATAATATTATTTGCTTTTTCGTTTAATTCTATCCAAATAGTTTCTGTGTGTGGCTCAGTTTTGATTCCCTCTTTGAGACTACATTTCAAATTGTCCCTAACATATATGGCTACTCCCCCTCCTCGTCTAATATATCTATCTGTGTGAAATAGTTTAAATCCATTTATCTGATATTCAGCTAATAGTTCTCTGTTTTCTACATTCATCCACGTTTCGGTAAGTGCAATAATATCTATTTTTTCTGTGCAGACAAGAGCATTTAATTCATAGCTCGTTATCTAGCTCGTATCTTGTAACTCTATCATCACTACCTAACCTCAGAACTTTACATTTATCAGCATTAAACTGCATTTGCCAATCATTTGACCATTTCAAAACCCTATCTAGATCAACTTGAAGTGATAGTGAGTCCTCCTCCGAATTAATTTCCCTACCGATTTTCGTATCATCGGCAAATTTGCAAATGTTGCTACTCAAACCTGAATCTAAATCATTTATATATATTATAAACAACAGAGGTCCCAGGACAGAGCCCTGAGGTACTCCACTAACAACATTATCCCACTCTGACTTAACTCCATTTATACTAACTCTCTGTTTCCTTTGGAATAGCCATGCCCTAATCCAAGTTAATATAGCACCCCCAATACCATGAGCTTCTATTTTTTTAATTAGTCTTTCATGTGGCACTGTATCAAAAGCTTTGCTAAAGTCAAGGTACACAACATCACAATCCTTACCACTATCAACTGCCTCAACTATGCTGGAATAAAAAGTTAGCAAATATGTTAAACATGAACGGCCATTTGTAAAACCATGTTGCGACTCATTTATTAATTTATGTTTTTCAAGATGGAGACGAATTGTATTTGCAATTATTGATTCAAGTAACTTTCCCACAATAGACGTTAGGCTAATTGGCCGATAGTTTGACGCAAGTGATCTATCTCCTTTCTTAAAAATTGGTACCACATTAGCTACCTTCCATGACTCTGGCACTCTGCCTGACTCTATTGATTTATTAAATATGGTAAACAGTGGCTCGGAAAGCTCCTCTTTGCATTCTTTAAGCACCCTGGCAAACACTTCATCCGGCCCTGGGGATTTGTTTGGTTTTAGTTTTTCTACTTGTTTAATTACATCCACCCTGGTAACTGCTAAACTAGTCAACCTGTCCTCATCCCCACCCACATAGACTTGTTCGGCTGAAGGCATATTGTTAAGTTCTTCTTTAGTAAATACAGATATAAAATATTTGTTAAAAATAATACTCATCTCCTTGTCATTATCCGTTATTTGACCTGTCTCAGATTTTAATGGACCTATCCTTTCCCTAGTCTTAGTTCGATATAACTGAAAAAACCCTTTAGGATTTGATTTTGCTTGCTCTGCTATGCGAACTTCATAGTTTCTTTTTGCTTTCCTAATCTCTTTTTTAACATTTCTAACCAGTTGTATGAATTCCTGTTCTAACCTGACTTCCCCATTCTTAATCCTTTTGTACCAAGCTCTCTTTTTACCTATAAGTTTCTTTAAATTATTTGTTATCCACTTTGGTTCATTAGTATTCGATCTATTCAATTTGTATGGTATACTACGTTCCTGTGCTTTGTTTAGAATATTCTTATATAAGTTATATATTAAATCCACATCGAAATCCCCTTTTACGTCACCTGTCGCTGGGTTCATGTCTCGCTCTAAGACCGGCCCACACCCCATACCCAAGACTTTCCAATCTATTTGACCCAAAAAATTTCTTAGGCTATTAAAATCAGCTTTTCGAAAATCTGGCACTTTAACAGAATTTTCTCCTACAGGTCTATTCCATTCTATGCTAAATCTGATTACTTTGTGATCACTGTTCCCTAGCTCATTCCCTATTTCGATGTCATTAATTTGTGTTTCCCTGTTAGTTAACACTAAATCTAAAATATTATTTTCCCGCGTTGGTTCCTTAATGTGTTGCGTAAGAAAGCAATCGTCAATTAATTCTAGAAAATCTTCTGCTTCACTATTCCCTGTTTTGTTCACCCAGTTTATTCCACTAAAATTAAAGTCACCCATGACATAAATACTGTTAGATCTAGATGCTCTAGATATTTCATCCCATAGATGCTTTGCTTCCATTCTGTCTAAATTTGGTGGCCTATATATAACTCCTATTATAATATTATTTGCTTTTTCGTTTAATTCTATCCAAATAGTTTCTGTGTGTGGCTCAGTTTTGATTCCCTCTTTGAGACTACATTTCAAATTGTCCCTAACATATATGGCTACTCCCCCTCCTCGTCTAATATATCTATCTGTGTGAAATAGTTTAAATCCATTTATCTGATATTCAGCTAATAGTTCTCTGTTTTCTACATTCATCCACGTTTCGGTAAGTGCAATAATATCTATTTTTTCTGTGCAGACAAGAGCATTTAATTCATAGCTCGTTATCTAGCTCGTATCTTGTAACTCTATCATCACTACCTAACCTCAGAACTTTACATTTATCAGCATTAAACTGCATTTGCCAATCATTTGACCATTTCAAAACCCTATCTAGATCAACTTGAAGTGATAGTGAGTCCTCCTCCGAATTAATTTCCCTACCGATTTTCGTATCATCGGCAAATTTGCAAATGTTGCTACTCAAACCTGAATCTAAATCATTTATATATATTATAAACAACAGAGGTCCCAGGACAGAGCCCTGAGGTACTCCACTAACAACATTATCCCACTCTGACTTAACTCCATTTATACTAACTCTCTGTTTCCTTTGGAATAGCCATGCCCTAATCCAAGTTAATATAGCACCCCCAATACCATGAGCTTCTATTTTTTTAATTAGTCTTTCATGTGGCACTGTATCAAAAGCTTTGCTAAAGTCAAGGTACACAACATCACAATCCTTACCACTATCAACTGCCTCAACTATGCTGGAATAAAAAGTTAGCAAATATGTTAAACATGAACGGCCATTTGTAAAACCATGTTGCGACTCATTTATTAATTTATGTTTTTCAAGATGGAGACGAATTGTATTTGCAATTATTGATTCAAGTAACTTTCCCACAATAGACGTTAGGCTAATTGGCCGATAGTTTGACGCAAGTGATCTATCTCCTTTCTTAAAAATTGGTACCACATTAGCTACCTTCCATGACTCTGGCACTCTGCCTGACTCTATTGATTTATTAAATATGGTAAACAGTGGCTCGGAAAGCTCCTCTTTGCATTCTTTAAGCACCCTGGCAAACACTTCATCCGGCCCTGGGGATTTGTTTGGTTTTAGTTTTTCTACTTGTTTAATTACATCCACCCTGGTAACTGCTAAACTAGTCAACCTGTCCTCATCCCCACCCACATAGACTTGTTCGGCTGAAGGCATATTGTTAAGTTCTTCTTTAGTAAATACAGATATAAAATATTTGTTAAAAATAATACTCATCTCCTTGTCATTATCCGTTATTTGACCTGTCTCAGATTTTAATGGACCTATCCTTTCCCTAGTCTTAGTTCGATATAACTGAAAAAACCCTTTAGGATTTGATTTTGCTTGCTCTGCTATGCGAACTTCATAGTTTCTTTTTGCTTTCCTAATCTCTTTTTTAACATTTCTAACCAGTTGTATGAATTCCTGTTCTAACCTGACTTCCCCATTCTTAATCCTTTTGTACCAAGCTCTCTTTTTACCTATAAGTTTCTTTAAATTATTTGTTATCCACTTTGGTTCATTAGTATTCGATCTATTCAATTTGTATGGTATACTACGTTCCTGTGCTTTGTTTAGAATATTCTTATATAAGTTATATATTAAATCCACATCGAAATCCCCTTTTACGTCACCTGTCGCTGGGTTCATGTCTCGCTCTAAGACCGGCCCACACCCCATACCCAAGACTTTCCAATCTATTTGACCCAAAAAATTTCTTAGGCTATTAAAATCAGCTTTTCGAAAATCTGGCACTTTAACAGAATTTTCTCCTACAGGTCTATTCCATTCTATGCTAAATCTGATTACTTTGTGATCACTGTTCCCTAGCTCATTCCCTATTTCGATGTCATTAATTTGTGTTTCCCTGTTAGTTAACACTAAATCTAAAATATTATTTTCCCGCGTTGGTTCCTTAATGTGTTGCGTAAGAAAGCAATCGTCAATTAATTCTAGAAAATCTTCTGCTTCACTATTCCCTGTTTTGTTCACCCAGTTTATTCCACTAAAATTAAAGTCACCCATGACATAAATACTGTTAGATCTAGATGCTCTAGATATTTCATCCCATAGATGCTTTGCTTCCATTCTGTCTAAATTTGGTGGCCTATATATAACTCCTATTATAATATTATTTGCTTTTTCGTTTAATTCTATCCAAATAGTTTCTGTGTGTGGCTCAGTTTTGATTCCCTCTTTGAGACTACATTTCAAATTGTCCCTAACATATATGGCTACTCCCCCTCCTCGTCTAATATATCTATCTGTGTGAAATAGTTTAAATCCATTTATCTGATATTCAGCTAATAGTTCTCTGTTTTCTACATTCATCCACGTTTCGGTAAGTGCAATAATATCTATTTTTTCTGTGCAGACAAGAGCATTTAATTCTCTGAATGTGTTGATGGTAAATGTATATAGTGTGTGACAGTGTATAGTGAGTACATATGTTGTAAATATACATAAATGAACATGAAACATTGGTGTGAATAACTGTATGATGGGAGGGGCAAAGTTGGCGAATACAATGTTGGAGAAGTGAGGAAGGGCTGGCTGGGTGTGACAGCTCTGACTCGCGGTGTTCTGAACGTGTTGATGGTGAATGTATATAGTGTGTGACAGTGTATAGTGTGTAAATAGATTGTGTATATATACACAAATTAGCATGATACATAGTAAATATGTGCTGCATATGTGTACACAAGTTTCATGCATGTAACACAGTGTCTACGGACAGTACGGATGTTGTACTGTGATATTATAGTGTACATGTTCATTATACATTGGATTGGCACATAAAAACAATGAAAATGTATTTGGAAAGGTGCGCAAAAAATGAACGAAAATATATTCGCGGCAACTCGCGCACCCCGCCCCGAGCGCCCCACCGCCCCCGAGAGCTTATGGCACGGGCGCACGGGGAATGATGACATCACGCCCTAACTTCCGGACCCCATAGCAGCCAAAGTAAGTACAATTTCGACTTTTTTTTTTACATACCCATACCGAGAGAAGGGTTTTTGACACTTTAAAAAGAAAAAAGAATTTTTTCCAGAGAATTTATTTCCTGCGCACTGCGGGGGTGTCACATTTGGAGGCAACGCAGTTAAGGGGTTAAAGAACGCAAATCTAACCTTAAATGCAAATAAGTGTCATTTTGGCCAAGGCACAGTGACATACCTCGGTTATGAAGTGGGCCAAGGAAAAGTGTTACCTCGGCAAGATAAAATTAGTGCCATTCTGGAGTATCCGGTGGTAAAGTCTAAAAAGGATGTTCAAAAATTTATCGGTATGTGTGCGTACTATCAACGCTTTTGTCAGAACTTTTCCAGTGTTGCCACTCCTCTCAGAGACTTGTTGCGGAAGGCCGTTAAATTTAAGTGGTCATCAGACTGTGCAGAGGCATTTAAAAATTTGAAATTGATCTTAGCTTCCGCCCCAGTGCTTGCTAGTCCAAGGTTCGACCGACCGTTTAAAATTCATGTTGATGCGTCTGACTCGGGTGCTGGTGCAGTGTTGTTGCAAACTGGGGATGATCAGGTGGAACACCCAGTATATTATTACTCTGTGAAATTCGACAAGGCGCAACACAATTATTAAGTGGTAGAAAAAGAGGTGTTGGCGCTAGTGTTAACATGTAAAAAGTACGAAGTTTACCTCACAGGTAATATACTGGAAGTGTACACGGACCATAACCCACTAGTCTTTATGAATCAGATGAAGGGGAAGAATAAACGCATCCTCAGGTGGGCATTGTACCTACAGGACTTCAATCTTTCCATTACCCACCTACCGGGCCGGCTCAACGTGATAGCCGATGCTCTGTCCAGGTTGCCTGAATAACATTCATCTGGGCCACAAGAAGCCATTTACCAACTGTCATGCTTTAGTTATTTTTTTTTAGGTTCTCCTGTGACATTAAATATTCCGTGTCCAATTTATTTACTTCCCTGTTTTTTTGTGTATGTGTTTTTTTTCAGAGAAATTCCTTTGTACTTTTCTTGCAGAGAAATTGTTGTTTTTGATTGAATTTTTTTATCATAGATTTTCCTTTTTATTCTCTGTATACTCTTACAAAAAAATATGACTACTATTCTAGTAGTCACATTTTTTTTTTCTCTGAAGGGGGGAGGAGTGTTACGACCCTGGGTTCCTCAGTGGAAACCAGAGGTCAAAATTGAGCTAATAAACTGCCTTTTAGTATTGAAAACGCATCACGAGGTGCACTTGTTTGTACCTTCCCTGCCAGACGTAAGACTATTCTTGTTTTTCAAAGAACATTTAAGACTGAGCTTGGGGTTGATTATTAAATAATAACATAGACACCAACTATGTTTACTAATACTTTCTAATCATTTGTAAAGTAAACCTGAGTAAACTTGGTATAGGGCTGCGGTACGATTAGTTGAGCAGTCTGCCGGCAGCAAGCCAGCTGGGGGGAAGGAGACTGAGACTCGATCTTTTTCTGAGCTGGCGTTGGGTGGATAGGATCCTCCTACCCTTCCTCCTCGTTTCCTTATTTCTGTGTCTTGTTCAAGCTAAGTATACACTGTGTACATTATTCAATTTCTGGCATACACGTGTTCTATGTGTAGAGTAGTATACTTTGTGTGTAGTAGGTGTTTTTAGAGTTATATTACTAGTTATTCAATAGGGGGTCCCAGTGGAACCACGTGGTCTCCCTACCCTAAGCTGACTCTAGCTTCAAGTGTTTCCCTAGTAGAACTTTACCCTAGCTTGTGTTCAGTGTAAAACCTTGTATCCTGTCTATGTGGACCAAGGCTTTTAACGTAAGATAGTGTGGTAAAGTAATTATTATTATTGTTATTGGTGTGAGTGTATATGGGGGGTTGTTAAGAGGTTAATAAATAAGTAAGTAGTAACGGAGTATCCCTTCTTCCTGTGTGGGAGTGCTATGATCAACCTCTAGTCGGACATGGTCTAGTAGCAAGTTATTATTACTGTGGATAGTTTATTTTGAGGGCCGGGCCTTTTAGATCTCCCATTTTGATAACTCTTAATGCTTACTATTGCCCCTACATCCAGATAATACTAGGCCCCATAGTACAGACACTCATTTATTTAATACTCCACAATAATCAATGGCCAAGAATCACTGACGTTACACACACTAACCTGAGCGCTCAGTGTTGGAATACCTGCAAGACTACACATGGAATAATAACACTCTGTCCCACGGACAATCAAAATGATTTAATTACCACAATGGAATAATATAAATATTACATGGACATCCTCTCAGTCCTTGGCTAATCTATGTATACTCTATTCCCGTGTGTACCCACACACACACACACACACACACCGTACGTCTGTGTACACAAGACGTAAGTCCTTCTGGACTGACAAGATGACAACAAAGGGTGATTATCTCCTCGTCCACACTTCACTTCACCTCTACAGGTACTTAGTGACAATGCAACGGAACACCTGACTTCGAATTCAAGCTTTAGAGACTAACTGATCACCAGAAATACACACACAGGTACTTACTCATTCATACTGCCGGCTTACACACACTTCCCCTACATCAGGCACCCCGCTACGGGTGGCTGGCTGGCTCACAGCAGTGGTAGGTGGCGGTAGCTAGGTGGCGGTAGGTGGCTTAAGCGGAGACCTCCCCCACCCTTCCCGAGCAAGCGTAGCGCCCCCAACACTTTTGGCGCCAAAACACTGACTCGAGATTTTCCACGAATTTCTATGAGAAAACTGCCCCTGGACACTTGGCACGAATTTCCCCGTTCCCATCGACTGCTACAGAACACTAGCAGGCATTATGACGTCTAGAATCACTGATATGGGATCTACGAGTCTGTTACTGCTCTTATGAACATTACCCCACTATCCCAGAACTTTAGATCTCTACCCACTGTACACAATGTCTTTCTCCTCTTCGAGCGACGACTTCGGCCGGATTCTGTGACGACCGCCGTCGTAGATGAAGCAGGAGGTGAAGCAGTTGAGTAGTTAAGCCACCACGACGCCCTATACTCAATTTGACCGAATGAGTACAGAGCGTCTTGACAAAGTGACGTCTATGTTCAGAATGGCGCCTACACCAGCGATTCCCGCGTCCTCCTCTAAATAACCAATGAGAGGAAGGCATACAGCGGCCTACCCCTCTCAACCAATCAGCGACTGGATAGCATGGCCCCTAGGGCGACTCCAAGATGGCCGACCAACATGGGCTCAAGATGTTTACTAAGATGGCGGCCGTTTTCATGACGATGACTCAAGTGGCTAGCAGGCGCGGGAGGCCCACAGTTCACCCACGCCTGCGGCCTAGCTGTTTCCGCGCAAACTCTAGTCTTGCTTCAAGCCATACAATAGAATGATGCTATCGGCATATCTCTGTCCACAGACGTGCTACCCCGGCCAGGGTAACATTTCTGGACTGCTGATGACTGGGGCTCTCACATGAGCCCAAACACTAGATGTTTCGGTTGCTGGCTACCAAACATAAGTCCGCACACTTAACAAGTGCACTTACCAAGTGTATTGGCTCCCACAGGCATAAGAGCAGCATTGTAAGTGAGCTGGTGAACCATCCCCTCACACCAAATATCAGAGTAACAAGGTTATTGCGAATAACCGAACTCAACTGCAGGCTCACCATAGCCCGTGCTATATTCACATTTTGTTCTGAGTAGCTAAATCTAAAACAACAACAACAGCAGAATGTTGAATGTTTCAACTTGGTTCAGAAGATGGCAGAGTGTAACTGGGTGTTAGTTGACTGTTGATAGTTGTCTGTGTTTGATTAATGTGCAATGCCTCGCCGATATCCAATCTTCTATTTTCATCGTATCTGCCCATTATTTTTGTGTTGTTTGTCAGGAAAGTGCTGGTGATGATTTGATTGTGTATAGAGACTATATGTTCCTTGATATGGTCTGCTGTTTGTGCATTGTTAGGTGCCTTGAGAGAGATGTTGTCGTGCCAAAATATTGAGATCGTTGGGGCTGACAGTCCCCAAGTGAGCATGTGAAGGCATAGACTACATTATTCTCATTCAAGGCGTCTTATTTGATGTCAGGAGAGTTCCTAATGAGTAAGTTGCCTGCTTTCTTGCTATTGTTGTATATTATAAACTCCATCTTCTGGTTGGTGTTGGCAGGGATTACGTTTCTTTAATAATTTCTTCCGGGACTCTTTCCTCTGTTTTGTCAGCAGTGTTAAAAAATTTTCCCATAGAATATTTTAAAAAGAGGGACCACTAATGTATTGTTGACCATTTTGTCAGAGGATACACATTGGCTCATGTTTTCAATGATCTGTTCGACACATCTGTTACAGTATCCATTACTGACTAGAACACCTACCTTACTATACCGAGATGCTCGTCAACCAGCTTCCAAATGGAGCTGTGTGTGAGGGCGCAGTTGACGTAGACATTGACAACACTCCGCTTGTGCCTCTCAGGGTGCCCTCTGAATGGCAGATTAGAGAGTTTTGATGTGGACCCCCTGTTCACTATGGTGCTGGTGTCGACCCCCTGTTCACTATGGTGCTGGTGTCGACCCCCCTGTTCACTATGGTGCTGGTGTCGACCCCCTGTTCACTATGGTGCTGGTGTCGACCCCCTGTTCACTATGGTGCTTGTGTCGACCCCCTGTTCACTATGGTGCCGGGTGACCATGCGACGCTATAACGGGTGACATGGTCTGTGTTGGACGCTATAACGGGCCGCATGGTCTGTGGTGGACGCTACAACGGGCCGCATGGTCTGTGGTGGACGCTATAACGGGTGACATGGTCTGTGGTGGACGCTATAACGGGTGACATGGTCTGTGGTGGACGCTATAACGGGCCGCATGGTCTGTGGTGGACGCTATAACGGGCCGCATGGTCTGTGGTGGACGCTATAACGGGTCTGTAGTCTGCAGACAACAATAACTTCCTCTCCTATATCATGCTGGGTATATGTACCCCGAGCGCTGTAACCCACATCTCAGGGAACATACACTGAGAGCGTACCTTAGTCCTGGACTTTATTCAGGACTAAAGCATACTTGCTGGTTGGTCAGTAAGCCACCGTGGTTGCGTTAATTTTTTTGAGATATATACAAGAGTTGTTACATTCTTGTACAGCCACTAGTACGCGTAGCGTTTCGGGCAAGTCCTTAATCCTATGGTCCCTGGAATACGATCCCCTGCCGCGAAGAATCGTTTTTTCATCCAAGTACACATTTTACTGTTGCGTTAAACAGAGGCTACAGTTAAGGAATTGCGCCCAGTAAATCCTCCCCGGCCAGGATACGAACCCATGACATAGCGCTCGCGGAACGCCAGGCGAGTGTCTTACCACTACACCACGGAGACTGCTGACCTGACCTTCCATAGGTTGACCGGATAAGCCCAACACTAAGGTTCGCTAATCCTAATGCTGGGTTCGAATTTCAAAGGTTGATTCTTTACAGTATTCAATCATAATGAACATATGCAGGTCTATACATGTGTACATTATCATGTATATTTAGTGGACTGAGGAGTCAGGGGACTGTGGACCCACGTGTGTCTAGGCTTCCGCCTGAGCGTCACCCCTCACAGTTAATGCACTCAAATTTTAACGATTTTTACCACAGCATCAAAATTCCAAAATCTACTTAACATAAAGACAAAACAATTTTCGCTTCCCCGGACCTCGAAGGATTAGGACTACAGGACGAACACTCCGTCAAAACCAGGATATGGTACAGACTACGTGACCATCACCTCATCGAGCAGGAGCGGGGCAGTATGTTGAGATTTTCCTGGTAGATAAAGTTATCTGTTGATAAGAGGGAACAGATGACAACAAGAGTGTACTAACCTGTGCCTGCAAGAGTCGCGAAGGTCCTCCAGCCCAACGTGGGAGCGAGCAAGCGGCCGGAGAATGTTTACGTTTTTTTTAACAAAGGAATAGATACGGAGGGGGAGGTGGAGGGGCGATTTTTTGTCTTTAAATTTTGCCCAGAGGGGCGAGTTTATTGGGCAGCGCCACTCATCCTCTGAGTGGACACACCACCATGTACAACACTTCCCAATAGGAAGAAAATCTTCTGGGTTGTTCATCCTGTCACTTGTACCCAGACACAGCTGGGACTTGCTTAACTGTCTCAAGTGAACAGCTTATCAAACAAGAAGATTTACATTTGTCAACCCTTAAAATTATACGTTATCTTGCGGGTTCAAAATGGGGAAATCTTTTAAGAACATTATCTATATTTGACAAATAGTGTTTTCCTAACTCAAACAATGTGGGGTTTATTATTCTACACATATTTCTAATGACTCTTAGATGTTCATAATCTCTCTAGTATGGTCAAGGCGGTGTCCGTCACTCTCACCACAGATTCTGCAATTCCTCTGCTCAACTGTTGTTTCCACTCCGAATCTCCATGGATATTTGTATCCAAGAGTATGGATTGCATTGAGTATTGATTCCCAGACACTTTCACACATTGCATTGAGTATGTCGTAGGTGACGCCATCTTCACCAGCCGAATTCTTGCTATTATTGATTTTCTCTGGTGGCCTCCTTCTCTTCGTCCATAATATTTGGGATTGCCAGCTGCAACCACATTGTACTAGCGTACAGATTCATTGATTTGTTCTTCTATCCTCCTTCCCTAGTAACCTTGTCACGCTGATATATCCTGATGATACCTCTAATTTGTAGAGGAGACCTGGGAATGAAATATTCAATGTGGTCTCCTTCGGCGCCTTCAGCAGCCAGCACATATCGCAAGATTTTCTGCCTATTTTTACTAAGGCTTTGTAGCGCTGCTTTAGAATCAGTGCAGATCTGTGCACCGTTAGTGCTTCGTTCAAGGAATCTTAACGCCATAACAATGGCAGTTAGCTCTGCTTGTGTTGAAGAGGCATAGTTCTCAATACGGGCTTTTCCTTCATTTTCGCGTTGTAAGGCATTATTCCTAATTATACTGTATGCTGCACCAGTCCTAACATTGACAGGGTTAGATGACCCATCAGTGTAGATCTGATCTTACTCATTTCCAGCTTCTTTATAGATTTCCTCCAGATAATTGTGCCTCATTTCTTGAGCTATCATGTTGAACTTTTTCGTTGCCTGGTGTTGTGTTCACTGGTGGTGTTATGTTCACTGGTGGTGTTGTGTTCACTGGTGGTGTTGTGTTCACTGGTGGTGTTATGTTCACTGGTGGTGTTGTGTTCACTGGTGGTGTTGTGTTCACTGGTGGTGTTGTGTTCACTGGTGGTGTTGTGTTCACTGGTGTTGTGTGCACTGGTGGTGTTGTGTTCCCTGGTGTTGTTGTGTTCACTGGAGCAACGAGAGCTCTGAGTCTGTTGTTATGTGCCGTGGTTAGTGTTGCATCATCTTGCACCAAGTTGCAACCTGCAGGACTCTTCTGAGACAAACTCTGGCCCTGCAGAATTTGGAGTATGGCCTCTTGGCTCCTCTGAATTGGCCATAGGGCATTCTCAAGTTTGTTTTGCATAACGGGCGGCATTGTGTTGCCTGGACCCAGTAAAGTGTTGGTTGGCGGGTGAGGAAGGGGAATGGTTGGTTGGGAAGGAGGGATCGTCAGCAGGGAGGCAGGAGTGGTTGGGTGGGTAGGAAGGAGGGTCGCCTGAGAGGCAGGGGTGCTGGTTGACTGAGAGGGGTTAGGGGGTATGGGTGATGAGGTTGGGATCGGGTTGTTGAGTGGGATAGGGTTGGGGTTAGTGAGCGAGGTAGGGGTGGGTGGGCTTGTGAGAGGAAGGGGGACTAGTTGGGCTTGTTTGGGGTAGTGGTGGGTCGCCCCACTCCTACCCCAGACTGTTGTCGGTCTATTGGAGGCTGGACCCTGAGCTGGGTCGTGTGCTGGCCCCTGGCTTTCTGTGGTACTGTTCACGGAACCATTCCCGCCTCTGTTTACTAGTCCACCTGCGGTTTGAGTCAGTGCTCTTCTCGAGCCCGCCAATCAGGCCTCATGCTGCAATATCTGTTCCAGGCATGATGGGGCAGTTTACAGTTGACACATTTAAGTATTACACCGCCAACCCCACCATGTGCAAGCTTATCCAGACACTGTTTGGTATCGTGAGAGCCACTGCAACACCCACCCCTAATTGGGTGATCACATTGCCACGTTCTGTGATGCCACCATTGACAATTGCCACATAAGGATGGGCTGCCAATATACCTCTCCACTTTGCACGCCCTCATGACTGGTAATTTAATGTTTGGGGGCAGGACACCCTTCGACAGAGCGATTGCTTGATTTTTGGGCAGCCCCCTGGTTCAGTGTTGCGCATGACCCAAACAATCCCTTCACAGTCCTCGAGGAATTTCACTGCAAAATGAATACTATAGTTCTTGATTATAATTTTAGTTTGTCTTGTCAGTGGGTTTGCTTCCAACAATTTAACTTCATTACCTTGATACACATGGCTGGTCTCTGTGAAGATCTTCAGGGCACTGTCCCCCTGCACCCGTGCACTAACATTGCCACCTACACATCTGCTCTCTATGCGATACTCCTCTCAGTGGGAGCGGCAGGTGTCAATAATCCATCTGTACTTCTCTGCTGCTGTCAATCCCATTGCAGGAAAGATTAGGATGTGCCACTCACTATCTTTGTCTTGTCGTTGTTGTTGTTGATGATGTTGTTGCCACTGCTGCTGTTGCTGCTCAACCTGTCACTGCACTTTGTCCCCGTCTCACGCTTCCTCTGGTTTTGACTTGTTGGAAGTCATCGTCATCCTTATCCTTTGTTGCACCGGAGGGCCTCAGGTGAGGAATTCCGCACTGGAGAGCACCAGGTGGGGAACTGCACTGGAGAGCCCCGGGTTGGGAAAGGAGCCCATGCTGGGGAGGTTGTTATAGTGCCCGAGCACATCAGCCACGCTCACTTGTTGTCTCAACATCTGACTTTTCGTTATAATCATCTATTTGCTGCGGCTCATTTTGTATGTGTTCTTGAGTGGTATGTCTTCAACACTGCACTCTACCCTACACACATACACATATAGACACCTGCAGTAATATCGTGTACGGCTGGCATTGGAATAGTCAAAGACCGAAGTTTAAAGTAGAGACACCTGTGGAGTTCCAGACTCCCCCCCCCCCCACCTCTCTCTCTCTCTTTCGGGAGGAGGGGGGCGAGGCGAGGGGCGGTGCATGGAATGAACAAATGTAAGGAGAACCTGGGGGAGTCGCGCCAAACAGTGCGAGTGCCTCCATTCCAAACATGGAAATATCTAATGCTAATGTGCTGTACCGAATTATTCGTAGACTACATATGTACCGGTCAGGGTGTTGTAGGTGGCAGAGCAGCATCCTTATTGCGATCCACTACGACCCTCTAAGGCTGGAGGTTTCGTCACGCCCCCCGATGGCGACAACCCTCCAATGAGACGTAGGGGTGATCTGAGCCGGATGTGGAAGGGGTTAAAGTTTAGCGTCCCGTCCATGCTGGTTTTGGTGGTGTTACCGGGGCGTTTGGTGTTGGGTTAGTTGTTTAGTATGCCGTTCCAGCGGTGCGGGAGGCTGCTGGTGTTATGACAATGGGGGTGACTATTTGTGGAATGGCAGTGTTGAAGACCAGCAGGACCTTGTGGACCAGCAGGACCTCGTTGTCCTGCTGGACATAACCAGCCTCCAGCATTACTTACTCTTGTGGTTAAGTGCAGAAGAAGACCCATTCCTCAGGACCGTCCATTGAGTCGCTCGACAAGATTCGTGATCTAGGAACGTCAAAATTATTGAATGTGCTTCCTCACTCTTTGTTGCAGTGTTACCCTTCTGGTTCTCTGAGCAGGTTTCTGGACTTCCTAATTATTGGTGGAGCCGAGTTCTGACTGGAACTTCGAACACTTGATGATTGGAAAGTAAGTGGAAGCGTTAGTTTATGGGCATGAATAGTCTTATTCGGTATTTTAAGGTAACATTTGTTGTGGAGTAAAGACTCCTCTTTTGGCGTGAATGTAATTTATGTTTATTTGTTTGTTTTATTACTAATTATTACCGCTGACAGTCTATGTGTTAAGGAGTTTATTCTTACAGAATAACAATTTGTACGAATTATTATTTATAGGAATAAGTCCTTTTATATTTGTGGCATAACAGAACATTGAAGAACACTTATTGTAAAATATTTATATAATAAACCATGTTTAATAGATTTTCATTTATTATTAATATTATAATTATTAGTATTTGTGTAGTTTATGTAAACAATTGAATACAACACATAATTGTGGGGGTGTTATCTTATTTTATGTTAAAATATTTTATTATTATTATTATTATTATTATTATTATTATTATTATTATTATTATTATTATTATTATTATTAAGTAATTGTAATGTCTGTCATAGACATAATAACAGAGGATAAAAACCCACACTTGCGTATTTGTGAAATTTATGTAAGGAATTACACCAAGTCTTTCGCACTCTCCTTAGTGCCTTGTCAAGTTCTGAGTGTGTAATTAGGACGAGACTTAACAATCGATGTATTAGATGTAGATAAATCCAGGGTGAAGCTCTTATCCAGGATGTCATTAGTATCCAGGGTGTTGCTATTATGCAGGGTACCGCTTTATACAAGGTATATATAGCTTTTATCCAAGATGCATCTCTTATCCAGGGTGAAGCTCTTATCCAGGGTGTCGCTATTATCCAGGGTGTGGCTCTTATCCAGGGTGTAGCTCTTATCTAGGATGTATCCCTTATCCAGAGTGTAGCTCTTATTTAGATTGTCGCTATTATCCAAGGGTGTACCTTTTATCCAGGGAGTTGCTATTATCCAGGGTGTCGCTATTATCCAGGGTGTAGCTCTTATCCAGGGTGTAGCTCTTATTTAGATTGTCGCTATTATCCAGGGTGTACCTCTTCTCCAAGACTTACTATTATCCAGGGTGTCGCTATTATCCCAGGGTGTAGCTCTTATCCAGGGAGTTGCTATTATCCAGGGTGCAACTATTATCCAGGGTGTTGCTATTATCCAGGGTGTAGCTCTTATCCAGGGTGTCGCTATTATCCAGGGTGTAGCTCTTATCTAGGGTGTCGCTATTATCCAGGGTGCAGCTATTATCCAGGGTGTAGCTCTTATCCAGGGTGTCGCTATTATCCAGGGTGTAACTCTTATCCAGGGTGTAGCTCTTATCCAGGGTGCAGCTAATATCCAGGGTGTAGCTCTTATCTAGGGTGTTGCTATTATCCAGGGTGTCGCTATTATCCAGGGTGTAGCTCTTATCTAGGGTGCAGCTATTATCCAGGGTGCATATGTTGCCTAGGTTCTAGAGATATGGTTTCTGTAGTAAGTCTTACGCTCAACAGATGGCGGGACGACGTTTATTGGTTCTCTTCAAGTGAGCGTTCTCAGTTGTGTTGATGCTAACTTGCTGAGACCCTCTGGTAGTGTGACGTGCCGTGCTGACTATGGCGAGTGTATTGTTCAAGTGAGACGGTGGACTCTGAATGGCAAGTGAACTGCGACTAATATGGTTGTTACGTAGAGCAGTTACGGCAAGTCTGGGGTGGTTCTGTCTATGGGGAAATCTGGCTCCAGAATATTTAAATAATAATACTAATAATAAATCTCATTAATTATTCGAAGGACCACTCCCTTTATGGAAGAAATAAATTAAATATATAAATTGTAAATATATTAGAGAACCAGTGCTATGGATCTCTGAAATAATTGATAATATAAAATGATTGCTCAGGGAAATATTAGGGCAATAATGGGCTGTAGAATAATAATTAAATTATAGAGCAAAATCCCTCCACGCTCTTTGGGGGTTAATGTAGTGCAAATTAACTATTGCGTTAATTGCACCATAAATTCAATACTAATGCATATCGAATTTATGAGAATAACATATCAAAATACAGTAATAAATCACATGGCAAGATATAAATGGTTAGTAAATAAATGATCTTATATTAAAGATCAATAATTAACTAAGTGTTAGTAAACTACTAATTAAGGAATAAACAGCGGCTTAGCTGTGTTGGAGAAATAGATGTACGCGGTTGGGCAGTCACTTGAAGAATACTGGTCGAAAAATGCCTTGTCACTATGGCACAAGCTGAAATTACGGGTAAAAAGTAAGATATGCCTATGCTAATGTTGATTTACACCTATTTCTGAATAAAGATATGGACGCGATGTAGCATGGGACACTTTTTGTTATTTAGAGTCCATGCGGCATGACGACGAGCAACTTACAAGTTTGATATACTATTGCCACAATTTATCAAATGTTAGTAGGACTTATCCTAATTATGCTCACCAAGCAGAGTGTCTGATTGCTGATGGAGTTGCTCCAGCACTTTGACATCCATTGCTGTAAGGATGATGCTAATACGGGCTGGTGAAATACGCAGATCCCCAGACACTGCTTGCTGTCAGAAATATGGCTGCCGTCGCTCTAGCCCTTCCTCCCTCTCAGGGTGGCGCATGCTCAATAGCTCCCAGTAGGGGCCCCGAGCATAAATTATATTATTTATTTAATGTTAAATATGGAAGGAAGTGGGTATGATGAATATTTACGTCATAAATAAATGTGTTATGCGGTAATATATTTTCTCGTAATGCAAGTCAGTTAATTTAGACCGCACAAAATAAACGAGAAAGATTTAAATTGGAAATTATTTTATTTTTTTTATTTTTTTGAGATATATACAAGAGTTGTTACATTCTTGTACAGCCACTAGTACACGCAGCGTTTCGGGCAGGTCCCTGGACTACGATCCCCGCCGCGAAGAATTGTTTTTACAACCAAGTACACATTTTACTGTTGAGTTAAACAGAGGCTACAGTTAAGGATTTGGGGCCCAGTAAATCCTCCCCGGCCAGGATACGAACCCATGACAAAGCGCTCGCGGAACGCCAGGCGAGTGTCTTACCACTGCACCACGGGGACTGGTAAACTTATGGGGTTTATGGGGACTTATGTTATAATATTATTCACTGGAACAGCTATCTAGCTGGATAAATGACTTCCAGTAAACAGTAATATACTAAATAAAGTAAACTTATTAATAAACGATTATTCTTAATAGAGGAAGGTAAATAACTGGACTCGATTGGATCCACAGATATGTGGAAAATTATTCCCTGTGGCGGGCCTGCTAGCACGACGCGCCATGGATACTAAAAAAAATTTTGGCAAAATTGCGTCGTAATAGAATATGAATTAATATTAGTACACTACTGATTAGTAATGTTAGTAGAATATAATAGTACAAGGATTATTTATCAGAGTACTAAAAATGAGAAATAAGTGTTGGATATTTCCAACACTGTCTGGCCGGAGACGAGGGTGAACTCTGGACGACTGGAACAGTATGGTATGTACAACATATTATTGTATTCTTGATACATTGTTAGGGATGATCAGATTTTGTCAAGAATACGTAGTAGAGTCCACTAGTGTCTTGCGTTGACTAAACTATGAGGGTGAACATTGTGCTGTAGGCGGTTAGTGTTTATGTTAAGAGTACAGTAAAGAGATATTCTACCACTAAGTGTCTTGTAGATTATTAATGCAGTATGGTTTAGGCTTCCCCAAGTGTTCAGATCCCATGTCTGATAGCTGCCGCGATGCTTCCTGGCACTCATCTCAAGTCTACCCTACATACCCTAGCCGTATAGGGCAGGCTGCATGGGAGATCTACACTATAACTATGGTAGAGAATGTCCAAAGTTAGAGACCAGACGCTTAGAGCTAGCATTTCCCAAATTGACAGAGAGATTGATCTGAGGTACTGGAGGGACATAGGCTACAGTGTGGGTGTAGCCAGGTGTACCAACAGTGTGGGTGTAGCCAGGTGTACCATCAGTGTGGGTGTAGCCAAGTGGCCCAACAGTGTGGGTGTAGCCAGGTGTACCATCAGTGTGGGTGTAGCCAAGTGGCCCAACAGTGTGGGTGTAGCCAGGTGTACCATCAGTGTGGGTGTAGCCAGGTATACCAACAGTGTGGGTGTAGCCAGGTATACCAACAGTGTGGGTGTAGCCAAGTGGCCCAACGGTGTGGGTGTAGACAGGTGGACCAACAGTGTAGGTGTAGCCAGGTGGACCAACAGTGTGGGTGTAGCCAGGTGGACCAACAGTGTGGGTGTAGCCAGGTGGACCAACAGTGTGGGTGTAGCCAGGTGGACCAACGGTGTGGGTGTAGCCAAGTGGTTCAACAGTGTGGGTGTAGCCAAGTGGCCCAACAGTGTGGGTGTAGCCAAGTGGCCCAACAGTGTGGGTGTAGCCAAGTGGCCCAACAATGTGGGTGTAGCCAAGTGGACCAACAGAGTGGGTGTAGCCAAGTGGCCCAACAGTGTGGGTGTAGCCAAGTGGCCCAACAGTGTGGGTGTAGACAGGTGGACCAACAATGTGGGTGTAGCCAAGTGGCCCAACAGAGTGGGTGTAGCCAAGTGGCCCAACAATGTGGGTGTAGCCAAGTGGCCCAACAATGTGGGTGTAGCCAAGTGGACCAACAATGTGGGTGTAGCCAAGAGGCCCAACAATGTGGGTGTAGCCAAGTGGCCCAACAATGTGGGTGTAGCCAAGTGGCCCAACAGTGTGGGTGTAGCCAAGTGGCCCAACAGTGTGGGTGTAGCCAAGTGGCCCAACAGTGTGGGTGTAGTTCTACCGAACTTACTGGATCCTGCAGTTGAAACTTCGGTTTCAACTCTTTTGACCATGTCGTAGCTCAGTCGATAAAGGCAGCGTCTGGGATGATCTCGGACATAGGTACGAGTCCTCGTCACGCCCTTGTGGATTTGTTTCGTCCAGTTATCCTTCAGCAACTTGGACAAAGATCCCTTCTGAGAGCTGTATACACCCTTTGTGAGGCTATTATTGAGTATGCTGCCTCAGCACGGAACCTCCTACCTAAAAAACACAGAAACTAGAAAATGGTTAAAAAAAAAATGCAATAAGGCTCATTCCTGTGCTAAGAGAACAGAGTTATGAAGCAAGATTGTAGGAACTGGACCTCATTTCACTGAGGGAGAGACAAGGAATACAGTAGATTTGACAACGACGTACAAGATTATAAGGGAAATTGAGAAATATAGAAACAATATACTGTTCAAATTAAGGAACAGTTGAACGGGAGGACATTATTGGAAACAGGAAATACAGATGAGTCATAGGGATGTCAGAAATAACTTCTTCAGTCTCAGAGTCATAAATAACTGGAACAGAAAAAAGATCCCTTCTGAGAGCTGTATACACCCTTTGTGAGGCTATTATTGAGTATGCTGCCTCAGCACGGAACCTCCTACCTAAAAAACACAGAAACTAATAAATGGTTAAAAAAAAATGCAATAAGGCTCATTCCTGTGCTAATGCAATAAGGCTCATTCCTCTACGGTCTGTTGGGCCACTTGGCTACACCCACACTGTTGGGCCACTTCGCTACACCCACACTGTTGGGCCACTTGGCTACACCCACATTGTTGGGCCTCTTGGCTACACCCACATTGTTGGTCCACTTGGCTACACCCACATTGTTGGGCCACTTGGCTACACCCACACTGTTGGGCCACTTGGCTACACCCACTCTGTTGGGCCACTTGGCTACACCCACATTGTTGGTCCACCTGTCTACACCCACACTGTTGGGCCACTTGGCTACACCCACACTGTTGGGCCACTTGGCTACACCCACTCTGTTGGTCCACTTGGCTACACCCACATTGTTGGGCCACTTGGCTACACCCACACTGTTGGGCCACTTGGCTACACCCACACTGTTGGGCCACTTGGCTACACCCACACTGTTGAACCACTTGGCTACACCCACACCGTTGGTCCACCTGGCTACACCCACACTGTTGGTCCACCTGGCTACACCCACACTGTTGGTCCACCTGGCTACACCCACACTGTTGGTCCACCTGGCTACACCTACACTGTTGGTCCACCTGTCTACACCCATACCGTTGGGCCACTTAGCTACACCCACACTGTTGGTATACCTGGCTACACCCACACTGTTGGTATACCTGGCTACACCCACACTGATGGTACACCTGGCTACACCCACACTGTTGGGCCACTTGGCTACACCCACACTGATGGTACACCTGGCTACACCCACACTGTTGGGCCACTTGGCTACACCCACACTGATGGTACACCTGGCTACACCCACACTGTTGGTACACCTGGCTACACCCACACTGTAGCCTATGTCCCTCCAGTACCTCAGATCAATCTCTCTGTCAATTTGGGAAATGCTAGCTCTAAGCGTCTGGTCTCTAACTTTGGACATTCTCTACCATAGTTATAGTGTAGATCTCCCATGCAGCCTGCCCTATACGGCTAGGGTATGTAGGGTAGACTTGAGATGAGTGCCAGGAAGCATCGCGGCAGCTATCAGACATGGGATCTGAACACTTGGGGAAGCCTAAACCATACTGCATTAATAATCTACAAGACACTTAGTGGTAGAATATCTCTTTACTGTACTCTTAACATAAACACTAACCGCCTACAGCACAATGTTCACCCTCATAGTTTAGTCAACGCAAGACACTAGTGGACTCTACTACGTATTCTTGACAAAATCTGATCATCCCTAACAATGTATCAAGAATACAATAATATGTTGTACATACCATACTGTTCCAGTCGTCCAGAGTTCACCCTCGTCTCCGGCCAGACAGTGTTGGAAATATCCAACACTTATTTCTCATTTTTAGTACTCTGATAAATAATCCTTGTACTATTATATTCTACTAACATTACTAATCAGTAGTGTACTAATATTAATTCATATTCTATTACGACGCAATTTTGCCAAAAATTTTTTTAGTATCCATGGCGCGTCGTGCTAGCAGGCCCGCCACAGGGAATAATTTTCCACATATCTGTGGATCCAATCGAGTCCAGTTATTTACCTTCCTCTATTAAGAATAATCGTTTATTAATAAGTTTACTTTATTTAGTATATTACTGTTTACTGGAAGTCATTTATCCAGCTAGATAGCTGTTCCAGTGAATAATATTATAACATAAGTCCCCATAAACCCCATAAGTTTACCAGTCTCCGTGGTGCAGTGGTAAGACACTCGCCTGGCGTTCCGCGAGCACTTTGTCATGGGTTCGTATCCTGGCCGGGGAGGATTTACTGGGCCCCAAATCCTTAACTGTAGCCTCTGTTTAACTCAACAGTAAAATGTGTACTTGGTTGTAAAAACAATTCTTCGCGGCGGGGATCGTAGTCCAGGGACCTGCCCGAAACGCTGCGTGTACTAGTGGCTGTACAAGAATGTAACAACTCTTGTATATATCTCAAAAAAATAAAAAAAATAAAATAATTTCCAATTTAAATCTTTCTCGTTTATTTTGTGCGGTCTAAATTAACTGACTTGCACTACGAGAAAATATATTACCGCATAACACATTTATTTATGACGTAAATATTCATCATACCCACTTCCTTCCATATTTAACATTAAATAAATAATATAATTTATGCTCGGGGCCCCTACTGGGAGCTATTGCGCATGCGCCACCCTGAGAGGGAGGAAGGGCTAGAGCGACGGCAGCCATATTTCTGACAGCAAGCAGTGTCTGGGGATCTGCGTATTTCACCAGCCCGTATTAGCATCATCCTTACAGCAATGGATGTCAAAGTGCTGGAGCGACTCCATCAGCAATCAGACACTCTGCTTGGTGAGCATAATTAGGATAAGTCCTACTAACATTTGATAAATTGTGGCAATAGTATATCAAACTTGTAAGTTGCTCGTCGTCATGCCGCATGGACTCTAAATAACAAAGTGTCCCATGCTACATCGCGTCCATATCTTTATTCAGAAATAGGTGTAAATCAACATTAGCATAGGCATATCTTACTTTTTACCCGTAATATCAGCTTGTGCCATAGTGACAAGGCATTTTTCGACCAGTATTCTTCAAGTGACTGCCCAACCGCGTACATCTATTTCTCCAACACAGCTAAGCCGCTGTTTATTCCTTAATTAGTAGTTTACTAACACTTAGTTAATTATTGATCTTTAATATAAGATCATTTATTTACTAACCATTTATATCTTGCCATGTGATTTATTACTGTATTTTGATATTTTATTCTCATAAATTCGATATGCATTAGTATTGAATTTATGGTGCAATTAACGCAATAGTTAATTTGCACTACATTAACCCCCAAAGAACGTGGAGGGATTTTGCTCTATAATTTAATTATTATTCTACAGCCCATTATTGCCCTAATATTTCCCTGAGCAATCATTTTATATTATCAATTATTTCAGAGATCCATAGCACTGGTTCTCTAATATATTTACAATTTATATATTTAATTTATTTCTTCCATAAAGGGAGTGGTCCTTCGAATAATTAATGAGATTTATTATTAGTATTATTATTTAAATATTCTGGAGCCAGATTTCCCCATAGACAGAACCACCCCAGACTTGCCGTAACTGCTCTACGTAACAACCATATTAGTCGCAGTTCACTTGCCATTCAGAGTCCACCGTCTCACTTGAACAATACACTCGCCATAGTCAGCACGGCACGTCACACAACCAGAGGGTCTCAGCAAGTTAGCATCAACACAACTGAGAACGCTCACTTGAAGAGAACCAATAAACGTCGTCCCGCCATCTGTTGAGCGTAAGACTTACTACAGAAACCATATCTCTAGAACCTAGGCAACATATGCACCCTGGATAATAGCTGCACCCTAGATAAGAGCTACACCCTGGATAATAGCGACACCCTGGATAATAGCAACACCCTAGATAAGAGCTACACCCTGGATATTAGCTGCACCCTGGATAAGAGCTACACCCTGGATAAGAGCTACACCCTGGTGTAGCCAAGTGGCCCAACAGTGTGGGTGTAGCCAAGTGGCCCAACAGTGTGGGTGTAGCCAAGTGGCCCAACAGTGTGGGTGTAGACAGGTGGACCAACAGTGTGGGTGTAGCCAAGTGGCCCAACAGTGTGGGTGTAGCCAAGTGGCCCAACAATGTGGGTGTAGTCAAGTGGCCCAACAGTGTGGGTGTAGCCAAGTGGCCCAACAGTGTGGGTGTAGACAGGTGGACCAACAGTGTGGGTGTAGCCAAGTGGCCCAACAGTGTGGGTGTAGACAGGTGGACCAACAGTGTGGGTGTAGCCAAGTGGCCCAACAATGTGGGTGTAGACAGGTGGACCAACAGTGAAGCCAAAATACCATATAACTGTAGACCTTGAAGATGACCTCAGCCATCCTCGCCTTACTGATGGCGAAAGGACCGTGAGGTCGACCTATATTCTATTAACTCTTGCTCTCACTGGATGAAATTATTGGTTGTGTTCTCAGCCGTCGACGTGCGGCCGTTCTCCTGATCCGCCACAACCTACAACACAAAATCTTTCCATAACCTGACACTTATGACCCCAAACAACCCTAGTCTACCGACTCATGGAAAACGAGGATATTTGTGAGGCGCTCTTTTTCATAGTACTTTGTAATTAGGTCGTTGAGCGTTATAACGTAGACAATAGGAAGTATTAGTTGAGAGGCCGAGCTGTTCCGTGGACATCTCCAGGAGAGAGTAGATTGCTTCAGTTTTTATTTTTCACCAAAAAGTGTAAATAGAGATAATGAAACACGGCAAGTAAATCTTGGTTGATGTGTTTTATTAGGTGAACTTAAAGAACTTATGGTTGAGTTAGTTTATATTAATGAAATATTTTATAACATATCAGAATCTTTAAAAACGTTTCACACAGAAGTTTTTGTGGAGAAATACAGGCGCCAAGGAAGACTTCATAACGCTGTACCACCTAACACTGTCATATACACAGCTAGAGTTTTTGAATTGCTGCTACTCTTTTGCGTATCAGTCTAGTGTTTTGTTTGTTTGGGGGGTAGGGGAAGGTGTACTCCTTAGTTGTGCTTGGAGGGGTGAATTTTTCGACCATCATTAGATCAATGTAGTGACCATATTTATTTCTCTTTTTCTTATCATATTATATTTGATGCTGTGTATTGAATTGCTTCGACAACTTGCTAATTTTTTCTGTTCCAGTTATTTATGACTCTGAGACTGAAGAAGTTATTTCTGACATCCCTATGACTCATCTGTATTTCCTGTTTCCAATAATGTCCTCCCGTTCAACTGTTCCTTAATTTGAACAGTATATTGTTTCTATATTTCTCAATTTCCCTTATAATCTTGTACGTCGTTATCAAATCTACTGTATTCCTTGTCTCTCCCTCAGTGAAATGAGGTCCAGTTCCTTCAATCTTGCTTCATAACTCTGTTCTCTTAGCACAGGAATGAGCCTTATTGCATTTTTTTTAACCATTTTCTAGTTTCTGTGTTTTTTAGGTAGGAGGTTCCGTGCTGAGGCAGCATACTCAATAATAGCCTCACAAAGGGTGTATACAGCTCTCAGAAGGGATCTTTGTCCAAGTTGCTGAAGGATAACTGGACGAAACAAATCCACAAGGGCGTGACGAGGACTCGTACCTATGTCCGAGATCATCCCAGACGCTGCCTTTATCGACTGAGCTACGACATGGTCAAAAGAGTTGAAACCGAAGTTTCAACTGCAGGATCCAGTAAGTTCGGTAGAACTTCGGTTTCAACTCTTTTTACCATGTCGTAGCTCAGTCGATAAAGGCAGCGTCTGGGATGATCTCGAACGTAGGTCCGAATCCTCGTCACGGCCCTAGTGGACTTGTTCATGTGATGCATCATGCTATTGTGATTTCTGTGTGTAATGAAGTAAGGGCGAAGAGAGAGAACGACCTATTGACATAGCTCGAGTGCATGGGGGGAGTTGTATAAAATCTTGGTTTGTGTCTCGGAGAGGCTGCAGGATCCAGTAAGTTCAGTAGAACTTCGGTTTCAACTCCTTTGACCATGTCGTAGCTCAGTCGACAAAGGCAGCATCTGGGATTATCTCGGCCGTAGGTTCGAATCCTTGTCACGGCCCTTGTGGATTTGTTCATATGATGCATCACGCTATTGTGATTTCTGTGTTTAATAACTGGACGTTTACCAGTATGTCGTATGATGCCCTCGTTGTTCTGCTGATGTGTGCTTCTGGTGTTAGACCTCCTATGTGTACTCATCTATTTGTGCTTGCATGATCGAGCATTGGCTCTTGGATCCCGCCTTTCTAGCCGCCGGTTGTTTAAAACAATGACTCCTGTCCTATTTCCCAGTCATTTATAGTTTGAAAATAATGAATAGAGCTTGCTTCCCTTCCACAATGTGCTCCTTTAGTTCATTCCTTTTCTCCAATACTTTCACGCTAAGCAAAGGCTTCCTAACATCTCTGACTCATCTGTGTTTCCAGCTTCCACTCATGTCGTCTTTTCCTCTTCGAATTCAGTGTGATCATTTCGTCTATTTCTTCTTTGTCAATCCCCAAATCAGTTTGTATTTTTCTATCATATCTCCACACTCCCTCCTTTTTACTAACGTTGTCAGGTTCAGTTCCTTCAGTCATTCTTCATACTCCACATCCCTCGCAACTCTGGGACTAGTCTCATCGCAAATTTCTGAATCTTTTCCAGTTCCTTTGTGTTTCTTCAGGTGGGGGCTCCATGATGTAGCAGCATACTCTAAGACTGGTTTCACGTAGTCAGCGTAAATCGACCTAAATTCTTCCTTATTTAGGTTTGTGAATGACATTCTAATTTTTACCAGCATAGAATACGTTACTGTCGTTATCTGACTTATATGTGCCTCAGGAGTTAGATTTGGTGTTACGTCCACTCCCAGTTACTCCTCGAATCGTCACAGGTACGTAGTTTTACTTCATTGTGTACTGCCCCTTTGGTCTCCTGTCACCTAGTCCCCATTTCCATAACTTTACTCTTGCACACGTTGAACTCCAGTAGCTATTTTTCTAACCATCTCTGCGGCTTGTTCAAGTCCTCTTGGAGAATCCTACAATCCTCATATGTCACAACTCGTCTCATTAATTTCGCGTCTTCCGAGAACATCGACATAAAAGACTCGACTCCTGTAGACATGTCGTTCACGTATATTAGAAATAGAACCGGTCCCGGCACCAATCCTTGAGGGACTCCACTCATTACGGTTCCCCAGTCCAACTTCTCATCCCTGACAATTACATTCTGTCTCCTGCCTGTTAAGTAATTCATTGCCCAAGTTAGGGGCTTTTCCACTTACTCTCGCCTGCCTCTCAAGCTTCAGTAGCAGTTTCCTGTGGGATCAAAGGCGTTTTGACAGTCCAGAATTATGCAGTCTGTCCATCCTTCTCCATCCTGCCTTATTCTTGTTACTTTATCATAGAACTCTAGCAGATTTATTAGGTGTGTGTATTTACTATTTGTGTCTGCAGAGTCGAGCATTTAGCTCTCGGACTCCGCCTTTCTAACCAGTCTATTTTTCCTCTATTATATATACTACCTATATTTTTTCCTCCATATATGACACACGCTCACACAATGTGTGTATGTGTGTGTGTGTGTGTGTGTATGTGTGTGTGTGTGTGTGTGTGTGTGTGTTCATGCATGCGTGCGTGCACACAGCTGCCAAAAGCCTCAGGTCAGTTTAAGAGTGTGGACACCTAATTGGCAAATGAACAAATATTCATTATTGCAGTTATAATCCATGAGACGCAACCTGGTGGTGACTTCCATGACATCATGCAGGACGATACAGTCGTAAACTGTGCTGGACTGCGGCTCGGCGGGAGCCCAGTACGGGGCCAACAGGTTCATAACTCGTCCGTCCACCCAGATGTAATAATTCTCGTGACTCTGGTCAGTAGCGCCCAGCCAGTAGCTGTTGATCAGGCCTGAGAGAAAGGCAAGGCTGGTGAGAGAGGAAGCTCTACCTTGAAGAGATTATTGGTATGGTGTCTGTATACAGTCAAATTCGTTAACAACACACACGCACATAATATAGTAAATTATACTGTCTAAATATAGCCACTGAAACTCAATGCGTGTTAAGTATACTTATGTATTAATATAAGTATTGGCAGAACAAGATAGCATAAATGGAGTGTAGACGCTTAGATAACACACAGCAAACCAAAAATGTATCATGAGGGCAGTTAGCAAGTGGAATGAGGCAGAAGGTGGAACGGTCGAGACAACCTCTACACATAGAATCATAAGTAAATATGAGAAATAAGAGGACTGGAGTCAATGTAACAGACAACTTACCGAGAGCTAACAAGGTGATGCCCTGGAGCTAAAACTCGTCCAAACAAAGCAAACACACAAAGTTGATAGAAACACAAAGTGTGTTTGTTGTAGCAAACACAAGTTGATAAGTACAAACAAATACCAAAAGCAAAAACACTACCGTTGCTGGTGATGTATGTGATTAAATGCATGTAGTCGTCGCAGTAATTGTCCAGGACGGCCAAGTCGGCGTCCTGGTCCGGCAGGAGGGTCTGGCAGTAGTCCCGCGCCTCGGCCCATGTCTTCGTCACCTCAGAGAAGTGGTAGCAGCCCTCCCCCACAGGCACGAAAAGTGTAGGACATGTACCTGCGACCACAACCTGATTGATTGATTGATGAAGATTAAGCCACCCAAAAGGTGGCACGGGCATGAATAGCCCATAAGTGGTGGCCCTTTTGAACCATTACCAGTATCAAGAGCTAGTACTGGAGATCTGTGGAGGTGCGACCGCACCCTGAGGGCCGGGAGATGTCTCCCGTGCACCACAAGCTGATTGATTGATTGATGAAGATTAAGCCACCCAAAAGGTGGCACGGGCATGAATAGCCCGTAAGTGGTGGCCCTTTTGAGCCATTACCAGTATCAATACATGATACTGGAGATCTGTGGAGGTGCGACTGCACCCTGCATGACGGGAGATGTCTCCCGTGTCCACAAGCTCAAGGCAACACTTCTATATACTTACTCACCTCACCCCTAACTCTTCGCCTTTTTACGGAAGGTAAATTATGCTGTTTTAATGTCTTCATATGAGTACCTTCTAATTACAGGGATTAACTTTGTGATCATTCTCTGTCACATTGTGAGACTGAACATATATAAATAATAAATACAGTACCTTCTAAGTAATCATTGTAATCTGATCCTTTCTGTATCTTATTAATGATTTATTATTATTATTATCATAATAGTATGGTGCTGGAACCAGAACTGCATAATCTAAATGAGGCTTAATAAGGACCCAATAAATATACAAATTAGCATTAAATATTTTATAAAGATCCCTACTAATAATTACTCCTAGATCATGTTGTATTCAGATTTAGCAATAACAGCTTGTTAATCTTGTATCCGGTTACACATCATTATTAACATCACTTAGACTCAGAATTCTGCATTTGTCAGCTTTAAACAGCATCTGCCAAGCTTTATCCATTGAAACAAACTCTAAACCGCCTTGAAGCACTTTCACACTTTTGTAATATATTTTCCGCCCTTTTTATGCATTACCTGTCAAATAACAGAGGTCATAGGAAGAATCCCTCAGTCATTCCTCTTGTCAAGGTTTCCCAATTGAATTTCAGTTCATTTATGGTAACCCTTTGTTTCTTAAAAATATAATCTTTACCCTTATCTAACCCTTGGTATAGCAACATCACCTTGAGTACTATGAGATTCTGTCTTCTGTGAGGGAGTCAATAGGCTTTGCTATGATCAAGGTAAACAGTATTGCAAGCCTTCCAACTGCCAATTTATTTAAAATAAAATACAAAATGTTGCCAAAATGCTAGGATTTCTTTTGTTATGAAAAACCAAATGTGAATGCTTCCTTAATAAATGTAAAGATGAGGTTAGTGAGCCTTTGTCTTGCATATTCCAATAAATCCTTAGTCGAACACAGAACTGGATTCATTGAGGGTGTCCAAAGTGATGCTGATTTTTAAAAAGGAAGGTAGATCATATGTGTTGAATTATTTATTGTTGAAAATTTCCAACATTTAATTACTAGTACTTAGTACTTTAAGGATCAATTTTTATACTATGTATTTATTTATTTATTTATTTATATACAAGAAGGTACATTAGGGGTTAACAGAGAACATAAAAATTAAGTTGAATTTACATTCTTGTAAAGCCACTAGCATGCATAGCATTTCGGGCAAGTCCTTAAACTAACAGATAATTTTTAGGTAATTAACAGTAAAATTGATAAAAAAAATTTACAGGTACTTTACACCTTTACTTTACAGGTACAGATAATTTTAAGTAGAATAATTACAGTAAAATTGGTTATTTAATATGAGTGGGTTAGCGTCAGAGTAGATGAAAGTAGGATCATCAGCAAACAATATAGGTTTAAGCATGTTTGAGACATTAGGCAGATCATTGATGTATATAAGAGGATCTCCCAAACAGCCTAGCTGTTTGTCTTTGTAGTTAGACTATTTTATTAATCTAATGATTTATTATTACATCATTTGATATTTCTTTACATGTATATGAATATTATATAAATTTACCCCCCACAAAGTTTGTGTAGGGAGATAGTTCTATAATTTATATAAATCTACAGTTCACTTATTATACTTCAATAGATTTCAGTTACATTTAATAAAAAAGATCCATAGACACTGTTTCTACAAATTTTTCTTTTTAAAGAACGGTCTTTCAAAATATTTTTGCATTATTATTATTCTAGAACCAGAATTTCCCACATTCTTTTTGGTCCTTCGAACCGGATATACCAGAATTAATATTCAAATTTAGTCTACAGGTTCTTAGGAACCAGTATAAATTCATAAATATATTTTGGTCCAATATATGAAGTTAAATTGCTGGTCCTATATAATCCATTATAACTCAACTAATTAGTTGCTAACCCTGATTATAATATACTATTAATTAAGTAGTATTATCAGGTATTAGGCTATATATTCATTATCATTTACGACCGTCAGTAGACCGCTACCCATATATTTACCCCATCATTTCACATTATTAATTTACTATACTAAAGTCACTATCTACATCTGGAATTAATGGGCTATAGTTAACTACTCACAATACATAGGCATATACTTTACATAGAATTGAGAATATTTAGATCTCCTAGAGCAACTGCTCACAATTAATAACCTTGTGTTAATAAAGTGGTACCTCGAATAATGAATTTAAGCCGTTCCGGCACCGTGTTTGTCATGGCAAATGCTCGTGTTTCAAAACGAATGTCCCCATTTAACCACTGTGATGCGCCAAATTTAGTGTGAAATTCCCCATGTGCATGACATCGTGTTTCAAAAAAATCGTTTTTCTTTGTAAAATGATAAATTCCCTTCCCTGAACATGTCTATGTAAAAATAAATACCAAATTACACTTACTTTGGCTGCGGGGACGTGGACAAGGTGTGCTGCAACGTTATCAGGGGCTGGTCGCCCGTGCGTGAAGTTCCCAGACAAGGTCGCGCAGGCCATCCAAACACTGTGTGTTGCCATAAATATATTTTCAATTATTTATTCTATGTATTTCCAAAGCGGTTTTTTTTATCATATATGATGCATATATGTGACCTTTACAATATGTATACAGTAGAATGTTCATAATGTTCCATGGAACTGTGATACATGTGTCCACAATAAATGTTTATTGTCACAATATTACTTGGTAAAAATTCACTAAAAATTACAATATGTAGTTTCACACACTATTTACACAGTAACATATGGTATTACACACTCAGTACTTTGGAGGTGAGTAATAATCAACGAAGTAGTCTATGGTACACAGCGCGACTTTGATCTCGTTGCACCAGGTACATATAGATTTTCACTTCCTGTTTCTTCGTTCTGTAACGTTCTTCGTTGCAAATAACACACTCACGTACACCCTTGGCTTTAGTACTTGTAAGTGGTATGTAGCCAAACTTGTAAAGCATAAGGTAGTATTGAAAAGATTATAGGAAAAGATCAATTTGTAAGGTAGTCTTGAAAAGATCGCTTTGTAAGGTCCCACACAGGAAGAGATTCAGTCACCCTTGAAGAGTGTCTGTCAATCTAAAAGAGATTCTGGCATTCTTGAAGGAATTCAGCCAACCCTCAAAGAGTGTCTGTCAGTCAAGAAGAGATTCAGCTAATCTATTAATTTATTTATTTATTTATATATACAAGAAAGTACATTGGAGTTAAGAGAGAACATAGAGTTTAAGTTGGAATTACAATCTTGGAAAGCCACTTACACGCATATCGTTTTGGGCAAGTCCTTAAACTAACCTTACCTTGAGGTTACCTTGAGGTGCTTCCGGGGCTTAGTGTCCCCGCGGCCCGGTCGTCAACCAGGCCTCCTGGTTGCTGGACTGATCAACCAGGCTGTTGGACGCGGCTGCTCGCAGCCTGACGTACGAGTCACAGCCTGGTTGATCAGGTATCCTTTGGAGGTGCTTATCAAGTTCTCTCTTGAACACTGTGAGGGGTAGGCCAGTTATGCCCCTTATGTGTAGTGGAAGCATGTTGAACAGTCTAGGGCCTCTGATGTTGATAGAGTTCTCTCTCAAAGTACCTGTTGCACCTCTGCTTTTCAATGGGGGTATTCTGCACATCCTGCCATGTCTTCTGGTCTCATGTGATGTTATTTCTGTGTGCAGGTTTGGGACCAGCCCCTCAATTATTTTCCACGTGTAAATTATTATGTATCTCTCCCGCCTGCGCTCAAGGGAGTACAGATTTAGGCTCTTTAGTCGGTCCCAGTAATTTAAATGTTTTACTGAGTGGATTCTAGCAGTAAAGGATCTCTCTGCACGCTCTCCAGGTCAGCAATTTCTCCAGCTTTGAAAGGGGCTGTCATTGTGCAGCAGTACTCCACTCTAGAGAGCACAAGCGTTTTGAAAAGTATCATCATCGGTATAGCATCTCTTGTGTGGAAAGTTCTTGTTATCCAACCTGTCATTTTTCTTGCAGTTGTGACGGCTACTTTATTGTGTTCTTTAAAGGTAAGGTCTTCAGACATGAGTACACCCAGATCCTTTACATTGCCTTTTCGTTCTATGTTATGATTTGCCTGAGTTTTGTACGTGGTTTCTGTTTTTATATTTTCAATTTTTCCGTAGCGCATGAGCTGGAACTTATCCTCGTTAAACACCATATTATTTTCTGTAGCCCATAGAAAACCTGATCTACATCTGATTGGAGGTTTGCCGTGTCCTCTATGTTGCCAACTCTCATGAAAATCCTAGTGTCATCTGCAAAGGATGAAACAGTGCTATAGATTGTGTTCTGATCTATGTCCGATATGAGGATGAGAAAAAGTACTGGAGCAAGCACAGTACCCTGGGGGACTGAGCTCTTCACGGTTGATGGGCTGGATTTTATTTTGTTGACTATTACACATTGGGTTCTGTTAGTCAGGAAATTGTAGATCCATCTGCCTATTTTCCCGGTAATTCCTTTTGAACGCATTTTATGTGCAATAACATCATGGTCACATTTATCAAAAGCTTTTGCAAAATCTGTGTAAATTACATCAGCGTTTTGTTTGTCTTCCATAGCATCTAATGCCTTATCATAGTGGTCCAGCAACTGCGACAGGCAAGAGCGCCCTGTTCTGAAACCATGTTGTCCGGGGTTATGGAGATGCTGTGATTCCATGTATTTTGTGATCTTACTTCTTAGCACTCTCTCAAAATTTTTTATGATGTGCGATGTTAGTGCTATCGGTCTGTAATTTTTTGCCTCTGCCTTATTTCCTCCTTTATGGAGTGGTGCTATCTCTGCTGTTTTTAGTATGTCAGGGATAATGCCAGTATCTAGTCTTTGTCTCCACAGAATGTGAAGGGCCTGCGATAGTGGTTTTTTACAGTTCTTGATGAATATGGAGTTCCAAGAATCCGGGCCTGGTGCAGAGTGCATAGGCATACTGTTTATGGCTTCTTCAAAATCTAGTGGGGATAGGGCGCCGTCTGATATATGATTTGATGTTGGTATCATATCCATGAAAAATTCATTTGGGTTATCAATCTTTAGTGCATTTAATGGCTTGCTAAAAACAGAGTCGTACTGCTTCCTCAGTAACTCGCTCATTTCTTTGTTGTCATTGGTGAAAGTTCTATCTCTCGTTCGAAGGGGCCCGATACTATATGTGGTTTTTTATCTTGATTTTGCATAGGAGAAAAAATATTTCGGATTTCTATTTCACTGATGGCCTTTTGCTCTCTTTGCCTCTCCTGGGTTTTGTATGATTCCTGTAGCTTGAGTTCAATTGTTTCTATTTCTCTACCTAACCTTCTTCGCCGTTCTTGAGATAGGATGCGACTCTCAAGTTGTTCCGCGATTCGTTTTCTTCGAATATATAGGGAACGACGTTCCCGTTCCAATCTGCATCTCTTTCTCTTTTTTCTTAGGGGTATGCGGATTGAACATATCTCTAGTGCTACTGAGCTTATTTTTTCCAGGCACTGGTTCAGGTTTGCATTTTCTAGCTGTTCTTCCCAGTTTATTTCTGTGAAGTCCTGGTTTATTTGCTCCCAGTTTATCTGTTTATTATTGAAGTTGAATTTGCTGAAATCTCCTCCACCGGGAATCTGGACTGGTTTTGAAGGTCCATTCCCCATGGTTGTCAGAACTTCAATTAAGTTGTGATCTGAGTAACAGGTATTTGTAATCATTATGTTCCCGATCAACTCATCATTATTAGTGAAAATGAGGTCCAGCGTGTTCTCCTTCCTAGTTGGTTCTACTATTTGCTGGTTTAAGGCAAACCTATCGCACATCCGTAGCAGGTCATTTGCATGTGCCTGTTCATTTAGGCTACTTCCTGGTATTCTTTCTGATATTACTGTATTAGCCAGGTGCTTCCATTTCAGGTGCCGTAGGTTGACGTCCCCAAGCAGGATGATGTTCGGAGCTGGATTTGTGAGGTTTTCCAAGCAGTGCTCTATTTTCATTAGTTGGTCTTTAAACTGCTGAGGGTTTGCTTCCGGTGACTTATATACAAGGACAACAACTACATTTAGGATCTCTATTTTGACTATCAGCACTTCCACCATATCATTTGAGGTGTTTAGCAGCTCAGTACAGATGAGTGTGTCTTTGATGTAGAGGCTGACCCCACCCTGAAGCCGGTGTTTCCTTTCACATTTGAAAAGATTGTATTCTGAGATCCATATTTCACCATCAAGGTAGTCCTTTGTGTGAGTTTCCGTTAGGGCTGCAAACACTGCATTTGCCTCATGAAGGAGACCATCTATAAAGTGAACTTTGTTGGATTATGCAAAACATTAATATGCAGGGAAGAATAGTGAGTTGGGATGTGTTGATGGTATTTTGCATTTTTGGATTTGCATGTTTTTATACCCTGGATGTTGGCAAATATAAATGATGTTATCGTGTTAGTGGAAGTGCTGGATGCTTTACTTGGTGTTAATATCTGAGGCTCTGGTAAGGAGGCCACTGTGTTTGCGCCCTCTCTAGCATTTGACCCAGTTGGTGGTAGAGTCTGGTCATTTTTAGCCATTTTTCTCCTTCTCCTCTTGCTAAAAAATTATCCCGGTCGATGGAGTAGTGGCTGTTTTCATAGTGGTAGTCTGTCGGTTTTATTCACCTGGTACCTCTTATATGAAAAGCTGGACATTCAGCATTGAAGCACTCTTTCCTGTCCAAAGAGTTCTTGCAAATTTCTGGGTGAAAGAATTCACAGCTTTTGGTACATTTACCTGTATTGAGGAGGTTTCTGCACTTTCTAGGGTGATCGTATGTACATGTTCCATTTATTCTTCCCGATTCCCCATGCTTACAGGTAGCCCATTTGTAATACCAACAGATTTTGGGGCCTTGTTTTGTTTGTTTCCCTTTGCCAGGGACCGAACTCTGCTGCGGCGTCCCCGACACTGTGCCCTGCTCCGGTGCCTGTGACTCCGCGCTCTGCTCCGGGGCCTGTGACACTGTGCTCCGCTCAGGCGTCCCCGACTCCGCGCCCTGCTCAGGGGTCCCCTACTCCGCGCCCTGCTCAAGCGTCCCCGACTCCGCGCCCTGCTCAGGCGTCCCCGACTCCGCGCCCTGCTCAGGCGTCCCCGACTCCGCGCCCTGCTCAGGCGACCCCGACTCCGCGCCCTGCTCAGGCGTCCTCGACTCCACTCAGGCGTCCCCGACTCCGCACTCCGCTCAGGCGTCCTCGACTCCGTGCCCTGCTCAGGCATCCCCGACTCCGCGCCCTGCTCAGGCATCCCCGACTCCGCGCCCTGCTCAGGCGCCGCTGCCACCGAGCTCTGTGCCACAACTGGTTGTACCTTGGTGTCCTGATATATATATGATTTAGATTCAGGTTTGAGTAGCAACATTTGCAAATTTGCCGATGATACGAAAATCGGTAGGGAAATTAATTCGGAGGAGGACTCTATCACTTCAAGTTGATCTAGATAGGGTTTTGAAATAGTCAAAGGATTGGCAAATGCAGTTTAATGCTGATAAATGTAAAGTTCTGAGGCTAGGTAATGATGATAGAGTTACAAGATACGAGCTAGATGGTGTTGAGATTGCGAAGTCGGATTGCGAAAGGGATTTGGGAGTTATGATTAGTAAGAATTTAAAACAAAAGGATCAATGCATGAATGTTCGTAATAAGGCGAATAGGACACTGGGATTTATTAATCGAAGCGTTAGTAACAAGACACCTGGTGTGGTTCTTAAGCTATATCTTGCTCTGGTTAGGCCCCATTTAGATTATGCAGTTCAGTTTTGGTCGCCGTATTATAGAATGGATATAAATTCACTTGAACGTGTCCAACGTAGGATGACTAAGTTAATTCCCCAAATTAGAAATCTTTCATATGAAGAAAGATTAACAAAGCTTAAGTTGCATTCACTGGAAAGGCGAAGAGTTAGGGGTGACATGATAGAGGTTTACAAGTGGATGAATGGACATAACAGGGGGGATATTAATAGGGTATTAAAAATATCAACACAAGACAGAACACGAAACAATGGGTATAAATTGGATAAGTTTAGATTTAGGAAAGACTTGGGTAAATACTGGTTCAGTAACAGGGTTGTTGATTTGTGGAACCAATTGCCGCGTAACGTGGTGGAGGTGGTGTCCCTCGATTGGTTCAAGCGCGGGTTGGACAAGTATATGAGTGGGATTGGGTGGTTATAGAATAGGAGCTGCTTCGTATGGGCCAATAGGCCTTCTGCAGTTACCTTTGTTCTTATGTTCTTATGTTCTGTCTCAGTTTTTAATGGACCTATCCTTTCCCTAATCTTTGTCCGGTATAATTGGAAAAACCCTTTAAGATTTGTTTTTGCTTGCTCTGCTATGCGAACTTCATAGTTTCTTTTTGCTTTCCTTATCTCATTTTTAGTATTTCTAACCAGTTGTACGAATTCCTGTTCTAAACAGACTTCCCTATTCTTAATCCTTTTGTACCACGCTCTCTTCTTACCTATAAGGTTCTTCAGATCCTTTGTTATCCACTTTGGATCATTAGTATTCGATCTATTCAATTTATATGGTATACTACATTCCTGGGCTTTAGTTAGAATATTTTTAAATTGGTTATATTTTGAACCCACATCGAAAACCACTTTTACGTCACCTATCGCTGGGTTCACGTCTAGCTCCAATACCGGCTCACAACCCATACCCAAGACTTTCCAATCTGTTTAACCCACAAAATTTCTTAGGCTATTGAAATCAGCTTTTCGAAAATCAGGCACTTTAACAGAATTTTCTCCTACAGATCTATTCCATTGAATGCTAAATCTGATTTTTTTATGATCACTGTTCCCTAGCTCACTCCCTATTTCAATGTCCTTAATTTGTGTTTCCCTGTTAGTTAACACTAAATCTAAAATATTATTTCCCCACGTTGGTTCCTTAATGTGTTGCGTAAGAAAACAATCGTCAATTAATTCTATAAAATCTTCTGCTTCATTATTCCCTGTTTTGTTCAACCAGTTTATTCCACTAAAATTAAAGTCACCCATGACATAAATACTGTTAAGAACATAAGAACATAAGAACAAAGGTAACTGCAGAAGGCCTATTGGCCCATACGAGGCAGCTCCTATTCTATAACCACCCAATCCCACTCATATACTTGTCCAACCCGCGCTTGAAACAATCGAGGGACCCCACCTCCACCACGTTACGCGGCAATTGGTTCCACAAATCTACAACCCTGTTACTGAACCAGTATTTACCCAAGTCTTTCCTAAATCTAAACTTATCCAATTTATACCCATTGTTTCGTGTTCTGTCCTGTGTTGATACTTTTAATACCCTATTAATATCCCCCTTGTTATGTCCATTCACCCACTTGTAAACCTCTATCATGTCGCCCCTAACTCTTCGCCTTTCCAGTGAATGCAACTTAAGCTTTGTTAATCTTTCTTCATATGAAAGATTTCTAATTTGGGGAATTAACTTAGTCATCCTACGCTGGACACGTTCAAGTGAATTTATATCCATTCTATAATATGGCGACCAAAACTGAACTGCATAATCTAAATGGGGCCTAACTAGAGCAAGATATAGCTTGAGAACCACACCAGGTGTCTTGTTACTAACGCTGCGATTAATAAATCCAAGTGTCCGATTTGCCTTATTACGAACATTTATGCATTGATCCTTTTGTTTTAAATTCTTACTAATCATAACTCCCAGATCCCTTTCGCAATCCGACTTCGCAATCACAACACCATCTAGCTCGTATCTTGTAACTCTATCATTACCTAACCTCAGAACTTTACATTTATCAGCATTAAACTGCATCTGCCAATCCTTTGACCATTTCAAAACCCTATCTAGATCAACTTGAAGTGATAGTGAGTCCTCCTCCGAATTAATTTCCCTACCGATTTTCGTATCATCGGCAAATTTGCAAATGTTGCTACTCAAACCTGAATCTAAATCATTTATATATATTATAAACAACAGAGGTCCCAGGACAGAGCCTTGAGGCACTCCACTTACAACATTTTCCCACTCTGACTTGATTCCATTTATACTAACTCTCTGTTTCCTTTGGTATAGCCATGCCCTAATCCAGCTTAATATAGCACCCCCAATACCATGAGACTCTATCTTTTTAATCAGTCTTTCATGTGGCACTGTATCAAAAGCTTTGCTAAAGTCAACATAAATTAATACTTGAGTCGCAACATGGTTTTATAAATGGCCGTTCATGTTTAACAAATTTGTTATCTTTTTATTCTAGCATTGTTGAGGCAGTTGATAGTGGTAAGGATTGCGATGTTGTATACCTTGACTTTAGCAAAGCTTTTGATACAATGCCACATGAAAGACTGATTAAAAAAATAGAGTCTCATGGTATTGGGGGTGCTATATTAAGCTGGATTAGGGCATGGCTATACCTAAGGAAACAGTTAGTATAAATGGAATCAAGTCAGAGTGGGAAAATGTTGTAAGTGGAGTGCCTCAAGGCTCTGTCCTGGGACCTCTGTTGTTTATAATATATATAAATGATTTAGATTCAAGTTTGAGTAGCAACATTTGCAAATTTGCCGATGATACGAAAATCGGTAGGGAAATTAATTCGGAGGAGGACTCACTATCACTTCAAGTTGATCTAGATAGGGTTTTGAAATGGTCAAAGGATTGGCTGATGCAGTTTAATGCTGATAAATGTAAAGTTCTGAGGTTAGGTAATGATGATAGAGTTACAAGATACGAGCTAGATGGTGTTGTGATTGCGAAGTCGGATTGCGAAAGGGATCTGGGAGTTATGATTAGTAAGAATTTAAAACAAAAGGATCAATGCATAAATGTTCGTAATAAGGCAAATCGGACACTTGGATTTATTAATCGCAGCGTTAGTAACAAGACACCTGGTGTGGTTCTCAAGCTATATCTTGCTCTAGTTAGGCCCCATTTAGATTATGCAGTTCAGTTTTGGTCGCCATATTATAGAATGGATATAAATTCACTTGAACGTGTCCAGCGTAGGATGACTAAGTTAATTCCCCAAATTAGAAATCTTTCATATGAAGAAAGATTAACAAAGCTTAAGTTGCATTCACTGGAAAGGCGAAGAGTTAGGGGTGACATGATAGAGGTTTACAAGTGGATGAATGGACATAACCGGGGGGATATTAATAGGGTATTAAAAGTATCAACACAGGACAGAACACGAAACAATGGATATAAATTGGATAAGTTTAGATTTAGGAAAGACTTGGGTAAATACTGGTTCAGTAACAGGGTTGTTGATTTGTGGAACCAATTGCCGCGTAACATTGTGGAGGTGGGGTCCCTCGATTGTTTCAAGCACGGGTTGGACAAGTATATGAGTGGGATTGGGTGGTTATAGAATAGGAGCTGCCTCGTATGGGCCAATAGGCCTTCTGCAGTTACCTTTGTTCTTATGTTCTTATGTTCTTATGTCAAGGTATACAACATCGCAATCCTTACCATTATCAACTGCCTCAACAATGCTAGAATAAAAAGATAACAAATTTGTTAAACATGAACGGCCATTTATAAAACCATGTTGCGACTCAATTATTAATTTATGTTTTTCAAGATGAAGACGAATTTTATTTGCTATTATGGATTCGAGTAACTTTCCCACAATAGACGTTAGGCTAATTGGTCGATAGTTAGACGCAAGTGATCTATCTCCTTTCTTAAAAACTGGTATCACATTAGCAACTTTCCAAAACTCTGGCACTCTGCCTGACTCTATTGATTTATTAAATATGGTTGACAGTGGGTCACAAAGCTCCTCTTTGCATTCTTTAAGCACCCTGGCAAACACTTCATCCGGCCCTGGGGATTTGTTTGGTTTGAGTTTTACTATTTGTTTAAGAACATCCTCCCTGGTAACTGCTAAACTCGTCAACCTGTCCTCGTCCCCACCCACATAGACTTGTTCGGCTGAAGGCATATTGTTAAGTTCCTCTTTAGTAAATACAGATACAAAATATTTATTAAAAATACTACTCATCTCTTCATCACTATCTGTTATTTGACCTGTCTCAGTTTTTAATGGACCTATCCTTTCCCTAGTCTTAGTACGATATAACTGAAAAAACCCTTTAGGATTTGTCTTTGCTTGCCCTGCTATGCGAACTACATAGTTTCTTTTTGCTTTCCTTATCTCTTTTTTTAACATTTCTAACCAGTTGTACGAATTCCTGTTCTAAAGTGACCTCCCCATTTTTAATCCTTTTGTACCAAGCTCTCTTTTTACCTATAAGGTTCTTCAAATTCTTTGTTATCCACTTTGGGTCATTAGTATTCGATCTATTCAATTTGTATGGTATACTACGTTCCTGTGCTTTGTTTAGAATATTCTTAAATAAGTTATATATTGAATCCACATCGAAATCCCCATTTAAGTCACCTATCGCTGGGTTCATGTCTCGCTCCAAGACCGGCCCACACCCCATACCCAAGACTTTCCAATCAATTTGACCCAAAAAATTTCTTAGGCTATTAAAATCAGCTTTTCGAAAATCTGGCACTTTAACAGAATTTTCTCCTACTGGTCTATTCCATTCTATGCTAAATCTGATTTCTTTGTGATCACTGCTCCCTAGCTCACTCCCTATTTCGATGTCATTAATTTGCGTTTCCCTGTTAGTTAACACTAAATCTAAAATATTATTTTCCCGTGTTGGTTCCTTAATGTGTTGCGTAAGAAAGCAATCGTCAATTAATTCTAGAAAATCTTCTGCTTCACTATTCCCTGTTTTGTTCAATTCCCTGTTTTGTTCATCTAGAAATTCAATTGTTTTGTTCAATTCCCTGTTAGATCTAGATGCTCTAGATATTTCATCCCATAGATGCTTTGCTTCCATTCTGTCTAAATTTGGTGGCCTATATATAACTCCTATTATAATGTTATTTGCTTTTTCGTTTAATTCTATCCAAATAGTTTCTGTATGTGACTCAGTTTTGATTCCCTCTTTGAGACTACATTTTAAATTGTCCCTAACATATATGGCTACTCCCCCTCCTCGTCTAATATCTGTGTGAAATAGTTTAAATCCATTTATTTGATATTCAGCTAATAGCTCTCTATTTTCTACATTCATCCACGTTTCGGTAAGTGCAATAATATCTATTTTTTCTGTGCAGACAAGAGCATTTAAATCGTTTATTTTTTTTCTTAGACTTCTAGTGTTAGTGTAATATACCCTAAGTGAATTGTTATTTTGAGGACCTTCTCTTGCCCTGATCATTTTGCCAATTCTTTTTTCCCACAAACACATACTTTTATTACCTCCTTCCTCCAAATCGATTCCCATACCTCTATCTACTAACAGTTTAAACCCAAACAAACGCCTCTAACCACTGGTTCCAACGAGTTCGCAACAACAACAACCCCAGCCCTCGATAGATGCACCCCATCGCGAGCATACATTTCATTTCTTCCATAGAAGTGTTCCCAGTTGTCTATGAAAGATATTGCATTTGATTTGCAATATCTTTCCAGCCGGCAATTAACACCAAGTGCCCTCGACATCCATTTATTTCCCACTCCCTTTCTTGGAAGAATGCCACATATGATCGGGATTCCTCCCTTGCTCCTAACTAATTCAAGTACTAGGATTCCTAATGAACAAGGAATCCTAGTACAATTAGAAAAACATCTCAGGGTTATACATTGGATCACTGAAGCACAATATGAGGATCATTACAAGGAGTAATGCAGTAGAATATGCACTCAATACAACAACCATGGTAACAGATGATCTAAGATTACAATAGTGAAGAATATGGCTTAGATACAAAGAATGGGGGATTGGGTAGCACTAGAAAAAATGTGAAGATCTAGGTAGAAAGACTATGAAGATGAAATTAGGTACTTTTTGGTTTTATTTTTGAATAAGGCAAAAGTCGGACAGGTTTTCAGTTCATTAGGTAGTGAGTTCCATAGACCAGGTCTCTTTATTTGCATAGAGTGTTTACACAGATTTAGTTTGACTCTGGGGATATCAAAGAGATATTTATGTATGGTGTGGTGATTATGTGTTCTATTACATCTGTCCAGGAAGAGTTTCAGAACAGGGTTTGCACTTAAAAAAAAGGTTTTATAAATGTAATTAGCACATTTGAGAATGTAGACAAGAGTGTGTATGGAGAATGTATGTAGTGAATTTATGTTTAGCATGTTTAGAGATTTAAACAGGGGAGCTGTGTGTTGTCTGAAAGCCGAGTTTGTTATTATCCTGATAGCAGATTTCTGCTGGGTGATAATGGGCTCTAGGTAGTTTGCAGAGGTTGAACCCCAAGCACAGGTACCATAAGTAAGATAGGGATAGATAAGTGCATAATAGAGTGAGAGGAGAGCAGAGTAGGGTACATAATACCTGATCTTAGAGAGTATACCAACAGTTTTAGAAACCTTTTTAGTTATGTGTTGAATGTAGGTGCTGAAGTTGAGTCTCTTGTCAAGGTATAGGCCAAGGAACTTTCCATCAATTTTATTGCTAATGTTTACATTATCCATCTGAAGCTGAATTGCATGTGTTGATTTGCTTCCAAATAAGATGAAGTAGGTCTTTTCTATGTTTAGTGTAAGTTTGTTGGTTGACACCAATAAGTGGACTTTTTTAGTTCATTGTTTACAACATTATTTAATATTAATGGGTTGGGGTCAGAGTAGATGAGAGTAGCATCATCAGCAAACAAAATTGGTTTAAGCATTTTAGAAACATTAGGCAGATCATTGATGTATATAAGAAAAAAATCTTGAAAATATCTATGGAAAACACCACCACGGAAGCCACTAACACTTTTCATCTATGCTACTTGTATCAGATGAATCATCACTGAACGCAGAAAAAGATTCATCTATGATTCATCTATATAAATTGGAAATGGCATAGGTGGGCAATGGTGGCGCTCAGAGCTACAACAGGATACACTTGCTGTATCATCCTCTTAGGTGCTGTATCACGTGCATCCGACCTTTGTGTTAGGTCCTTATTGCACCTAGCGTCACGAATATCATGACCCTTATGTTCTTCAAACAATAAGGTTTGAATTTCACCGACAGAGCGCAATCTTTCAACACTGCTTCGGACAGGTGTTTGGGAGCCAGAGGCGCGTGTGTCATAAATCAGCCCGTCCTCCAAACAAAGATCCAAAAGTGATTCCATGCACCCGCCAAACCCCCTGTTTATGAATGAAAAGCGGTTTACACACGACTCACAACTGCTGATGTTCGAACATATCCGGAACAAGTGCTTCACTGACGAATTTTGTTCGAACCACAACACTGTAAATGCTTCACCTACGTACTACAAATACAAATAATCGCCAACAGAACCTAAACACCTGACCTAACCTAACCTATGCCTATATATGCACAATATGCTAATATATTATAATATTAATTTATACTTGAGAAAATTCCCGTTTTGAATGAACAGCATGTTAAAATTTATGAATGCGTCTGTGGGGTTGACCGCTGAATGTAATGGACTTGAGTCGAGGATGGGTTGCATAAATGGTTGCTCACTCAGTACTAACCCAGCCAGCAGCCCTAGTCTTTCATATTTGTTATAGCAAAAGGTTTGTACAGCAGGAAGGCTGCTCCATGTTACCTAAAAACAAAAGAAAAAAAAAAAAAGAAAACAAACATGAAAATTTTTGAAACAGAACATATGTCAAAAAGGTTCGTTCGGTGTTCAGCAGGTAGGCTGCTCCATTATGACAATCTTTCTTTGTTTCAAATGTGTTCCATTTGTTTTGTATTTTTCATTTACGTCTCAATAATGGAGCAGCCTACCAGGCAAACACTGAACAAACCTTTGTGGCATTTCTCCGTTTTTCAAATTGTTTCAACTGTTTTTTTTTTCTTTTTCTTTTTTTTTTTTTTATTTAAGAAACATGGAGCAGCCTGCCTGCTGAACACCGAATGAACCTTTTCGACATTTGTTGTTGTTCAAAACATTTAATTTCTTTTTTTCTACAAAAACGTCAATGCTTTCCAACATCTTTTTTTTTTTTTTTTTTTTTTTTTTTGAGATATATACAAGAGTTGTAACATTCTTGTACAGCCACTAGTACGCGTAGCGTTTCGGGCAGGTCCCTGGAATACGATCCCCGCCGCGAAGAATTGTTTTTTCATCCAAGTACACATTTTACTGTTGCGTTAAACAGAGGCTACAGTTAAGGAATTGCGCCCAGTAAATCCTCCCCGGCCAGGATACGAACCCATGACATAGCGCTCGTGGAACGCCAGGCGAGTGTCTTACCACAACACCACGGAGACTGCTCAGCTCATTTCAGCCGTCACCCCTTTATATTCCCAGCATCATTAGCATCTTAAAAAAAAAAACATAAATTTATGTGCATCGTCGTAGGCGTTTGAATATGTGCTAGAAGCAGCGAGACCCCACCATGTGGTGTTGTCGTTATTCAAACGAGCGGTCACCATATGAGACAATATTGTCGACGATCGTTATCCAAAGTGCTTGCCATTTGAGGCGATCGTCACTCGAGATTCTACTGTATTTGTATTAAATTGGTCGCACCATTTAATCATTATTTATCTTGGTGGTAACACCACCTATAATCATTTTTGCCAGACTACTTCGTGAAAACCAGTCACGAGAGTCTTGGACATATGTGGCCAGTAAACTAATCAATACTATTAATCTTTACAGAAGATTGTGGCCAGAGAGCCAACATTAACTGTATATAACAAATCCACAAGGGCCGTGACGAGGGTTCGAACCTACGTCCCGAGAGCATCCCAGATGCTGCCTTAATCCCTTATGGATTTGTTTATTTGATGCATAACGCTATTGATTTCTGTGTTAACTGTATATAGTTAAAAATTTTATGCATGTATTTCTAATAAGTATATATATTATATATATCAAAACTATAAAAAAAGTACATAAACAGCTGTTTATGTCTTTCTTTGTAGTTGGACTAATTTATTAATCTAATGATTTATTATTACATCATTTGATATTTCTTTACATATATATATGAATATTATATAAATTTACCCCCCCCCTAAGCTTGTATAGGGAGACAGTTCTAAAGTTTATATTAATCTACAGTTCTTTTATTATGCTTCAATAAATTTCAGTTACATTTAATAAAAGAAATCCATAAACACTGGTTCTACAAACTTTTCTTCTCAAAGAATGGTCCTTCGAAATATTTTTGCATTATTATTATTCTAGAGCCAGATTTCCCCACATTCATCGCTCAATGTGCTTAATGTCTATTGTAGGAAAACTGCTTGAATCTGTAACTGCGAAAACCGTGCATTTACATCTTTGAAAAATATAGATTAATAAGGGTTTAACAACATGGTCATGCTAACGGCCGCTTGTGTGTAACAAATGTGCTATCATCCTGTTGCAGCATATTTCATACTGATGAGAGTGGAAAAAAATTATCACATTGCATATAGCATTGCTTTTGATACTGTGCTTCACGCAAGACGCGTTAGAAAGGTATAAGCGCTTGGTATGGAAGAAGTTATCTTGATGAGCATTATGGCGTGATGATTGTCAAGGAATCACATGGTCAACATAAATTAAATTAAGTCCGAGTTGGAAACCACTGCAAGAGGAGTGCTGTAAGGCTCTGTCCTTGTACCTCTGTTCTTTACCATATATAGAAATGATTAGACACAGCAACATAAGCAAATTTGCAGATTGTTCAAAAATAGAGTGGAAAATATATCTAAAATACGACCTAGAATTCCTACATGACGACTGAGATAGGATTTTAAAACAAAACATTATCTACACAAGGTAGATAATAAACATTATCTACACAAGTGCACAGTGAAGTCACATGTATCTTTTGTATGCAAGTTGCATGTCAAACTTGGGTTATTGCCAGCTCGGTGTCCTTAGACTCGGAGTGGATCTAGGTGGATCCTAGGACATATTACATTTAGCATGTCGTGGTCCATGGGATAAGGGAATCATCTGAGATTACCCTGAACACTGGTTTGAGCCCGTCCTGCTCCAATGATTTTCTCAAGACATTATTTACTTTAAAATACAACGTGCTGGAGTACAGACCCAAACTAACAAACATTGTATAAATTAGACTTATGGGCCGACCTGAAGGTGATAAAAAAGCGTTACAGAGATACCAGTAATTTCCATGATGCAACAATATTTTCATATAACTTTAATTTAAATTTCTCCACACACTATATAGACTTCAGCATATAAGAACTTTGTTTCAATAAGTTTTTCACTATATTAAGATGTCATCAAGCTGTGGACACCAGCGCCATATTACTGACAGCCTCATCATTCCGGATGTGATATTGTTAATGTTTACCAGACGCACCTCATCATCAAAGCTTCATCGCTCTAAATTTTATATTTAGTATTATTTTGTATTTTATTAACGTTTGCCAGATACGTTACAACCGCCAAAGAGAACCTTAGTTACACAAATGGATGATGCTTTATTTAGTAACATCACAGGTTAAGGCTAGGCTTAAGATTGCCTATAAAACTGTAACTGGCATTGTGAATCAAAAGTTTGTTATATAAAAAGTAACTCAGAAGTCGCACTAGCGATTTAATTTACATAAAGAGTTACTGCTTTATTTATATTACGTTAGGCGAGATACCCGGCGGTGTCCGGGTCGACACTGGCACCCCCTCACCACATGTGTCTGTGTATTTTTTGTCAGATTCCTGTTTCTCTCTCTCTGTCTGTCTGTCTGTCTCTCTCTGTCTCTCTCTCTCTCTGTCTCTCTCTCTCTCTGTCTCTCTCTCCCTGTCTCTCTCTCCCTGTCTCTCTCTCCCTGTCTCTCTCTCTCTGTCTCTCTCTCTCTCTCCCTCTCGCTCTCTGTC
>NC_059583.1:9823505-9897276 GCF_020424385.1 Procambarus clarkii
TATGAAACAATAAGATGCTTATCTTAACATACTAAGAAGGTTAGGTAAGGTCGGTGTTTTCTATGAAGCTTTTCAAGGTAAACTAGTATGTTTAGTATGTCATATATGCATGCATTTAATAAGTCAATATTGACTGTAAGAAAGTGCGAGAATGGGTTGCACAAAGCGTGCACTAATACAGAGCCTACAGAGCGAGCTAGGGGAAGCCAAGGAAGAGATAAGGAAACTGAGGGAAAGTCCAAGTTCGAACCAGCACGGGGCAAGCAACCCTCTCGAAACAGGCGAAAATTCTGATGAAAGGTTTCTTCCAGGGAAACCCTCGTTTGGAGAAAGGCTGCAAAATAACTCAGGTGACAAGGCTGCTATAGAAGAAGCAGCTATGAAAGCGGCTACATCCCTGGAAGCTGCAATGTGCACGAGTTGAATGCTGGAAAGAAAAAAATCTATTATAGTTGTAGGAGTACAGGAACCAGAAGGATCCAACCAGGAGTGGAAAAGTGAGGACCGAGTAACGCCGACAAAGATCTTGGAGGACCTGAATATGGTAGGGGCTAATGGCAACATAGAGAAGGTTTTCAGGCTAGGTGGCTACAAGAAGGTAGGGAAACGACTGATAAAGGTAGTGCTTACGAATGAGGCAACGAAAGAAGAGATCCTAGCAAGGAAGAGTATGCTAATGAGACTAGATGGATACAAGACTTTTTCTGCAGAGGGACATGATGCAGGAAGAGAGAAGGAAGGCTGCAGAAGCAAGGAGGAGATGCAAGGGAAAGGATGGGAATGAGAGAGCCACAGAACTTGGCAAAGTATCCCCAGGAACCTCAGAGACGGAGTGGGAATCCCTTCACCAGCAGACCAGCATCCTCAGGGAGGAATATAACTGAAACTTCAGCAAACTCACCTCACGATCATTCCCCCCCACCCAACCAGTAGAGACCTTTCCCAGACCAAAGCCCCCCTGCTCCCCGACCCCAGGCCCCCCCATGTTTCCCCCATGCCCTCCTTCCCCAACCCTCCCCCACCCCAGGCCCTCCCTGTTCCCTCACCCATACCCTTCCCTGTTTTTCCAGTCCATGCTCTCCCAGTATCCTCACCCCAAGCTCTCCATCCTACCACACCCCCTCCCTTCCTGCAGCCCCTCATCAGGCTCCCCTTCCCTCCCCATCCCCACCCCAAGCTCTCCCTCCTTCCACACCCCTCCGCCTTCCCTGCCACCCACCCCAGGCTCCCCATCTCTCCCCAACCCCTGACTTCCCGGCTCTGCTACCCCATGCACCCCTTTATCCTCCAACCAATGACCTCCTACCCCCCCCCACCCCATTCACATACCCCCCTTCTCATCCCCCATCCCAAGCCCAAATTGACCCCCAACCTCAGAACCCCCATCGGCTACACCTCCCCAGACCCTCCTACCTTTCCCATACATGATCATCCCAGCCCCCTCTCACCCCAGATGCCCCAGGTTCACCTTCCTAGTCCCTCCCATCCTGGACATCTCTTGCCCCCCCCCCTACTACAGTGGAACAAACAGAAACTGAGGATGGAAGGAAGAGAGTCGGCTTCAAGGTAATGTACTCAAACATAGATGGGATTACAAGCAAGTGAACTAGGGGGGAAAAAGCACAAGAACGGAACCCGGATGTAATTGGACTCACAGAAGCAAAACTCTCAGGAATTATAATGGATGTGGTGTTTCCCCAGGAATACACTATAATTAGGAGAGAGAGAGGGGAGGAGGCAGAGTTTATTATTATTAACATCTTTATTGACAAAATTAATTACAATTTTGCCTAATCTGAGGATTTTGATAGGTCTTATTAAAGTGAGGATAATGCTAGTATTCACTGTCACGCAGGACAGATGGTCATACATAAGACAATAGGTCTAAACTGTAGGCTGAAGCACATATATATCATTGTTACAATCAATGTTTTAATGTATGGATACGTGAAAACAACTTTCTATTGTGCACTGCCACACAAGGGCAGGGATGGTTTCATAAGTGATACAGCTTAGAAGTAATATAAATAAAAATTGCGAGGCAGAGTGGCCCTACGGATAAGAAAGGAGTGGAGTTTTGAAGAGATGGTTTTGAAGAAGGTTGCGAGGGATTCACAGACTACATAGCAGGTACCATAACGATGGGAGGACCAAGAGTAGTATTAGTAGCAGTGATATATAACCCTCTACCAAACGACAGAAGACCCCAGGCAAGAGTATGACAGAAATAATATGGCAGCCAACACTATAATTGAGAGAGCAACCACTTGGGTCGTTTGTATTGATAGTTGAGAGGCGGGACCAAAGAGCCAGAGCTAACAACAACAGCCAACACATCTAGCTGAGTGAGTACACACACACACACACACACACACACACACACACACACACACACACACACACACACACACACACACACACACACACACACACACACACACACACACACACACACACAACATCCGTCGGTACATTATATATATATATAATAGATAATGGGATAGTGTTAGTATCCCCCCTATCTCCTTAACCCACACCCTACCTGTCCCCCCCTTCCATGAAACCCCCACCCCTCACCCCAAACTCCCCTGAAACCCTGCAAACCACCTCACAGATCATCTCACCCACTGAAAAGCTTCCCACACCAGCAGAATGCTCGCCAAGAAAGGGACAAGAAAATGAACTGAAGAAAGTGAGCTTCAAGGCAATGTACACTAACATAGATGGGATTACAAATAATACAAGTGAACTCGGAGAATGGGCACTTGAAGAAAACCCAGACATAATAGCACTCACAGAAACAAAGCTAACAAACACCATAACAAACGCAGTGTTTCCACAGGGCTACTATGTAGTGAGGAAAGAGAGAGAAGGGAGAGGAGGAAGTGGTGTAGCTTTGCTACTAAGAGAAGGTTGGAGTTTCGAAGAGATGGTAATTCAGAACTGTGAAGGTTTCAGTGACTACATATCAGGCACCATAGCAACTGGAGGACAGAAAATTATAGTAGTAGTCATATATAACCCCCCACCGAATGTCAGAAGACCCAGACAGGAATATGATAGAAACAACTTGGCCACCATCAATATAATAGAGAGAGCAGCTTCTGTGGCTAGCAGGAACGGATCCAGGCTACTAATCATGGGAGACTTCAACCATGGAAAGATAGATTGGGGGAACAGAGACCCACATGGAGGCCCAGACACATGGAGAGCTAAGCTGCTGGATGTGGCAACAAGAAACTTTCTAAGTCAACACGTCAAGAGACCGACAAGAACGAGAGGAGGGGATGAACCAGCCTTGCTTGATCTGATATTTACCCTAAATGAGTCAGATATAAGGGAAGTTAAGTTGGAAGCCCCCTTGGGAATGAGTGATCATAGTGTATTGAGCTTTGAGTACCTGGTTGAGCTAGGAATTATCACCCCCAAAAAAGAACTGGGAAACAAAGGGCTGGCGTACCGAAAGGGAAACTATGAGGAGATGAATAAATTCCTATGGGATATACATTGGGACACAGAACTCGGAACCAAGTCCGTACAAGACATGATGGACTATGTCACCCAAAAATGTCAGGAGGCTGTAAGCAGGTTTGTCCCAGCCCAACAGGAAAAAACAGAGAAGCAAAGGAAGAATCCGTGGTTTAATAGGGAATGTATGAAAGCAAAGGAGCTGAACACAAGGGCATGGAGGAACTTCCGTAATAACAGAACACCAGAAAGTAGAGAGAGATACCAGAGAACCATGAACGAGTATGTTAGTGTGAGAAGAGCAGCTGAGAAAAGGTTTGAAAATGATATAGCTAATAAAGCCAAGACCGAACCAAAGCTACTACACAGTCACATCAGGAGGAAGACAACACTGAAGGAACAGGTGATGAAACTTAGGGTAGGCGAGGACAAGTACACAGAGAATGACAAAGAGGTGTGTGAAGAACTCAACAAAAGGTTCCAGGAGGTCTTTACAATAGAACAGGGAGAAGTCACGGCGCTAGGAGAGGTGGCAGCAAACCAGGTGACCTTGGAAAGGTTCGAAATTACAAGAGATGAGGTCAAGAAGCACCTATTGGAGCTGGATGTGAGAAAAGCTGTTGGGCCGGATGGAATCTCACCATGGGTATTGAAAGAGTGTGCAGGAGCACTTTGCTTGCCACTCTCCATAGTGTACAGTAGGTCACTGGAAACGGGAGACCTACCAGAAGTATGGAAGACTGCTAATGTAGTACCAATATTTAAAAAGGGTGACAGACAAGAGGCACTGAACTACAGGCCAGTGTCCTTAACTTGTATACCATGCAAGGTGGAGAAGATTGTGAGAAAAAACCTAGTAACACATCTGGAGAGAAGAGACTTCGTGACAACCCATCAACATGGGTTCAGGGAGGGTAAATCTTGCCTTACAGGCTTGATAGAATTCTATGATCAGGTGACAAAGATTAAGCAAGAAAGAGAAGGATGGGCGGACTGCATTTTTTTGGACTGTCGGAAAGCCTTTGACACAGTACCCCATAAAAGGTTGATGCATAAGCTGGAGAAACAGGCAGGAGTAACTGGTAGGGCGCTCCAGTGGATAAGGGAGTACCTAAGCAATAGAAAGCAGAGAGTTAAAGTGAGGGGTGAGACCTCAGAATGGCGTGAAGTCACATATGGAGTCCCACAGGGCTCTGTGCTTGGACCTATCCTGTTTCTGATATACGTAAATGATCTCCCAGAGGGTATAGACTCATTCCTCTCAATGTTTGCTGACGACGCCAAAATTATGAGAAGGATTAAGACAGAGGAGGGCAGCTTGAGGCTTCAAGAAGACCTGGACAAGCTGCAGGAATGGTCGAACAAATGGATGTTAGAGTTTAACCCAAGCAAATGTAATGTAATGAAGATAGGGGTATAAAGCAGGAGACCAGAAACAAGGTATCACTTGGGAGATGAAATACTTCAAGAGTCAGAGAGAGAGAAAGACCTGGGGGTTGATATCACGCCAGACCTGTCCCCTGAAGCTCATATCAAGAGGATAACATCAGCAGCATATGCCAGGTTGGCTAACATAAGAACGGCCTTTAGAAACTTGTGTAAGGAATCTTTCAGAACATTATATACCACATATGTCAGACCAATCCTGGAGTATGCGGCTCCAGCATGGAGTCCATATCTAGTCAAGCATAAGACTAAACTGGAAAAGGTTCAAAGGTTTGCCACCAGACTAGTACCCGAGCTGAGAGGCATGAGCTACGAGGAGAGACTACGGGAATTAAACCTCACTTCGCTGGAAGACAGAAGAGTTAGGGGGGACATGAACACCACATTCAAGATTCTGAAGGGAATTGATAGGGTAGATAAAGACAGTCTATTTAACACAAGGGGAACACGCACAAGGGGACACAGGTGGAAACTGAGTGCCCAAATGAGGTAGAGATATTTGAAAGAACTTTTTTTAGTGTCAGAGTGGTTGACAAATGGAATGCATTAGGAAGTGATGTGGTGGAGGCTGACTCCATACACAGTTTCAAGTGTAGATATGATAAGAGCCCAATAGGCTCAGGAACCTGTACACCTGTTGATTGACGGTTGAGAGGCGGGACCAAAGAGCTAAAGCTCAACCCCGGCAAGCACAACTAGGTGAGTACAACTACGTGAGTACACACACACACACAAATGATATAGCTTACAAAGCCAAGACCGAACCAAAACTACTACACAGTCACATCAGGAGGAAGACAACAGTGAAGGAACAGGTGATGAAACTTGGGGTGGGTGCATGAGGACAGGTACACAGAGAATGACAAAGAGGTGTGTGAAGAACTCAACAAAAGGTTCTAGGAGGTCTATACAACAGAACAAGGAGAAGTCACGCCGCTAGGAGAGGTGGCAGCAAACCAGTCGACCTTGGAAAGGTTCGAAATTACAAGTGATCAGGTCAAGAAGCACCTATTGGAGCTGAACGTAAGAAAAGCTGTTGGGCCGGATGGAATCTCACCATGAGTATTGAAAGAGCGTGCAGGAGCGCTTTGTTTGCCACTCTCCATAGTGTATAGTAGGTCACTGGAAACGGGAGACCTACCATAAATATGGAAGATGGCTAATGTAGTCCCAATATACAAAAAGGGTGACAGACAAGAGGCACTGAACTACAGGCCAGTGTCCTTAACTTGTATAATATGCAAGGTGATGGAGAAGATTGTGAGAAAAAACCTAGTAACACATCTGGAGAGAAGAGACTTCGTGACAACCCATCAACATGGGTTCAGGGAGGGTAAATCTTGCCTTACAGGCTTGATAGAATTCTACGATCAGCTGACAAAGATTAAGCAAGAAAGAGAAGGATGGGCGGACAGCATTTTGTTGGACTGTCGGAAAGCCTTTGACACAGTTCCCATAAAAGGCTGATGCATAAGCTGGAGAAACAGGCAGGAGTAACTGGTAGGGCGCTCCAGTGGATAAGGGAGTACCTAAGCAATAGGAAGCAGAGAGTTACAATGAGGGGGTGAGACCTCAGATTGGCGTGAAGTCACCAGTGGAGTCCCACAGGGCTCTGTACTCAGACCTATCCTGTTTCTGATATACGTAAATGATATCCCAGAGGGTATAGATTCATTTCTCTCAATGTTTGCTGACGACGCCAAAATTATGATTAGGATTAAGACTGAGGAGGACAGCTTGAGGCTTGAAGAAGACCTGGACAAGCTGCAGGAATGGTCGAACAAATGGATGTTAGAGTTTAACCGAAGCAAATGTAATATAATGAAGATAGGGGTAGGAAGCAGGAGACCAGATACAAGGTATCAGTTGGTAGACGAAATACTTCAGGAGTCAGAGAGAGAGAAAGACCTGGGGGTTGATATCACACCAGACCTGTCCCTTGAAGCTCATATCAAGAGGATAACATCAGTGGCATATGCCAGGTTGGCTAACATAAGAACGGCATTTGGAAACTTGTGTAAGGAATCTTTCAGAATATTATATTCAACATATGTCAGACGAATCCTGGAGTATGCGGCTCCAGCATGGAGTCCATATCTAGTCAAGGATAAGACTAAACTCTAAAAGGTTCAAAGGTTTGCCACCAGACTAGTACCCGAGCTGAGAGGTATGAGCTACGAGGAGAGACTTCGGGAATTAAACCTCACTTCATTGGAAAACAGAAGAGTTAGGGGGACATGATCACCACATTCAAGATTCTGAAGAGAATCGACAGGGTAGATAAAGACAGGTTATTTAACACAAGGGACACACACACTAGGGGACACAGGTGGAAACTGAGTGCCCAAATGAGCCAGAGAGATATTAGAAAGAACTTTTTTAGTGTCAGAGTGGTTGACAAATGGAATGCATTAGGAAGTGATGTGGTGGAGGCTGACTCCATACACAGTTTCAAGTGTAGATATGATAAAGCCCAATAGGCTCAAGAACCTGTACACCTGTTGATTGACGGTTGAGAAGCAGGACCAAAGAGCCAGAGTTCAACCCCCACAAGCACAACTAGGTAAGTACACCCCAGGAAGCAGCCCGTGACAGCTGACTAACTTCCAGGTACCTATTTACTGCTAGGTAACAGGTGCATCAGGTTGAAAGAAACTCTGCCCACTGTTTCTCGCTGGCACTGGGAATCGAACCCTGGACCACAGGATCATGCGTCCAGCGTGCTGTCCACTCAGCCACCGGCTCCTGTCAAGACCTTGAAAGTGTGTGTGTGGGGGGGGGGAAGTTGATTGACAGTTGAGAGGCGGGCCGAAAGAGCCAGAGCTCAACCTCAGAAAGCACAACTACGTGAATACAGAATATTTATGCTGCGAAATTCGAAATGTCAAATCTTTAGATGTGTGACCTATATATTGTATATTACAATTTTTACAGGGTATTTTGTAAATGACAGAGTTATCACTACGAGGCCTATTTGTAATTAATAATTGTCCAACTGTAATTTTATAATTAAACAGGATATTTACATGAAAAAGTTTCAAGGTCTTGACAATATTTTTCAACCCAGGAAATTATGGTAAGCATCCATCCTCATTTTACTGGTGAAATGTTCAAAACCAGATTTTCTTACAATATGAACGTTGAGTTTTGTTACGACAAACTTCAAAGAAAGTTACTGGATAGCAAAGCTGAAACAAATAGAATCAATATTTTCAAACTCCTTATCAAAGAACTCAGGAATAACAATTCGAAGAACTCTAAGATACATGGACGAAAAAATAGATTGTTTAACATTATATCTTTGCCCTGAGAAATAATGAACATATGGCAGATTGTTAGGAAGTTTTCAGTAAACACTAAACTTGAAGAGAAAAATCTTCCCTATGAATTAGGATACCTAAAAATGGCAGACATTTATCAATTTCAGCCCCCCCCCCCTCCCCTTCAAGCCCGTTGCCGTCGTGAGGTGGCTTAGTGGGCGGCTGCCGGAGTGTGATGTTCTTTGGGACGGCTTGTCTTCTGTCCTTTTGAAACCTTTTGCACCTGCTGCTGTCCTCTCCAATTGCTGGTAGTTTTTTCTCTTCCTCATGTTTCGTTTTTCCTCCTCACCTTTTCTTTCAGATTGTTCCCTTCCTGTCGATTTTTTGTCATTCTTGAATGCTCTTTCTGATGTTTCCTTCTGTTTTGACGCCGGATGTTAGAGGAGGCACACTCTTTCACCCATAAAACTGTGGTACCTGACGTTGTCGAGCGAGGGGACGCTTTTATTTTCAAAAGTTGCCTGCATTGCTATGCCCAATCTCGACGGACTGAGACGCTCCTAAGGTGACGATTGCAGGGTGTATATCCATGACGCGCTCCTGGGGGGAGGGGGGCCTTGTTTTGTCAGGTGTTCTAACCTCTAGTTGTGGCTCCATGGTGGGTATGGGTGCTTATTCGTGGATGGATATTTTTATGTTCGTTTTTAAGCCTTTTTCTGACCCTTCTTTAACTTTTCAGATTCGTGGGGTAGGCGACTAGGCCCCCGAGTCGGACTGTGCTAGAAGGCTGGACTCTGTAGTTCCCCATTACATCAGGCCCTGGCCATGCTATTTCTCTGACTCTCCCGACTGACTCTGCTCCCTTCCACCTCTTTGGCGGGTTGAGCCCCAAGCCCCCAGTGGTGACCGCCTCATTCCCTGGCATGGGTCCGTCTCTCAGAGGCACAACTGTAGCTTTTACCCCTTCTCTTAACAGGGGTGCCCGGCACTATCACTTCCGCACTCGCATGATTCCTTCCCAATCTAATTCTTTCCAGGCTTTGTTTGGTCCTGCTATGTGGACTAAGTATTTTCATCTGAGTCATGTTATACTCGTCCTGATGATTTATTTCTCTCTAAGCACCTTGGTAATTTGGTGGATACGTTTGTCACTTTTAACCCCATGTTACGGCCCTATTGGGACGCAACCGGGTTCTTTTCTGGTGTTATTAGAATTCGGGAATCCGGCCCCAAGTTAGTAGAGGCTTTCAAGGGATGTGTTCTGTAACGCAAGTTAGAATTAAAGGGGGAGGGATACAAATGCTCTGATTTTTATATATATTGTCACCACCACCTTAAATAAATATATAACAGTCACACGGGGGTTATAAATACACTATAATATACAGAGTTGTCTTCTTCTGAAGACACAGGATGCTCCACGGTGCGCACTTTGGGTAGCCCTGGTTCCTTCCTCAGTGGCCCACGATGAATCCTCTATGATTCTCTCGGCGAATCTACCCTGGCCACAGGCCAGCCAAATCACAGTCCCACTGGGTGCTCCGTCGTGGAGGCCTTCAACCACAATCCAGCCCGTAGCTGGCAGGTTCCGATCAGCTCCGCTGTGTAGGCCACTCCACGACCGATACTAGGGTTGCGAGCCCTAGGCAGGAGCCTCGTGTGATCCCGCTGATCACCCTCCTCTCTAAGTACCAAAGTGGCTAGTCTCTTCCACCAGCCAGCCCCGGATAAGGCGATTCCTGATACTGCCACGTCACAGGCAGGCTAACACTCTCAGCAGAGTTCGTCCGGGGGTGACTCACAGCTTCTTCAGAGCAAACTCGTGAAGAGACCTTGGCTGCCTTGGGTAGACTGATCCATCGTCCAATACAGCAGTCCCAGGTCGACTCTGTAATCAGACACGTCATTAGTACTGGGGCTAGGGAACATCACTTACAGGCTTAGACACAAACGTCCACCTATCCACTCCATTGATGGCGTTGCTGTCTAAGTGCCACCTCACCAGAGGTCAGCAGCGGCTATGTTATGAGCTGATTAAGACGGGAAACCAGCCCCTGTGGCCGGTATATCCCGTCCTCGCTAGATGGCGTTGTCCATTTGGAGGGGGTTTCGGGAGCGGACTCACAGATGGCGTTGTCGTCACTGCTCCGTGCTCCGACGATGGACTCGGGTCCGTAACACCCCACCAGTACTGGTACCCATGTTGTTGCAGCCCCTTCTCAGGAAGCAGCTGACCGCTTAGCTTCGTTGTCCTGCATTGGGGAGACCCCTGTTCGGATCAAATGGGCGAAAAATTCCCAGTTGAATGCCTACATTGGCACAGCTATTCTCCCGCACCACGTTGCTACTGGTGACATGGAACTGAAAGACTGCTGCAAGGATATTATATATACTTGAAGCCTAAGGCCATTCTCTCCTCCACATAAATACATTCAATCGACCCCCTCGTTATCGTCGTCGTTAGCCTCTTCGGTCATGTTTGATAGCAGGTACCTCCCATCTTCCGTCATTCTTGCTGGTGCCAGATGCTCCGTTCAGAAGTACATCCTCTATCCTCGCCTCTGCAGCAGGTGCTGGAGATTTGGGTATGGTCCCTTCAGGTGCACAAGTGAGGTGTCTCTCTGCCCCCTTGTGTGGATCCTCAGGTCATTCTAAGACGTAGTACCCTTCTTCCCAAACTCTGCATCGGTTGCGGTGACGCCCATCCATGCCTTCTCCCGCGCATGTGTGCACTATAAATATTGAGGAAGCCATCCTCAATTTGAAACACTGTGATCATTTGTCTTTTCCTGAGGTTAGGCGCCAGATTTGCTGTCTTCCCTCTTTCTCTGGCATGTCTTATGCTCGAGTGTTGCGTTCCCTTTCTTCTCGCCTTCTCCCTCTTTTGCAGGAGAACCGTTCCCAGGTCTTGGACCCAAAAAACCTCCACCACCACCTCGTCTGCTCCTTTGCATTCTGGCCAGAGGTTCTTCCTGCTGGTTCTCCCTCTGGCGTTTCCTTCCTTCCTTCTCGGTCTTCCTTGTCTCCTGTGCTCTTTTTCTCTTCTCGTCCCACTCCTTCTTCTTAGCCCTCTGCTCTGTCTCTTGGCCCTCCTCACTGCCTGTCTGTTCGGGCCATTGTTCATCCTCCTCCCAGCGTTCTTCATGTTGACCGTTCCTGTTCTCCTTCTCCAGTTGAAACTGTCGAGACGGTCACTTTGTACATTGCTGATGGTACACCTATCTCTCTACGTCAGAAACGTAAGCCTGGCTCCGCTCCTTCTTCCTCCCCGGCGGGTAAGAAGGTTCATTATATGCCTTACCTTCGGACTCCTACACTATCCCTGTTTCTCTTCCCTTTTCAGTGGCAGAGTCACCTGTCGAACAGGTGTTTCTGTTCACACCCACTATTTCTATCAAGTAGAAATCACGTTCACCTTACGTGACCCTCATGGAGGTTTCCTTGGTCCTTGGTTCTCTTTTGGATGCTGCCCTTGATCTAGTGCTCTCTCCTGTTTCTGTCCTTCCTGCCTCCAATTCCCTAGATTGCCCATCTCCGATGCCTCCTACCACTCGGGACTCTGTCAGTCCGCCTCTGGTCCATTATTCCATTCTATTGCCTCCATTACCTTTGCTAGCTTTGCCTATGCCCTGTCACCCAAATTTCACATATCCTGGTCCTGATCTTCCTTAGTCTACTGTGTTCTTCTTTCCCTTTAATTTTCCCTTATTATCTCTGTTTCTGTTCTCTCTTTTAAGTCTGTATGTTCTTCAATGGAATATTCGTGGATTTTATGCCAACTTCCATGGACTCCAACATCTGATCGTGCAGTTTTCACCGCTATGCGTTTGTCTCCGGGAGCCGATGCTTGGCGCTCGTACTGGTCTCTTCCCTGGTTATTCGTTCCTCTCTTACCCTCCAGCTTTTGGTGGGGCCTATAACTCTACTGTTCTCTTGATCCGTCATAATATTCCCTTCGTCCCTCTACTTTTTCAGTCACCCATTCAGTGTTCTGTGAACCATATCTTTGTGAGTAAATGGTATACAGTCAGTTCCATTTATCTTCCCTAAAATGTCCTGCTTTCTCTTTATGATTTTAAACACCTGTTGGACTCCTTACCAGAGCCCGTGCTCGTTTTGTGTGATTTTAACTGTCAGCATACCCTCTGGGGAGAAGTTCTGAACACCTGGTGACGCCTTCTTGAACCTTTTGTCCTCTTTTCTTCTGTCTCTTCTGAATTCTGATGAACCCACTCATGTTGACTCCCGCACTCGCACGCTTTCACGTCTTGAGCTTTTTCTTTGCTCGTCTTTTCTTTATTTGAACTTCACCTGGCGGGTTCTTAATGACCTACATAACAGTGATCATTTCCCTATTCTTGTCTCCTTCTCTTTTCACCCACCCTTCTCCATCCCTAGGTGGCAGTTTGCCAAGGCTGACTGGAACCTCTTCACCATATGCGCTACTCTTTCCGTCCTCTCTCATCTGCCTCTCCCCTGAGCCCTCCTCCTCTTTCATGACAGTTTTTGATGCTGCCCTCAGCTCTGTTCCTTGCGCTACCTTCTGTGGCATGAGGAAGTGCGTTCCCTAGTGGAATGCAGACTGTGCTCAGGCTGCCTGCTGTAAGCGTGCAGCCTGGAAGAAACACCATCGCCGACGGACGCCCAATTCTTTACAGTCCTCTGTACAGCTAAGTGTGAGGGTTGGAGATCTTTTGTTTCCACCATTACGTCTGATACTCCTCTGCCCAAGAACTTGAAGAAAATCTGGAAGATAGCAGGTAATTTTGTTCCAGATGTCTCGCCAATCCTTCACCTCCGTGGTTCTATTGTGGCGGATCCAGTGTCTGTCGCAACAGAACTGGGTTCACACTTTTCGACTGTTAGCTCCGGTTTTCATCTTCCTCCTTCTTTCCTTGCTCGTAAGCAAGATTTTTGCACTCATCTTCAGCTTCCCGATACCGATTAGTTAAGTAGGATATAAGGTTTTCAAGTGTATCAACTAAGTGGAGTCAATAGAGTCCTGACCTGAGGGGGTTGGGGTTTATGGAGCTTGAACCTCCAAAGAACTCTGGTTACTGCACTAGACTGCTCCTCACGTACAGGTGGACAACGTCCTCCATCACTCTCTGCTGGAACAGACAACTGACCTCAGCAGCCACACTCTTGCTAGCGCCGGTCGACCAACAATGAACATTAGAGTGCTTGCAGTTTTCTCAGGAGATCACCCTGTACGCCTCTTGATCTTGGAGAGGGGTTCAGCGTTACCTGTCTTGGGGGTACGGCTCCAACACTGGCCTCGTTGTCCTGTGCACACACCCTACTTGAGCCGTCGTGACTCCCCACTCTCTCCTTGTTTGGAATGATCTCCTCAATCCCCCCTTTTCTGAATTATTTTTCTCTACCACCCTGTCCACAACTGTGATCCTCTCTCTCTCTCTCTCTCTCTCTCTCTCTCTCTCTTCTCTGCTTTCTGGGAAGCCTCACCAGGACAAGGGCAAACACTTGTTAACTATACACATTTAATAAGCAAAGAACATACACAGTACACTACATGAAAGAGATGAAAATATTAACATAAGACACTCTAAGCTACTACAACCTGATTGTAATCCAATACCATACCCTGGCTTCACCAGCCGTCTATATCAAGTGGTTGCCCAACTCCTGGCTAGCCACTTATTAATCGCTCACCAAGTGGAGTTAACTCTTGTCGTAATAATACTATACAATCAGCCCTAATATATATATAACTCAGCCTATGGCTGTAACACTAATAACGTCAATATTACACAATCGGTCCTGAAAGTATATAAAGCTCTGCCTGTGGCTGAGACACTAGAAACATCTGCATAAAATATCCTGAACACAAAAATGATCAACCTCTCACCTTTCACTGAGTCTTACACACCAATGACATTCAAGCACTCTCCTAATACATTATAAATAGTCACCATGAACCTCCATTCTGCACCTAGAGGCTTACTACCCTGTACATCTTCAGGTTCTCCAAAGAATGGTCATCAAGGATCCTCTGCAGCCTTCCCAGACTGCTACACAATGGAGTTTTTCTCCGGTACTAGTGATGCTCCACCACTGACTTCACAGAAGCACGTGAAACTTCACTTCACTGCTCCTCCTCACAGATTGAGATTCACCCTTTACTATGGAGTTCTGCTCCTCCACAGAGTTCATGATTCACCCCTACAGCCTTAAAGTTCCATCCATTAACTTCTCCTCTGATCTCGAAGTTCCATCAACTTCTCCACAGAAACCACAGAATTTCCGATTTGAGGGCGCTCACTCGCTGACGCTCGACAGGGCACTCATACAGGCCGCCTATGAAAATGCTTCAGGACTGCTTCACAACTCTCCCTGCAGTCCACGACTTGAGTCCACACGTTTCCAGACAGATTCCACAACCGAAACGTGTGCTCACTTCCTTCCTCTCGAAGGTATATCAATTAGGGGGGGAGGGGTCCTTCTCAATCAGGAGGTCAACGGAGCGCGACCTTCCCTCACGATTTCTGCTGCTCAAGTGACCAGCGAGCGTCATACCTTGTCAGCAAAATCTCGACATCTCATGTCAAGTCGTTTATGTACATATTTATCCTCTGCCCATGCTTTTAAACTCTTCATCAACCTCTGCCATGTATTTAATATATATTCACATGTCTATATTTTTTTTGCCCTCTCAGTTAGGTTTGGTTTGCTGAATAACTCTCACAAGGGGTAGACTCGTTTCTCTTGCTACCTAGGATCATAACAACAGCCAAATCATTTTAGCATTCCGCGGTTGAGTGGGAATTCCTCATTATTGTCTGTTACTAAAGAGAGCCTAGCTAGGCCTCACTCTCAACCAGTCAAGTGGTGTTTCATATGTCTATGACTATAGTTGGATTTATTTTTATATTTGTATGTTACTGCCTGTAATTACACTGGAGATTTGCAGCTCACTTTCCTTAACCTCATTTTCTGTGCCAAGGTATAGAGTGGGGGGGGGGGGGGAATTGTTACGAATTCATATCAGAGTATCGATTCTCACAGGATAAATAATACTGTATTTACCTACAATGTGAATTATATAAATAATGTATTGAGTGATAAATTAGAATGTATGACAGTATTGTATGTTGATGTTTGTATATATACTGTATAATGTATACTGTATGATGTATGAGGGTGCAAAGCAAAGACTCAACCCAAACTGCTGCATAGCCACATCAGGAGGAAAACAACAGTGAAATAACAGGTAATTAAATTGAGGATAGGGGCAGAAAGATTCACTACAAACGACAAGGATGTGTGTGAGGAACTCAATAAGAAATTCCAGGAAGTCTTCACCTCATGCAGGCGAAAAAAGGAGTGAAAGCGGAAGGTACTCCACTGGATAAGGGAGTACCTAAGCAACAGAAAGACAGCGAGTCACTGTGAGGGGTGAGGTCTCTGGATAAGGAGTGGCGAGGCGTCACCAGTGGAGTCCCACAGGGATCAGTCCTTGGACCTATACTGTTTCTGATATATGTAAATGATCTCCCAGAGGGAATAGACTCGTTCCTCTCAATGTTTGCTGATGATGCAAAAATTATGAGGAGGATTAAGACAGAGGAAGATAGTATGAGGCTACAAGATGACCTAGACAAACTGAAGGAATGGTCCAACAAATGGCTACTAAAGTTCAACCCAAGTAAATGTAAGGTAATGAAACTAGGTGGAGGAAATAGGAGGCCAGACACTGGATACCGAATGGGAGATGAAGTCCTTCACGAAACGGACAGAGAGAAAGATCTAGGAGTTGATATCACGCCAAACCTGTCTCCTGAAGCCCACATCAAAAGAATAACATCAGCGGCGTATGCGAGGCTGGCTAACATCAGAACTGCCTTCAGAAACCTGTGTAAGGAATCCTTCAGAACCTTGTATACCACATATGTAAGACCAATCCTGGAGTATGCGGCCCCAGCATGGAGCCCGTACCTTGTCAAGCACAAGACGAAGCTGGAAAAAGTTCAGAGGTATGCCACTAGGCTAGTCCCAGAACTAAGAGGCATGAGTTATGAGGAAAGGCTGCGTGAACTGCACCTCACGTCGCTGGAAGACAGAAGAGCTCGGGGAGACATGATCACCACATACAAAATTCTCAGGGGAATTGACAGGGTAGACAAGGATGGATTATTTAACACGGGTGGTACACGCACAAGGGGACACAGGTGGAAGCTGAGTACCCAAATGAGCCACAGAGACATTAGAAAGAACTTTTTCAGTGTCAGAGTAGTTAGTAAATGACACTCGATTTTGTAGTCATTGCAAGAGAAGAATGTACTAGGAAGTGATGTGGTGGAGGCTGACTCCATACACAGTTTCAAATGTAGATATGATAGAGCCCAGTAGGCTCAGGAATCTGTACACCAGTTGATTGACAGTTGAGAGGCGGGACCAAAGAGCCAAGAGCTCTAACCCCCGCAAGCACAACTAGGTGAGTACGTAGAGGCCCCGCCACACCTTAGCCTAGAGGTTGGTGAAGGGGAGGATTCTAAAGTACCTGATACTTGCCCGCTCGCTTCAGATTTTGAGTCCTTAAATTTGTGTAAGTTGAGTAGAACTGACTCCGTGATATCAGAGGGTAGCAAGGAGACTGTATTGGAGATCCATTGTTGGAGAGTGTGGGAGATCAGCCAGAGGATCAGCTCCTGACGAGTAGGTGGAGACCCATTGAGCCTCCCTCTTCAGTTGTCTGTAAGGATGTGACCCAGCTTGGCAGTTATCGATTGTAAACAGACAGTACTCCAAGCATCTCCAGATTATGTCATGGGAGGGAAATTTGGTAAAACTTGTGTGATTATGAATAATGTTATAATTTCTTCTAGGCCTAAGTTGCAGAGTGTTGTGGCCAGTTATTCTTATTCCATGGGGAGTAAGTGTTTATCATTGGGTAAATCGAGTCAGAGTGTTCTTAGGATGTTCTTGCAATCTAATGTTATTCCGCAGTCATTCTCCCTTGTATTAATGGACTGTGGGACATCTTTGTCCCAGCCTTGTTGTTGAGCAGAGAGAGTTTACTCCAATAAGTTGTACATCTAGTTGTCCTGAGAAAGTTGTCTGTAATTCTAGAGCAGTGTCTCTATCTTTAGATTAATTTATTTTGTTGCAAGACAAGTGAACAAAATGTATGTTCAGCTCAAGTGTTGTTTTGATTTTCAGAGTCAAAATGGTGTTGGAGGATTTTGTCAGACTTTGGAGCAGATGTTCAAAGTCCCAGGAGTGTGGTTCAAGTTGGAGTGGGACAAGGTTATCCCACCTATTTGTTTTAATGAGTGTGAAGGGTTACAGGTTGTCCTTGGGTGGTTCCCAGGTAAGCTGCTTTTCATCTTCAAGGTGATAAGACCCTTAACACTATTGTTTGATGTCACTAGAAGGAAGTCACTTACTGAGTGAAGTCCATAGTAAGTGTTGTAAAGGTTTCAGAGAAGTTCTGTTATTTTCTTGGGAGACCAGGATGGTTATGAAGGTGTGTTTTGTACTAAAGTTCACCATTAGAGAGTGTGAGCTTGTTCTTGAAGTTGTGATTTAGATATTGTGCATAGGAATAATCCTGTTTTCGTTCACTGATCATTCTGACAGAGTTATGAAGCAACTGACTTATGTGTTCACTGATGGTCATCTGAGTCAGTTCAGTCAGGTAGTTCTTGCACTTGTCCTTGTGGTTTGTGTCTGTTGGGCTGGATATCAAAGGTCTTCTGAGTTGTGTTGTGTTTTTGAGGGTTCTACGAGTGAAGAGGTTTCATATGTATTTGTGTGGTTTAACCCGGTTTCTTCTACTATTAGTACAAATTGGTCAAGGATGTATGTTCCACAAAAGAGCCAGTGTGATGGGAAACAGATGTCCTTGCCGGGACATGCCCAGATCAACCTCATTATCCAAGGAGAGGTCACTAAACCACCTTGCATCCAGTTAGTTTCATCTAAGTGGTTCAACTCCAGAAACAAGGAAAAATAACCAGTGGAACAGTCATAGGAAATATTTACCATGTAGAAATTGGTTACTATGGAAGCATGGGACTAATGTAAATTTAACAATGGAACCAGATGAAAACTCCTAGCATAGACCTTGTTAGTGTGGATGCATTAACTGACATTACTACCCATGTGCATCATGATAACAATTTTGATAGGAAAGGGAAGTATTTCCTCTTATATGTAAATAACCGAATGAGGTAGTGCCCTTGATATAAATTTTCATACTCCAGAGGAACAGGTGTGAAATTCCTGATGTATACAGACAGTGATGTAGGACATGATCGCAGGACTGAACTTTTTAATGTTCATGTGAGACATAGTTAGTTCAACTTTGATTGTTGGAGAAATAAAAGATACTTATGTTTTCATTTTTGCCAAAAGGTATTCCCTGTTGTGTTTACATGCATGAGAACTTTCAGAAAAAATGCCATTAATCTTCAATTAATTGCATTCTTCTCTTGGAAGTGTTGGTATGTTACAAATCCATATCAGAGTATCGATTCTCACAGGATAAATAATACTGTATATACCTACAGTATGAATTATATAAATAATGTACTGAGTGATATATTAGAATGTTTGATAGTATAGTATGTTGATGTTTGTATGCATACTGTATAATGTATGAGGGTGTCATGGCTGGCCTGTTAAGTGAACAGGGTATGTTCAGGTCTAATACCTGTGAATGGACAGGAAGATAATTGATCGGGTGTTGTCTTGCCAGATGTCACCACCTTTTAGAAGTAAATCTATTATTTAAGCCAATTAAGAATGTTTATACTTTTAGTTATATTATTAGAATGTATAAAACATTATATTAGTATGATTGTGTCTGTTTAAAAGTGGTTTCTTTCTTTTGTAATGTGTATATTTGGAGAGTTTATCTGCTTTGTGGTAACTGGAGGAGTTGCCAGGGAGCGATTGAGTTAAGCCAGAGGAGTTTCAGTAACTGTCTGGGGTTTGAACTGGTAACATATCACTGGTAACTGGTAACATATCACTGGTAACTGGTAACATATCACTGGTAACTGGTAACATATCACTGGTAACTGGTAACATAACTACTTAAAGTTAAGCCTCGTAATTGTTTTCCTGTTCTAGTGTAGGTGATATTTATCTGAGGAGACATACATTGTGTGAGCCATCCTTTAAAGTAGAATTAATTTGCAGTGATTATATTATACTATACTATATTAAGAGGAATTTATATATATATATTATATATATATATATATATATATATATATATATATATATATATATATATATATATATATATACATACATATATATACATACATATATATATATATATATATATATATATATATATATATATATATATATATATATATATATATATATATATATATATATTGTATATGTACATGTGTTTTGCTTATCCATTTTTATATTTTAATTGGGTCTACATAGGAGCATTCTGGTGTATCAAATACATGCACGGTACTGTCCTCCTAGATACGTTTCCAGTGCTGCCAGATACACGAGCTTTGCTGACCTAGATAGATAACAGGAATCAGTGGGATATTGTGCCATTCTTGAGCCGTAGTGACGGAAGTTTATAACAATGACCTCGGCCATCCTCGCCTTACTGGTGCCTAAAGTACCGTGAGGTCGACCTATATTCTATTAACTCCTGCTCTCACCAGGTGAAATTATTGGTTGTGTTCTCAGCCGTCGACGTGCGGCTGTTCTCGTGATCCGCCACAACCTACTACACAAAATCTTTCCATAACCTGACACTTATGACCACAAACAACCCACTTCACCTAGTCTACCGACTTGGAAAACGACGACATTTGTGAGATGCTATTTGTCATAGTACTTTGTAATTTGAACGTTGAGGGTTATAACGTAGATAATATGAAGTATTAGTTGAAAGGCCGGGCCTGGGTAAACTCCACACAGGCGAAGCTGGTACGGAGAGAGAGTAGATTTCTTGTTTTTATTTTCCACCAAAAACTGACGTTAAAGATAAGTAAGAAACACGGCAAATAAATATTGGTTGATGTGTTTTATTAGATGACCTTAAAGAACTTATGTCATGTTAATTTACATTATTGAAATATTGTATAACATATCAGAATCTTTAAAAACGTTTCACACAGACGTTTTTCTGGATAAATACAAGCAGCAAGCAAGACTTCATAAAGCTGTACCACCTAACACTATAATACACGTAGCTGGACTTAGTGCTACCCTTTTGTCTACTAGTCTGGGGGTTTTTTGTTTGTGTACTCCTTAGTTGTGCTTGGAGGGGCGAACCTTTCGACCATCATTAGATCAATGCTGTTACCTTTTTCTTTTATTATACTTAAAGCTATTTATCGAATTACTTCGAAAACTTCCTCATCTAGTTCGTTCCACTTATTTACCACTTTGAGATTGGAGAAATTATTTCTGACATCCCTGTGACTCATCTGTATTTCCTGTTTCCAATAATGTCCTAACTCAACCTGTCCTCTTAAAAAGAACGTCGCTTTTGGCCGTTTGCCCGTATGGCTGAATTTGGACGTAATTTGAAAATGAAAAAAATGAAAATAAATTTGGGACTTTTTTCTTTTCAACAACAGTAAGTTAAGGGTCCTCTGATAGGTTAGGTGGGAAGGAAATTCTCATAAAGTTTCAAAACGTTATGGAAAACGTGAACTTAAAGTGTCCTCTTATAACCTCTGCGCGTACGCCGGACGACTCCAATAGAAAACGGAACAGAACGTCACTTTTGTGACTCGATTTCATTTTAAATTACGTCCAAATTTGGCCATAGCGCACATACGAGCCAAAAGTGACGTTATTTTTAAAGAGGACGGGTTGCTTATTCTACCGTTCTCTAATTTTAACATTGTTTCTATATTTGTCAATTGCCCTTATTATCTTTTATGTCGTTATCACTTCTATTGAATTCCTTCTTACCTCCAGTGAACAAGGTCCAGTTCCTTCAATCTTGCTTCATAGCTCTGTTCTCTTAGCTCAGGAACGAGCCTTGTTGCATATTCAGCCCGTCCTCCAAACAAAGACCAAAAAGTGATTCTATGCACCCGCCAACCCCCCCCCCCCCCTGTTTATGAATGAAAAACACATTACATACGACTCTCAATTGATTTTGTTTGAACTCTTCCAGAACAAGCGCTTCACTGACGAATTTTGTTCGTACCACAACGCTGTAAATGCTTCACCCACGTACTACAAATACAAATAATCGCCAACAGAACCTAAACACCTAGCCTAACCTAACCTATGCCTATATTTGCACAATATGCTAATATTTTATATAAATTTATTTTTTTTTAGAAAATCCCGTTTTGAATGAACAGCATGTTAAAACTTATGAATGCATCTTTGGGGGTTGACCACTGGATGTAATGGACGTGAGTCGAGGACAGGTTGGTATATTTTGTAACCTTTTTCTAGTGTTGTATTTTTAGGGTAGGGGGTTCCGTGCTGAGGCAGCTTACTCAATAATAGCCTCACAAAGGGTGTATACAGCGCTCGGAAGGGATCTTTGTCCAAGTTGCTGAAGGATAACTGGACGTCTACTAGTATGGCGAATGCTGCCCTCGGTGTTTTGCTGATGTGTGCTCCTGGTGTTAGATCTACGTGTACTCACCTATTTGTGCTTGCAGGATCGAGGATTAAATCTTGGATCCCACCTTTCTAGACTCCGGTTGTTAAAAACAATGACTCCTATCCTATTTCGTGCCATTTCTTGTTTTAAAATTATAAATAGGGCTTGCTTCCCTTCCACATCCTGCTCCATTAGTTCATTCTATTTTTCCACTACTCTCATGCTACACGAAAGCTTCCTCACATCTCTATGACTCATCTGAGTTTCCAGCTTCCAACCATGTACCTTTGTTCTGTTGGTATTCAGTGTGAACATTTCGTCTATTTTTCTCTGTCAATTCCTAATTATATTCTTTTTTCTATCATATCTCCCCGCTCCCTCCTTTTTTCTAACGTTGTCCGGTTCAGTTCCTTCAATCTCTCTTCATACCCCCATCCGTCATAACACTGGGACAAGCCTCGTCGCATATTTCTGAAACTTTTCCAGTCTCCTTATGTGTTTCTTCAGGTGGGGGCGGCATACTCTAAGACTGGTCTCACGTAGTCAGTGTAGAGCCCCCTAAATTCCACCTTACATGGGTTTGTGAATGACGTTCTAACTTTTACTAGCATAGAATACGCTGCTTTTACAAATGCCTCATGAGTTAGATTTGGTGTTACGTCTACTCCCAGGTCTCTTTCTACAATCGTCACAGGAAGGTAGTTTCCCTTCACTGTGTACTGTCCCTTTGGTCTTTTGTCACCTAATCCCATTTCCATAACTTTACACTTGCTTGCATTGATCTCCAGTAGCCATTTCTCTGACCATTACTGAAGCTTGTTCAAGTTCAATCCTCCAACCCTCATCTATCACATTTCGTCTCATTAATTTCGCGTCATCCGCGAACATTGACATATAAGACTCGACTCCTGTAGACATGTTGTTTAAATATATTAAAAATAGAACTGGTCCCAGCACTGATCCTTGAGGTACTCCACTCGTTACTGTTCGCCAGTCCAACTTCTCACCCTTGACTGTAACACTCTGGCTCCTGCCTCTTAAGTAATTCTTTACCCAAGCTTGGGCTTTTATCCCTTACTCCCGCCTGCCTCTCAAGTTTGAATAGCAGTCTCCTGTGGGATCAAAAGCTTTTTGGCAGTCCAGAAATATGCAGTCTGCCCATTCTTCACTGTCCTGCATTAATTTTAATCTTGTTACTTTATCACAGAACTCTAGCAGGTTTGTGTATTTACTATTTGTGTCTGCAGAGTCGAGCTTTTTGCTCTTGGACCCCAACTTTCTAACCAATCTATTTTTTCCTCTCTTATATCTACTACATATATTTTTTCTAAATATACTACACATGCACGCACACACACAATGTGTGTGTATGCTTGTGTGCATGCGTCTGTGTTCGTGCGTGCGTGCGTGCACTCAGTTGTCGGAACCTTCAGGTCAGTTTAAGAGTGTGGACACCCAATTGGCAAATGAACAAATATTCATTAATGCAGTTAATATCTATGAGACGGAACCTAGTGATGAATTCCGTGACATCATGCATGAGGATACAGTTGTTAACTGTGCTGGACTGCGGCTCGGCGGGAGCCCAGTACGGGGCCAACAGGTTCATAATTCGTCCGTCCACCCAGGTGTAATAACTTTCGTGATTCTGGTCAGTAGCGCCTAGCCAGTAGCTGTTGATCACACCTGAGAGAGAGAGAGGCAAGGCTGATGAGAGTGGAAGCTCTAGCTTGAAGTATTTATTGGTCTGGAGTCTGTATACAATTAAATTCATTAACAACACATACGTAATATAGTAAATTGTATATATATATATATATATATATATATATATATATATATATATATATATATATATATATATATATATATATATATATATATATATGTATATATGCTGTATATATATATATGTATATATGCTGTATATATATATATATATGTATATATACTGTATATATATATATATATATATATATATATATATATATATATATATATATATGTATATATACTGTATATATATATATATATATATATATATATATATATATACTGTATATATATATATATATATATATATATATATATATATATATATATATATATATATATATATATATATATATATATATATATATATATATAAATGTATGACTGACAACTCACACCCCAGAAGTGACTCGAACCCATTCTCCCAGGAGCAACGCAACTGGTAACTACAGGACGCCTTAATCCGTTTGACCATCACGACCAGACATAAGGAAGTGATAGCCGAAGCTATTTGAACCACTTCCCCGCCGGCACTCAGATGGTAATCTTGGGCATAACACTTTATCAAATCACCTCATTCTTTGGGGTACACATGAGAAACACAGATGTGAACAGGCCTGAATGGTCCCCAGGACTATATGCAACTGAAAACTCACACCCCAGAAGTGACTCGAACCCATACTCATAGGAGCAATGCAACTGGTAACTACAGGACGCCTTAATCCGCTTGACCATCACAACCGGATATAAGGAAGTGATAGCCAAAGCTATTTGAACCACTTCCCCGCCGGCACTCGGATGGTAATCTTGGGCATAGCATTTTATCCATATCCATTATCCTGGGGACCATTTTGGCTTGTTCACATTTGTGTTCCTCACGTGTGCCCCCAAAGAATGAGGTGATTTGATAAAATGCTATGCCCAAGATTACCATCCGAGTGCCGGCGGGGAAGTGGTTCAAATAGCTTCGGCTATCACTTCCTTATGTCCGGTCGTGATGGTCAAGCGGATTAAGGCGTCCTGCAGTTACCAGTTGCGTTGCTCCTGGGAGTAGGAGTATGGGTTCGAGTCACTTCTGGGGTGTGAGTTTTCAGTCGCATATAGTCCTGGGGACCATTCAGGCTTGTTCACACATATATATATATATATATATATATATATATATATATATATGTCGTACCTAGTAGCCAGAACTCACTTCTCAGCCTACTATTCAAGGCCCGATTTGCCTAATAAGCCAAGTTTTCCTGAATTAATATATTTACTATAATTTTTTTCTTATGAAATGATAAAGCAACCCTTTTCTCTATGTATGAGGTCAATTTTTTTTATTGGAGTTAAAATTAACATAGATATATGACCGAACCTAACCAACCCTACCTAACCTAACCTAACCTATATTTATAGGTAAGGTTAGGTTAGGTAGCCAAAAAAAGCTAGGTTAGGTTAGGTTAGGTTGGTTAGGTAGACGAAAAAACATTAATTCATGAAAACTTGGCTTATTAGGCAAATCGGGCCTTGAATAGTAGGCTGAGAAGTGCGTTCTGGCTATTAGGTACGACATATATATATATATATATATATATATATATATATATATATATATATATATATATATATATATATATATATATATATATATATATATATATATATATATATATATATATATATATATATATATATATATATATATATATATATATATATATATATATATATATATATATATATATATATATATATATATATTGGAGCGGAGTCTTGAAGTGGGTAGAATATAGTTGTGCATTAATTGGCTGTTGATTGCTGGTGTTGACTTCTTGATGTGTAGTGCCTCGCAGACGTCAAGCCGCCTGCTATCGCTGTATCTATCGATGATTTCTGTGTTGTTTGCTAAGATTTCTCTGGTGATGGTTTGTTTGTGGGAAGAGATTATATGTTCCTTAATGGAGCCCTGTTGCTTATGCATCGTTAAACGCCTGGAAAGAGATGTTGTTGTCTTGCCTATATACTGTTTTTTTTAGGCTTACAGTCCCCAAGAGGGCATTTGAAGGCATAGACGACGTTGGTCTCTTTTAAAGCGTTCTGCTTTGTGTCTGGAGAGTTTCTCATGAGTAGGCTGGCCGTTTTTCTGGTTTTATAGTAAATCGTCAGTTGTATCTTCTGATTTTTGTCTGTAGGGATAACGTTTCTACTGACAATATCTTTCAGGACCCTTTCCTCCGTTTTATGGGCTGTGGAAAAGAAGTTCCTGTAAAATAGTCTAATAGGGGGTATAGGTGTTGTGTTAGTTGTCTCTTCAGAGGTTGCATGGCGTTTCACTTTCCTTCTTATGATGTCTTCCACGAAACCATTGGAGAAGCCGTTGTTGACTAGGACCTGCCTTACCCTACAGAGTTCCTCGTCGACTTGCTTCCATTCTGAGCTGTGGCTGAGGGCACGGTCGACATACGCGTTAACAACACTCCTCTTGTATCTGTCCGGGCAGTCACTGTTGGCATTCAGGCACATTTCTATGTTCGTTTCCTTAGTGTAGACTGCAGTGTGGAAAACTCCACTCCTTTCCATGACTGTTACATCTAGAAAGGGCAGCTTCCCATCCTTCTCCATCTCGTAAGTGAAACGCAACACAGAATTCTGCTCAAACGCCTCCTTCAGCTCCTGCAGATGTCTGACATCAGGTACCTGTGTAAAAATGTCGTCAACATACCTGCAGTATATGGCCGGTTTCAAGTTCATGTCGACTAAGACTTTTTGCTCGATGGTACCCATGTAGAAGTTTGCAAACAGGACACCTAGGGGAGAACCCATGGCGACCCCATCTACTTGCTTATACATGTGTCCATCCGGGCTCAAGAAGGGTGCCTCTTTAGTACAAGCTTGGAGTAGTTTCCTTTGACTGTTTTCTGGTATGTCAAGAGGAGTACAGGCCGGATCACGGTACACTCTGTCGGCTATCATCCCGATTGTCTCATCCACAGGATCGTTGGTAAACAGAGATTCTACGTCCAACGAGGCTCTTATCCGTGTGGCCCGCGTTCCCCGCAGCAAGTCAACAAATTCCTTTGGAGACTTCAGGCTGAAGGCGCAAGGGACATAAGGGGTCAGCAAGCCGTTGAGTCGTTTCGCCAGTCTGTATGTGGGTGTGGGTATCTGGCTGATGATTGGCCGAAGTGGGTTTCCAGGCTTGTGTGTCTTGACATTTCCATACGCATATCCAGGTTTATATTCCCCAATAATCTTTGGCAGGTGGAGTCCAGATTTCTTGGCGTTCACAGTTTCGATCAATTTGATGTAACAGTCATGGAAAGGAGCGGAGTTTTCCACACTGCAGTCTACACTAAGGAAACGAACATAGGAATGTGCCTGAATGCCAACAGTGACTGCCCGGACAGGTACAAGAGGAGTGTTGTTAACGCTTATGTCGACCGTGCCCTCAGCCACAGCTCAGAATGGAAGCAAGTCGACGAGGAACTCTGTAGGGTAAGGCAGGTCCTAGTCAACAACGGGTTCTCCAATGGTTTCGTCGAAGACATCATAAGAAGGAAAGTGAAACGCCATGCAACCTCTGAAGAGACAACTAACACAACACCTATACCCCCTATTAGACTATTTTACAGGAACTTCTTTTCCACAGCCCATAAAACGGAGGAAAGGGTCCTGAAAGATATTGTCAGTAGAAACGTTATCCCTGCAGACAAAAATCAGAAGATACAACTGACGATTTACTATAAAACCAGAAAAACGGCCAGCCTACTCATGAGAAACTCTCCAGACACAAAGCAGAACGCTTTAAAAGAGACCAACGTCGTCTATGCCTTCAAATGCCCTCTTGGGGACTGTAAGCCTAAAAAAAAAAGTATATAGGCAAGACAACAACATCTCTTTCCAGGCGTTTAACGATGCATAAGCAACAGGGCTCCATTAAGGAACATATAATCTCTTCCCACAAACAAACCATCACCAGAGAAATCTTAGCAAACAACACAGAAATCATCGATAGATACAGCGATAGCAGGCGGCTTGACGTCTGCGAGGCACTACACATCAAGAAGTCAACACCAGCAATCAACAGCCAATTAATGCACAACTATATTCCACCCACTTCAAGACTCTGCTCCAATATAGAAGCATCAAGAAATATGGACCAATAGGCTTTCTACAATTACTTCCATTCAATACCCATTGTTTCGTGTTCTGTCTTGTGTTTGAATTTAATACCCATTCAATACCCATTGTTTCGTGTTCTGTCTTGTGTTGGAATTTAATACCCATTGAATACCCATTGTTGAAAGTTCGTTTTTCACCTCATCCACCTCACCCAAATGTAGATATAAACCTCGAAGATGTGTAAGCTCTATTCAGTTTCAGTTGTGTGTTTGTAAACTAAAGTCTTTGAAAATGTAATAAGTTTTACGAAAAGCGCTCAAGTGTCGCGTCAGACTAGAAATAAAAATGAATTTTGGAGAATTGATCTTTGAATTACCATCAACAGTGAAAAGAAACGTAAGAAAGATAGAGAAAATTCGTGTTAGAATTATTAATCTTACTTTTTCGGTCATATTTAATAATATATGTCTACAGGAAAGACTGCTACCAAAATCTACTATATATATATATATATATATATATATATATATATATATATATATATATATATATATATATATATATATATATATATATATATATATATATATATATATATATATATATATATATATATAATCATCCGGTATAAAAATAGGATATAGGGAAGACTCGTTAAATGATCGGAGAGTTCCACTGACTTCTGTAATTATCAAAACACTGGATCCACTTCAAAAAAATATAAAATACATATATAGTAGTATCAGACCAACAAATAGAAGATACAAACAGACGGAGCAGACACAAATACACCCGCCCATCCTACCTGTGTGTATAGCACTTATAGTAACGATGTGGACCATCCTACATATATTGACGTAATGGACAACTTCAAAGTAGAGTTTGATGATATAGAATTTGGACAATCTGAAAAAGTTTTGAATTGATGATTATAAAACCTAGCCTAACCATCCTAGGCCTAATACACGCTATCTGAGGCCTAATATAGTGTAAGTGTGCTATGCTAGGTCTAGGAATGTTTAAATTAAGTCTGTTTTTTAGCTGAATTTTTCTGGACTCTGTAACGTGAATAGCAACAAATTCTACTATGTAATTGTCCATTGTAGATGTACAATGGTCCACAAAGGTACGATAAGTACAATCTAAACAGGAGAATGGGTTGAACCAAACATATTTATTTATTTATTTATATACAAGAAGGTACACTGGGTTGTGAGATTACATAACATTGGTGTTGTTACATTCTGGTAAAGCCACTGAAACTCAATGCGTGTTAGGCATATTTATATAGTAATATAAGTATTGCCAGAATAAGTGAGCATAAATGGAGTATAAACGCTTAGATAACACACAGTGAACCAAGAATGCATCATGAGAACAGTTAACATGTGGAATGAGGTAGAAAGTAGAAAGGTCGAGACAACCTGTACACATAGAATCACAAGTAAATATGAGAAATAAGAGGACTTGAGTCGATGCAACTGACAACCGACCGAGAGCTAATAAGGCGATGCCCTGGAGCTAAAACTCGTCCATTCAAAGCAAACACACAAACTAATGTAGCAAACACAAGTGGCTAAGTACACACAAATACCAAAGCAGTAACACTACCGTTGCTGGTGATGTATGTGATTAAATGCATGTAGTCGTCGCAGTAGTTGTCCAGGACGGCCAAGTCGGCGTCCTGGTCCGGCAGGAGGGTCTGGCAGTAGTCTCGCGCCTCGGCCCATGTCCTCTTCATCTCAGAGAAGTAGTAGCAGCCCTCCCCCACAGGCTCGAAATTTGTAGGACATGTACCTGCGACCACAACACAAGCTCAAGGCAACACTTCCGTCTAGTCAATCACCTCGCCCCTAACTCTTAACTCTTCGCCTTTCTACGGAAGGTAAATTATGCTGTTTAATGTCTTCATATGAGTACCTTCTAATTACAAGGATTAACTTTGTGATCATTCTCTGTCACTTTGTGGAACTGTAAAATATATAGATATAGTACCGTCTAAGTAATCTGATCCTTTCTATATCTTTAAATTATTATTCATTATTATTATTATTATCATCATAGTATGATGCCAGAACCAGAACTGCATAATCTCAATGAGTCCTAACAAAAATAAGGTAAATACACAAATTAACATTTTATATTTGATAAAGATCCCTACTAATAATTACTCCTAGATCTTGTTGTATTCAGATTTAGCAATATCCGTTTGTTAATCTTGTATCCGGTTACACATCATTATTAACATCACCTAGACTCAGAACTCTACATATGTCAGCTTTAAACAGCATCTGTCAGGCTTTATCCATTTAAACAAAATCTAAACCGCCTTGGAGCATTTTTGTATTTTTGTAATATATTTCTCGCCCTATTTATGCATTATCTGCAAATGTGATAATGCTACTGGTCAATGCTGTGTCCATCAATTTGATATATGTCAAATAACAGAGGTCATAGGAAGAATCCCTCGGTCATTCCTCTTGCCAAGGTTTCCACTTGGACTTCAGTCCATTTATGGTAACCCTTTGTTCCTGTGAGGGAATGGGTTTTCACCAGCTCACTTCCACTTGGATTTTCAGGCCAGTGCACTTGCAAAGTGCACAAGTAAGTGCAGGGACCTAGTTTGGCAACCCTTACCCGAAACATCTTGTGTTTGGGCTCATGTGAGAGCCCCTGTCATCAGCATTCCAGATATGTTACTATGGCCGTAGAAGCACGTCTGTGGACAAAGTTAGGGAGAAGAGCATCTTTTCATTTGTATAGCTGGGAGAGAGACAATTTGCGTGGGAACCCTGGAGGCCTGGGAGAGCGTAGTGCGAACGTGGGCCACCACTCACCCACCAGTATAATCTTGCAGGTGTGGAAATCCAGTACTTTTTGTTTATTATTATTATTATTATTTTCTACCACAGACGTGGCCACACATTTATAATGCTAACTAGCATATATACATTTTCTTCTGTCCTCCGTGGACAGGGTGAAAGATTTGTCAGACATACAGTTCAGAGATTTATTGAACAACCACAGAAGGTGATCGTAGTGCTTTTAATATGTTAGGCTAAGCTACATACGTAAATACATAGATACATAGATTTATGAATACATTAATGTGAATTTATAATGGTGAAATGCAATTCTGATCAGCTTTATACTCATACATACACACACACACACATACATACATACACACACATACATACATACACACATACATACATTCATACATACATACATACATACATACATACATACATACATACATACATACATACATACATACATACATACATACATACATACATACATACATACACATATATTTGTCTCTTTTACTCTGACAGGGTGAGATAGCTGACAAGAGAAACTAGTGTGCAATTAAGAACTTAACCACTGAAGGTGAATAAGATGCTTTTACAAGCTCAGGTTATATAGTTACATTACATGGTTAATCTAGGATACAAGTCCAATATATCATCAAGTGTTCCAGTACTCATATAGTAGTTACAGAGTTCAGCATACCTCAGCCCAGGAGGGCGAAAGTCAGTCAATATGGGACATTCTACAATATAATGTTCAAGAGAGTGCATGTTTTCTCTTTCACAAAGTTGACACATTGTGTACTCGACATTTGGGTTTTGAGAAAGCTGCCAGATACGTCTATATCCCAGGCGTATTCTGGCAACTATGACATCGCATTGCCAAGTTCTTGCACTATTAGTCCCATATGTGAATGTCTCCTCACGATATCTATCATAATATTTTTAATACGGCAACTTTCAGGTCTTTGTGTATTTGTTAGGTCGGTGAGATCTTCATTAGATATTTGTTTAAGCATTCTCTTTGCTTGCTAGTGAAACACCCATATCAATTTCTACTACTGGTTTCATACAAGCTGCCTTTGCAAGCATATCAACAGTGTTATGCCTTGAGATACCAACATGTGATGGTATCCATAGGAATTTAACTGCAAATCTGTTTTCTTTAGCAGCTAAAACATTCATTCGAATATCACTGACTATTTTCTGGGTATCACTACTATGTGCATTCAGTGCCAGGAGTGCACTCTGCGAGTCACAGTATATAAGTCCACTGCCTTTGTCTTTTAAAAATTCAGTGGCAAGGTATATGCCTGCAAGTTCGGTTTGAGTTGTACTTGCCCAGTCATTGACGCGCTTCATTGCTGTATGTACGAGAGAAGATTGTTCAAATATATTACATGCACATCCGGTACATCGTCCACCTTCTTCTACAGAGCCGTCGGTATAGCACTGATACACATCGTTACCCATACTCTGAGTACTCTCAGTGATGCTTTTCAGTGTTAACTGTTTTAATAATGTAGAGTGCACACTATCTTTCTTGGGCAATTGAGAATTGAGTAATTGGTTGATTAATCATTAATTGGGTTGGGTACATATTTAAGACTTTGATGGAATTGGCTACCTTTTAGAACCAAAATGCATAATCAGATTTCGCTTCTTCTTCTATTCTTCTATAGACCTCAGGTGAGTGCAGCATATTAGAAAGTTTTTCTTGAAACTTCATGTGTTGCCGAGATCTACTCAATGCCTTCACGCCGAAAACTGTGCGAATGGACAAAATTCTTTCACTTATGGTAGGCAATTTTGACTGCTCACATATTAACTATTCTCGTGGACATTGGAGCCCCAAGGATGAGACGCATAGCTTCATTTTGCAAGGTTTCAAGAGATTTCAACTCTTTGTCTGTATACAGTGTGAGATGTAGAGCATTGTAGTCAAGTACTGGTAGACATAAGTGCACAGGTAATAGTGTCAGTTTGTAACACCGTGGATTTCCTGGCAATTGATTATTGTGGAGTGATAACAGAGTGTGGTTATTTCTATTTTGTTGTGTTCCCCAGGGCTGTGACAAGTGTGATTTGATATATATATATATATATATATATATATATATATATATATATATATATATATATATATATATATATATATATATATATATTGTCCTATCATATATATATATATATATATATATATATATATATATATATATATATATATATATATATATATATATATATATATATATATATATATATATATATATATATATATATATATATATATATATATATATATATATATATATATATATATATATATATATATATATATATATATATATATATATATATATATATATAGTGACGTGGCTGAAGTGTTAACGTAATTTTGGTAGAATTGTGGTGAGTGACGAGGCTGTCCTGGAAGTGACAGCCGTCCGCTCAGCCGAGTAACGTAAATTTCTCAGGAGTGATTATCGATCCGTGGGGTCGATAATCATTCACCCAGTTAATTAAGGAGTTGTGTTCTCTTTAGTGTTCCATTAACGTTTGATAGCTTTAGGGTACATGTGTCAGCCGTAACTAAATATATATATATTCGTTGTGTCATGAAGCCCAGTGTGATTAGTGTGTTGTTTACTGTGGTGAGTACAACGTGTGGACCAGTGTTCTGTGTGGTAATTAGAGCACTGTGGTCATTTGCAACAGGACAATAAAGTGTTGGGCAGTGTACTAAGATATTTGATTTAGTGCACATTGCCGTGTGTGTTATTGCAAAGGGGTTGTCATTGATGGTGATTGTTGCTAGTGTTGATCAATCACCGGGGGGTGTTTTGCAGTTCAGTAAATCATTGTGGGACCGTGTTCCAGAGGGTTCATGTCCTGAGTGTTATTTTACTGGGGTTCTGCAGTATTGTCATTGCAACCGGATTGTAACGTAAATCACTGTGTTTTGTTAGTGTGATTTATTCATTGTCGTGGGTGAATTTGGCTGAAACGAGTACTTGGGTTTTATATTCTCCTGTTATTCTGGTGGACATCAAAGTCCAGTATTCAGTGAGGTGATTGCGAGGCAATTAATATAACGTAACCAAGGGACCACCCATTGCTTACAGAGAATTTGTTCTTTTACAATTTGAGTAACGTAGAATGCGTCTGAGTTAATTATTTTCCTGAAAACAGCTACGATAGTCTCGGGGAGCCTAGCCATAAGCCGGACAAGAATTAAAGTATTGTCTCTCGTAATTTTCGGTCAGTGGACAGGTAAGTGACATGTTCCAGAAAGTCAAAGTAATTAACTTTGATCCGTGTTGATCGACTCACACGAAGGCTCCATTGTTCCATTAACGTATTGTCGTTATTGACCTGTCTGGAAGTACAGGTACTTGTCATTGTGAAATAACATAAACATGGTGATTAATGAGCGTTATTAGTCACCTGAATTGGTATGGTATGGAAGGCTAGATGGAATTCATAACTTTAATGAAAATTGCTGAGCCAGTGTGAAAGGTTGCGTATTTAATTGATTAATTATTGATCTTCGGGATAGTAATTAATCGCTCTAGGGTAATCACGAGTGATTACCGTTCTCTAAGCACTTTGGACACTGTAATTGAAGTTCACTATCGTTGAGTGATAGTAATCGATAACGTAAATTAACGTAACTAGTGCAGAGATTACTAGAAGTACAGGGATTAATGGGGATTACTCACTGATTGCTCGACAGGTAGAGTGTTTGTGTAATTTCTGAGTTACTAGTGACAGTTGTAAGATTTATTAAGTTAACACAAATGTTACTTTGTTATTAACGTAATCAATTTGGTATTGATTGTTGATCGTCCGAGGGACGAAGTGTCAACGTAAAGATTTAACTGAGGAGAGTTGCTGGAGTTGCCAGTAACCTCATTAGTCATTGATAGGCTACTAATTTGATTGCATTGGAACCGCTATTGCAGATGAAGGCTGCAAGAAGCGTAGGTTACTGATAGGAGGTTGTTGGAGATGTTTCTCATAGCCTAGCCTATTGTGTCATAGTTGCAAGAGTGATTATAGATTAGAGTGTCTTGCTTGCTTGATTGATTCCTCTGTGTTCACGCTTATGTTCAAGTTAGTTCATTATGCAGTCCGAGGGGCTGGTGTCTAGCTGTCATTGATAGTGTCACAGGAAGGATTTCGAGTAACGTCATTGATATTTCTTTCGTTGTTGTAGTAGTACTTTATTAATAAATTGTTTTGTTATGTTGAACACTGTCTTTTCGTTACATCCCACACATTTATATTGTCCTGCAAGTATTCTGCTACGCTCGACTATTAAATTGAGACTGCTTTGTGAGTCTAGAACTGAATATATAGCACTACACAACAAACAAATTATTTGTTGTGAGAGCCCTTGACCTACTCGTTAGATTCGTTTCGGCGAATGGCAAAGGTCAACGGCCTAAGTGGAGGGGATTTCAACTTTTTGGGGTCTCGGCGTTTGCTCGCACCTAGTTAATTGTTCATATCTGGTCCCAGAGTGAGGAATGAGCTGCTTACTACACTGGTGTGTTAGGTAAGCAAGTCCTTCCTCAGGCGATCTATATGAATATCACGACAGGAATAACGTTAACGGAGCTCAGGAAAATTTTTTTTTTATGAATTATCCAAATTTCAAATACCATTTCAATATTCCACCAATCTTCAAACTCTCACAATTCCTTTAAAATAACTATACTTCTATCTAACTTGGTATAGCAACAGCACCCTATTACGGACCAGAGTCCATCGCCCGAGCACGGAGCTGTGACGACAACGCCATCTGTGAGTCCGCTCCCGAAAACCCCACAACATGGACAACGCCATCTAGTGGTGACAGGATATGCCGGCAACAGATGCTGGATTCCTGTCCTAGTCGACTCGCGACGTAGCCGCTGCTGACCTCTGGTGAGGTAGTGCTTAGACAGTGAACGCCATCTATGGAGTGAAGAGGTGGACGTTTCTGTCTCAGCTTGTAAGTGATGTTTCCTGGTGGTCCCAGGTAGTGTCCCAGTATACTAATGACGTGTCTGGTTTCAGAGCTAACCTGGGACTGCTGTGTTGGACGATGGGGCAGTCTACCCAAGGCAGCCAAAGTCTCTTCACCAGTCTGCTGAAGAAGCTGTGAGCCACCCCTGGACGAACTCTGTCGAGAGTAATAGCCTGCCTGAGGAGTGGCAGTGTTGGGAATTGCCTTATCCGGGGTTGGCTGGTAGAGGAGACCACCCACTGGGGTGCTGTATGAGGAGAGTGACCAGCGAGTCACACGAGGCTCCTGGCTAGGGCACGCAACCCTAAGTATCGGTCGTGGAGTGGCCTACACAGTGTAGCTGATCGGTACCTGCTAGCTACAGGCTGGATTGTGGTTGAAGGCCTCCACGACGAAGCACCCACTGGGACTGTGATTTGGCTGGCCTGTGGCCAGGGTAGATTCGTCGTAGAGTTATCGTGGATGCATCGTGAACCACGGAAGCAGAGACTAAGGCTACCTAGAAGAAGCATCGCAGAGTGTTGAGCGTCTTCAGAGAGGGAGACCTCATTGTACATTATGTAGTTATAATTCCCTTTTATGACTTTAAATTACGGTGGTGGAAATATATATCGGAAAATTGAAATATTTGTATCCCTCCCTTTTTAGCTTTGACTTGCATTATGGAACACACCCCTTGAAAGCCTCTACTGACTTGGGGCCGGATACCCAAAACTCTACTACCATCAGAGAAGAACCCGGTTGCGTCCCAGTAGGGCCGTAACACACCCTGAGTACTATGAGCTTCTGTCTTCCGTGAGGGACCGTCAATAGGCTTTGCTGTAATCATGGTAAACAATGTTGCAAGCCTTCGAACTGCTCATTGATTTAAAATAAAATATAGCCAAAATGCTAGGATTTCTTTTGTTATGAAAAACTAAATGTGAATGCTTCTTTAAAGATGAGGATGATAAAGATGAGGTTAGTGAGCCTTTGTCTTGCATATTTCATTAAATCCTTAGTCGAGCACAGTACTGTAATTATTGAGGGTAGCCAATATGATGCTGATTTTTAAAAAGGAAGGTAGATCATGTGTTGAATTATTTATTGCTCAAGTTACTTAATGTCTATTGTAGGGAAATTGCTTGAATCTATAATTGCGAAAACCATGCATTTACATCTTTGAAAAATATAGATTAATAAAGGTTTAACAACATGGTTTTACTAACGGCCGCTTGTGTGTTACAAACGTGTTATCATCCTTTTGCAGCATATTTCATTCAGTTGAAAGTGGAAAGAATTATTACATTGCATATAGCATAGCTTTTGATACTGTGCTTCACAGAACAAGCTTTAGAAAGGTAGATGCCCTTGGCATGGAAGAAGTTATCTTGAGGAGGATTATGGCGTGGTGATTGTTCAGGAAACACATGGTCAACATAAATCAAATTAAGTCAGAGTTGGAAACCACTGCAAGCGGAGCTCCACAAGTCTGTGTCCTGGGACCTTTGTTCGTTGCCATATATAGAAATTATTAGACACAGGACGGACCAGCAACTTTAGCAAATTTGCAGATAGTACAAAATTAGCGTGGAAAATATATACAAAATAAGACCTAGAATTCCTACATGACGACTGACATAGGCTTTTAAAATAAGGCATTATGTACAAAAGGAAATCCCAATTAAGATATGGGTTATCTTGAGATGATTTCGGGGCTTTAGTGTCCCCGCGGCCCGGTCCTCGACCAGTCCTCCACCCCCAGGAAGCAGCCCGTGACAGCTGACTAACACCCAGGTACCTATTTTACTGCTAGGTAACAGGGGCATAGGGGTATATGAAAAAATCACTGGTAACTTATAGGGATGGTTCCAAAATCACCCTGATGTTCCATTTTACTTCACCCTGAGTATTTGACGAGAACGTTTGGTAGAGAACTCCATTACCTGTGCCAGAATGTATGCAAGTGCACAGTGAAAACGCATTTATCTTTTGTATGCAAACTTGGGTTGTTGCGAGCATGGTGTCCCTAGACTCGGAGTGGATCTAGGCGGATCCCAGGACATATAACATCAGGATGACGTGGCCCTTCGGTTAAAGCGAGCATCTGCAGTTACCCAGGACACGGGTTCGATCCCCGTCCTGCTCCAATGATTTTCTCAAGACATTATTTACTTTAAAATACAACGTGCTGGAGTACAGACCCAAACTAACAAACATTGTATAAATTAGACTTATGGGCTTACCTGAAGGTGATAAAAAAGCGTTACAGAGATACCAGTAATTTCCATGATGCAACAATATTTTCATATAACTTTAATTTAAATTTCTCCACACACTATATAGACTTCAGCATATAAGAACTTTATTTCAATAAGTTTTTCACTATATTAAGATGTCATCAAGCTGTGGTCACCAGCGCCATATTACTGACAGCCTCATCATTCCGGATGTGATATTGTTAATGTTTACCAGACGCACCTCATCATCAAAGCTTCATCGCTCTAAATTTTTAATTTATATTATTTTGTATTTTATTAACGTTTGCCAGATACGTTACAACCGCCAAAGAGAACCTTAGTTACACAAATGGATGATCCTTTATTTAGTAACATCACAAGTTAAGGCTAGGCTTAAGATTGCCTATAAAACTGTAAATGGCATTTTGAATCAAAAGTTTGTTAATTAAGGTTAATTTAGAAGCCGCAAAAGCGAATTTATTAACATAAAGGGTTACTGCTTTATTTATATAACCTTATTCGGGATACCCGGCGGTGTCCTGGTTGACATTGGCACCCCTCACCACATGTGTTTGTGTATTTTGTTATCTCTCTCGCTCTCTCGCTCTCTCTTTCTTCCTGAAACTCTCTCTGTTTTTGTCTGCTCACTGTCCGTCTTTGTCGTCTCTGTCTTCCTATGCAATAAAACTTGTCTGGAGAAAACAGCCATGATATCAACATTTCTTCAGATTTTTAAAGGATAGATTTTATGAGTAAAATTATTAAATTTTGACATGTTCAGCACTTCATATTTAATAATATTGTATAAAAATAATCAAAATCGAGCCAGAACAATCAAGTAAGAGTTGTCGGAAAATCCGACACCATTTAATAATATCATACAGGCAGATAATATTGCTGTGTTGTATAAACAAGTTAACCCATAGAAAATGTAATTTGTAGTGGAATTTCCGTCTATAGAAAACGGGATATCATTACCACATACAATTATAAATTCATCACCTATTATGGTGGGAATTATTCTTAAATACATTAGTCTTTGGACTTTACCATCATAAAAACATCTCATATAAATTAACTTAATTATCAGAATTAAAATAGAGTAAATGTGACCCTTCTATCACTTACTGTCATCTGGACAATGTAGGCCAGTAGCGTCAGTGAGGAGGGAGTGGTCAGCCATTGTTATTGTACTTAGACCACAGAGGCTCACGGGAGCAAATACGGCTCCTGTTAATTTTACTTGGACGAAGTGTTATGGAAACCCAAGGTGTACGATCATCAACACGCTGTCAACAAATACAAGTTAAGTGTTCTGCCGAAACCCATTTATCTATCATTTATGGCCATTAATGTCATTAGATAGGGGCGAGCCGGTTAGAATACGAACTGCCTCTTAATAAAAGGTAATTAAGCCTAGGTCTTTACGGTTTAATGTACAGTGTTTTCTCTGATATAGCTGTCATATATTAGGATTCTGGCTTTATAGCTAGCGCCCTTTTGACAGGTCAAGACGAGGAAGCATGCTTTGTGTACCAGTTACTGGGTGATGGAAGCTACCTCAAAGAGGATAATTCGGTGTCTACATCCTAGTTATATCTGGTGGACTAAGGCCTGCTGTACAATAAGATAAGGAACCTCTTCAATGTTTAACAACATATGTAGTTTAATACTGTAGTTTGATTGGCTGCATATATATAAATTCAATATAAACCCCCCCCCTAATGTGTAGAGGATCGATTTGTGAGATTATTGCAGAAATACAGTCCACTTAACATCATACAAATTGCTATCGAAGTATACAAATTAACGTAAATATAAATTCTATATAAATTCATATAAATTAAATAAATATAAATCTCACAGGTCGGTTCCCACAAGAGTCGTCATCTGGTTCGCGACAGCACAGTTTTACACAATCCCATTTCAGTAGTACCCACTCTGACCCATTCATGCTGGACATGTACCCAATAGCAGTCATTGTGCAAAATTGGGTGTTGCTAGTCCATAGCATCTGGTTTCGCATCTTGGACAAGCATTCTATTTCATATATATAGTTTAATGGGTTCTATACTAATAAAACTAAAATTTAACAATTTGTTTAGGGATAAGATGAAATAAGGTGAAAAAGCTCTAGACTAAGCAAAAAAAAAAAATGAGTGGTGTGGAGAGCTAGAATTGGGCTGAAAATCCAGCTGGACCTGAACTACACCAGTCAGTGACCTTTGGCAGTCGTCAAAACTAACTCAAGCACTAACCGGCGTCCACTTGTGTCAGGAGGCTGATGACCAACAGCACCGGTATAAACATTGTGACCTCGGATGGTGGTGGCCTCGGGTGGTGGTGGCCTCAGATGGTGGTGGCCTCAGATGGTGGTGGTCTCAGGATATAATTTCCAAGTGTTGACTTCAGCTGTGTGATGAGTCAGTAGTGTGACGGTGGCGTATGTTGCCGCGGTAATGGCTGGTTGTCTTATGGTGGGAAGAGGGAGCCTGTTTCCCTTATATTCTCCCCTGTGTTATATCATAACCGATGCCACCTGAAAAGTCAGCAGCTGAGGCTTCTCACTGGTGCCGACTACAATTTTCATAACTGTTATGAACATTTTTCCTTATCTGATATTGACTTTTTATTAGAGATAAAAACGAAAATCATCTGGCCTTCAAAGACCCTTGAGTGGAAGATGTGTGTCGTGTTATCTCTCACTCCCAGGCTCTTAGTCAAGCATTCCTGGAACATTCCAGGAATCATATCACCTGCCGATGATATGATATGGAAACGATGTCACCTGCCATAGATATCGATATCCCAACCTAATTTTGGCAATTACAATGTCACACTGTCTAGTGGATGTTTTATTTTGCTCGTTCATATAATTATCGGTTCTAAACATGTCATATGTCTTTATATTTGTGCTTTCTGACCTTTGTGTGTCAGTGACTGCTCTTTTTTTTTTTTTGAGATATATACAAGAGTTATTACATTCTTGTACACCCACTAGTACGCGTAGCGTTTCGGGCAGGTCCATGGAATACGATCCCCGCCGCGAAGAATCGTTTTTACAACCAAGTACACATTTTACTGTTGCGTTATACAGAGGCTACAGTTAAGGATTGACGCCCAGTAAATCCTCTCCGGCCAGGATACGAACCCATGACAAAGCGCTCGCGGAACGCCAGGCGAGTGTCTTACCACTACACCACGGAGACTGCTATTCTGTCTTCCTTAATTTCCTGAAATATTGCGGCTTTTACAGAAAAGATTGGAATACCCATATCCAATTAAATTTCATGCTTACCACATGCAGTTTTAGCTGCCTTGTCTGTCATCATGTTGGACAACACCTATGTGAGATGGTATCCATACAAATGAGATTGAAGCCCTTGCTCTTTGCATTAACAATGTTGTTTATAATGGATGTTACAATATTCCTATTATCTATTTTGCATGTTGGGTTTTTAAGGGCCTGAAGAGCTGACTTTGAATCACTGAAAATTACTCCTTTACTTCAGTGTGTTAGTGGCAAGTCGTAGTGCAGCTAATTCTGCATGTGTGGAGGTAAACCAGTTAGTTATTCAGTCTCACGCCTGTGGTCTGTGTACATATGTTGTCTTTGTATATTCTACAGGCTGCTGCAGTTGACATTTGAACAGACTTATTAGCGTAAGCATAGTTCTCGTGAGGTCATAAGTTATTTATAAAGGAATCAATGGTTTCAAGTGTTGCTGTTTTCAAAAGTGCTGAGGTTTCCTTGCTCCTGTTGCTGATGGCCGTGTAAGACACTTATATTTCAGGGTACAGATATAATGAAATATCAGATACAATAGGAATATTCAATTTAATGAGATTGGCAACACTTCTACTCAACCAGCTTGAATATTGGTTGCCCGCTGGTGCATTGGCAACACTTTCCCGTGAAACTTATTGGAAAACGAATTGGAATGAAATAAAAAATGAGGCGTAGGGCAGAGGGTGAGGGAGGTAGGTAGAAGGGAGGTGGGAGGAAGAAGGGAGGAGTAAGGAAGGAGTGGTCAGGGAAAAGGGAAAGTTTAGAATGAGAGGGAGAGACTAAGATCAAGGAGGAATTAGAAGAGTAGAAAAGTAAGAGTGCTAGAATAGTAGAAAGGTTAGGGGATGAGAGTGAACATAAAAGTGTAGCTGCTATCACCCATTCAAATTCAGTACAAACAAGACAAGGCAAGAAATGGAACTTGACTGTACTTTAAGCTTTTATCATATGTATCATGTATCAGCTGTATCTGCTGTAAGCATGTACTCATACTCTTTAAACCAGTAAGCTCAGAGTGCTCTACACTCTAGCGTGCAATATATCAGAAAATCTAAGATCTAGGGAACACAATTAAAAACGATTTAAACAACAAGTTTATTAATTATATTTTTAACATTAGATCATCATTCATGTGGATATAATTTCTAAATCATAACTTCGGATGGTAATTGACAACAATAATATACAGTATGAGTCACCACACAAGAATTTGAGAACATTACGGCCGACTGCCTCTGAAAATCATACAACATCTGAAAGTTGGAAACACACCAAATTTGTCACCTTAAAGTTAAACTCACCAAATTCTTTGAGTCTAAGTTGGATAGAGAGGGGAGTGGGGATGGCAGGCAGAGACCCACCCAGCCGATAGCCTGGTCTGGCTGTGGCCTCGCGACCAGCGAACTATCTCTCACTGCGGCTCAATCTTCAATCCACTCTGTGATGTGCTCTCGAGTGTACAGTTCCATGGGTATTTATGAGGAATCAGGAGCAGCTAGGCTCTGCCTACCAGTAAGATAGCCTCAGGCTCTCTACCTACCATGCCAATACAGCAGCTTGTTTGATGGAAAAACACCACCAACTGTCTGCAATTATCGGCTTAGCAGAAAGCCAGGTAAATTCACACGACCTAACCCCTGGTCAACTTGTGGTCATTAACTTCTATAGGTGTGACTTTTTAATTGTTAAAGACCAGACAATCTGGCACCTTTAAATATCCTGTCTGGCTGACTCATGTTATATGTAAAATAAAATATAACTAAACACCTTTATGGTGTTACACCCGTCTACAAACTAAGTAGTAAGAGTGATGTTGAATCTCTCATCACCCTTACACAGAAGGTAGTATTCAGCTGCCTAACTCTTTCACATATGTTTGGGAGTTTCATCTCCTCCCTCATGTTTATGATTCTTATGCATCTGGGAATTATCTCCAGGCATCTCCAAGAATTATCCTAATTGCTTCATTTTGAATTTTCTGTAAAGTTTTCAGCCTATTGCTAGGGAAACTAATAAGGTGCAATGCATGGTAGTCGACTAGTGAACTGATGATCATCATGTAGAACATTCTAGCATATTTGACATTAATGCCAATGTACTTTCCAGCAAGCGTTTTAGGAGGTATTGGCCTTTCTTTAGGCTTGAACTGTAGTTAACTTACAGTGTCACTATTAATATTCACACCGAGGTATTTGTACTGCCTGCAGTTTTCAATGTGATAATCACTGACTTTAAAAACAGGATGATTACTGATTTTTTGTAGGGCATAAGGTCCTAGTTTTATCTATGGAGACGAGAAGCCCACATTCAATACATTTATTTGCAGTATGTCAAGGAAAGTCTGCAGCCGGTTGTCACTGTTTACAATGACATAGCAGATGAGCATAGTCTACATAGTATAGTCTTCATAACAGATGACAGTTTCATCGACTTATTTAGGTATGTCAACTATTAGTCTATGCATCAGCACATTGAAGAGCATAGGACTGAGGACTCCTCCCTGAGGTGTGACTAATTCAAAGGAGGCATTATAACTACTCTTAACGCAGTCATCATATAGATGACTGCGGCAGTTCTGTTACTCAAATAATCCCTAATCCATTTCAACAAATCTTTCCTGACTTCACAAAAAGCTAGTTGCTCTTGGATGAGTTCCCTATTAGGTGTGTCAAAAGCAGCTTGGAGGTCAAGAAAGGCGACGTGAGTGTTTAGTTCCTGTCTGATGAAGTACTCAGTAAAACAAAATTGTGTACTTCTCCCAGGGAGAAAGCCCTGCACGTTAGAAGTGACTTGACTTTTGATTTGCAACATTAGCCTACTGAGAACAATCCTCTCAAGGACCTTGCACACGCAAGAAGTTTATATATCGGCCTAAATGTGTTCGAGTTTGGCTTAGGTACAGGAATTATGAGGCTTTGGGTCCAACAATCAGGTAGGACACCTTGGAGTAGACTTTGTCTGTGCAGTTCTAGCAGCGGACTGTTAGGTATGACGGCAAGAAGCCTCAGGGTATTATACGTTATGCCATCGTTTCCAAGGAGAAGTTGCTCTGTCCTTCTTAAGTGCAGTTTCAAGCTCAAATAGAGAAATGTCATAAGCATCATCTGGATCCCTTTCACTACAGGCAATTTCAATATTGTAACCCCGATCAACATTAGTACTAGCAAGATGTTGATGTATAATTTGGGGGCAGATTCGATATGCAAGCAGTGCTTGCATACTGTTCTAGCAGCATGTCAGCATAAGCTATTGGGGAGTGATGAGCAAGTTGAGGGGTATTAGGTTTGGAGATCTTTTTAACTTTGGCCCACATTTGGGTTGATGATGTTGCGTGATTGTTGCCCAGTAAGAATTGTTTCCAGTATTAACTACGTACACTTTCTTTCAGTTCCCTAAATGCGCGATAGTTTGAAGAAATGCACTGAGCGACTCAGTTGTTTTGTGAGCTCTGTAATGCTCAGCAACATGTAGTACATGATCATGTATGGACTTCAGACGTGAGTCACGGAACCACCGCTGTCCTTTAGTCTTAGTTCTTGGCCCTCATAGGGTTCACCCATATAACATAGTACTGTGTTACTTCATTAACAAGGTCCTCATATAAGCCATTGACATTAATAAATGCATATGACTGATACCAATCGAATATTTTGCGCTTGATGTGCATGTGTAGATTATCACGGATGTTAACTGTTGTCCTTTCATAATGTTGTGATTTAACATCTTTGATTATGTGTATGCTAAGTATGGCATGGTAATCACTAACTCTTGCACTAATGATCAGTGGACAACATTGTCTAAGAGACCGTGACCTATTATATAATCAAGCCTTCCACCTGAGAGATGGGGTGACATTAGGTGGGTTTAGATTAAATAGTCATATTGTTTTTCCCTGAGGTATTACACAAACACTGAATATATATTTCTGTTTGTTTTATCATCCCCTAACTTGTGTCTTGTGTTAAAGTCACCCATTATGATGGTTTCAGAGTTGCTATTGATTGAAGGAAGAGATGTCTCAATCATTCTGTCACATTTCACAACTTCTAAAAATAGGTGTCTTCACTCTTATGATTTTCAATATGTTTACAGACCAAACCACTTTTAGCATATGGCAGTATGCCTACATCATGAGATCCTGCGTGGAAAAAATATACGTTCCCTGGGAGTCTAGGTCGTGACTAGTGTAAGGTGTTAGATGTATATGGTTCTTGTAAACAAACTGCAACATTATTATTACCTACATACATAAGACTTTCAGCAAGTCTCTTACATACATTTTAGGACAGGAATGTGAAGGTCCTTGTTGTTGTTGTCTTAGTCACCGTATCTCTTAAAAAAAATCCAAGTACAAATTTGAAAACAATGGAGATTGTGAATTTTCCATTGCCATACCAAAAATTTGTAGATAATACTTATTATTAAAAGTAAATTTACATCCTTTTATACACAGTTTTACAAGATTGATAATAATATCAGAAGCTAGGTAATTTATAGTTCAATAATTCCCGAGCAAGGCAACTAAGAAGATCATCAACAGGAACTTTTATAAACAAAGAACATACATCAAAACTGATCACTTTAACATCAGGTTTAATTGAGACATAGTTTAATATGTTAACTAAACCCACGAAGTTAGTGAAATGCAAACCTGAAAAGGTGCCAAACAGTGGGAATTTTTTTTTATGTCAACTTAGATAGCTTGTAAGTAATGGATCCCACAGAACTGATAACAAGTCTCATGGGATAGTTATGCCATGAGTCTTGTGGGGAAATAATTTTCCCATTTAAGAATAAGGAAACTTTTTACTGTAAACAATCATTAAATATCAACCATTAAATTGAATTTCTATGAGCATTTGTCCTCTGTTATTATAATACGAATTTTATAATATGTTCCTACTGGGCTGATGAAAGTCCTCTTCTGGCGTTCGTCAGTTGTTTACACCTCATGATAAGACGAACGAGAAACTGAAGTTGTTCTTTGTAAAGTCTCGTACTTAAATTAGAGTGATGGAAATATATTACTCTCTGTTATCTTCTGAGAATAATTATATTAGTTTGATTCTCTGATTAATTAAATTTCAAAGACAATTCTTCCATAATTATTAATCCTTACATTGATTAAAAGATTTAGGGAGGACTGTGGAGACGCCATTACTCGGGTTGATCGCTTGGTCGTGGAAAAGGCGTTGTCGAGGTATGAAAATATTGGACATTTACGCCGTAAATACCTACTCACGGTAGTTCTATACCTCCACGTTCAATAAACTAAACTCCGACTCACACTTAAGGGGGTAAGTGAGTCTTCGATTACCCTCAGAGTATAATAGTCTGACCAGTTTAGAAATGCAGGGAGTCAAGGAATCTGTGTGTGGGCCGGATATGAGGAAATTAATAAAACCGGATATGAGGAAATGAATAAAACAACAATCGAGTGTCAACTCCTGAGTTCCACTAATTCAGGATCACGAATTTAATTGGAGTAATCATAAATAAATTATGAAAGTCCAGTAATGAGTCTCCGTGTAGGAGGGAGGTGGCTGTGACGAGGCCTGAGATAGGCTGGTTCTCACCAGGCTGTCTAGTCTACTGACGTAACTTGTCCTCTTACAAATTACGTCTGAATTTATCCATTTGCTGATATGGCCGAAAATGGATGTAATTTGAAAGCGAAAAATAATTAAAAATAAATTTTGGATTTTTCTTCCAAAACAGCATGTTAAGGGGCCTCTGGTAGGTTAGGAGGGCAGGAAGTTCTAATGTTTCAAAACGTCATGAAAACCGTTAATGCAAGTTTTCTCTCCTAACCTAACCGAGTAAGCCAGAGGACTCAAACAGAAAATGGGACAGTACGTCACTTTCACGAGACGATTTAATTTCAAATTACGTCCATTTTAGGCCATAACTCGCACACAAGCATAAAGCGACGTAATTTTAAGAGGACAGTTTGACTGAGGATGTTACTCGGTGCATGCACTGGGCTACAGATCTTCTGAACAGCTAAGCTGTTTCTCGCTTTACTAACTAACCGTTTAGATAATGTAGGGTTTTAACAGTCAATAAAATTAATGATTAATTTAAACAGAATGAAAATTAAAAACTGAATAATCTGAATTTCATTAACATAACATATAACCCTGTGGGAATTGTGATTAAGAAATAATTAAAATATACAGTCCACTTGCTTTTAAAACAAATAAATAATTTACTTATCAACATAATCCCACGAGGCTTGGCCAGGCCATAAAGATACACCAGGAAAGAAGATGAGGTAGTAAATTGGTAAAAAGATAATCATGATTTCTTAAAAACTTGCTAAAGCTGCTTTGGAGGTCTTGATTTTATTGGTTTCATTCTTTGTTGTTCAGTAAGTTTCTTCAAAGCGTGTCGTCACAGAGCTAAATGCACATATAACAAAATCAGCATCGAGAAAATCCGCCCCAAAAAGGTGTTGTGCTTAATCTGTTTTCCTAGCTTAAAAAATATTGTCTAGACCTTGAAACTTTAAGATGTACATGTGGTGTTTAATTATGAAAATACTATTGAAAAGTTGTTAGTAACAACAACTCTTGTAGTGATGACTGTAACATTTACAAAATACATTGTAAAGATTGTGATACATTCGGTACTGCATCGATATTTTCAACAAAAAATATTACAGAATCTGCTTTATTAAAAATTACAAAGTTATAAATAGCCACAGCTCTTCTAAAAAAGCGGTGGGTTTTCTGTGAGAAGAAAACGTAATTCTAAGAGTTGCGTCTAAACGTCTTAGCTGCGTGCGGACCGAGCAGGGGTACTTACATTGAGCGCCCGTGGACCCGGCAACCTCTGTTTCGCTGCCCCCCGCAGCCGCTCCACATACGAAAATGCTCCTCCGCCATCCTGTTACACGTGGACTATGACGACAAGTACCTTAGAAGCCTACTCACCTTCGACTTATAGCCTTCCACGCCGGCCCACGTCACCAACAAGGGTGGCCTACATCCCCTACAACGGCGGCCCACACAGGACTCCTGACTGATTGAAGTTGTCGTCGTTGGCCCATCAGTGTCTCAGAGCAGCCCGCCAGGGACGGCCTGCCCATATCATCATGTTTTAAGGTACAGTCGTGTCCGTGTTTTCCCCATCACGCTCAGCGTGTGGGGTGCCCTGTTTATTTAGGGATATTCCCAGTGTTCGGCGTGTGCCCAGTGGCGTGTCCCTCATGGTGCGTGTTGCAACGCCCTAGCTAGCTTCCTCCCAGGTCCATTTTCCCCTCTCTAGGGCGCTAGCCGTGTGTGCTGTACGGCGGGGATCTTTTCCACCCTCAGTGCCGTGCCCGGGCGTGTGTGTTGTGGCATGCATGTGTGGGGCTCCTTAACGCCCGAGGGCGGGTGGCGCCCCATCTGGTGGTGTCGCCCACGTGGCCAGGCTCTCAGTGGCTTGCTTGCCTTAGGCGTGGTCCCTAGGGGCACTGCTTCGCCCCTTGCCCTGGTGGGCGCCCGGGGCCACAAGGCGTGCACGTGTGGGCTCCAAACGGCTGTGGGCTGGAGTCACCCCACGCCTGGTGGCGTGGCCCGTGTGGACAGACCTACATGGTTTCCTTGCCCTAGCGGCCCAGAAGTGTCGGGCGCGCTCGGCGTGTCCAGGGTACAGCATGGGCCACATGGCCAGGCTCCTCATGGCTTTCTTGCCTTTAGAGGCTGCCCTAGGGGCCATGGCTCGCCTCTTGCCCGGGCTGAGGGCCACGTGGTGTGGGCGTGCTGGGTTCCCCTCCGTTCGCGTGCTGGTCCCGTACAAAGCTGGGGGTGGCATCCCACATAAACAGGCACTCTGTGGCCTCCTCGCTCCTATGGGTTTGTCCCCCATGGGCCCTGGTTCTCCACACGCCCCGGAGGGCCACCTGCGGGTGGCGACCGGGCCTGGGGGCCACGTGGTGTGCACGTGCAGGACTCCCCTATGTCAGCGGGTTGGTGGGGCCCCCTCCCATGCGGCCAGGCGCTTCGAGGTGCTCTTCCTCTGTATTGCCCTCTGTGGGCCCCTGCAGCAAGCCCCAGGCTGTGGCCACTTCAGTTTTATGCCCAGGCTGGGGCCACTTCAGTTTATTAAGCCCCAGGATGGGGCCACTTCAGTTTATTAAGCCCCAGGTCGGAGCCACTTAGGCCCCCCTGCTACGCCTTTCACAGGGCCTGTGGGGAAACTCCAGGCAGCTATTCTCTTTTTTAAATTGACTTTAATAAGATAAAGTTTATTTTATTTATTTTCTTAGTAAGTAAGAAATTAATTGAGTGGACTGTATGTACTTGATTAAACTGCCTGAAATTAGCTCACACAGTTGGAGGGACAATTGGTAGCTTACACCACATTGAGATGGCTCATTCTTAAACCACAAATTGTTTACCTTATTAATATAATTATATCATTCCACATACGGTGGTCTAATCTACTAGTAATAATTACTAATTATCAATACTAATACTACTATAACAAAAAAGGGGCTTAGCTGATCCTGTTGAAGGGGCCTGCTAAGGCTGTGTAATGGTAGCATCAATATGAGTGTGGCCTGTGCCTCTTTGTGCCACGTAATGGCGGCCGTGGAGACTACAAGCTCTGGCATACAGCTAGGTACATTATGTGTAAGGCTCAACTTCTTGCTATTCCAAATCACAATTTACCTGTATTGGATACAAGGAATTAATAACAGTTCCCTAAATATATAATTACAGGTATGGCATGAAATACGTGGGTGTTAAATGGGGTACACGGACTTTTGTGGGGGTGTTATTCATACATCATGACCGCCTACCTATTGATACTAAACTGTGCACAGGTTTAAAACTCAAATACTTGGTAAGACGGATACGGCCGTTGCTGTGATGTTGAGAGGCTGTGTTGCTGGTTGTTGACATGTAATTTGGGTGTCTGGGGATCAGCTTCTGGAGCTCTCTACAGCGTGTTTTGTTTGTTGTTGTAGTGAGAGGAGAGTCACGCCCTGCCTCCAGTTCCAATGTTTTGCTGGTTCTACTTCTGAACTTAAATTCACATTAACAAGGGGGTCGAGCAATATTTTGGTGTTAGTAATTATATTCAGTCTTATTGAGAACTTTTTTGTTAAATTTAGATACAAGACTGTTGTACAAACGGTATTAGAATAATGTAAATATACGACGTCGTCTCTGACATCACGGGATCACCCATTTTATATTATTAAGGGAATACTGACTAAGGGGATACTATGTTATTATCTGTGTGTCGGATTCTGACATAATTCCGGGGGGGGGGGGGAAGAACATGGGTCGAAGTCCCGGTGAGGACTGCGATCACTTTATTCTTCTCCTTCAGAATTAGAGTGCTGCTTTAATTTGCGTTTACATTGTTGTGCTGCAGTCCTTTGGGGACGTATGTCCCGTACTGGCGTATCAGGTGCTGGATGTTGTTGAACGTCTTCTTTCCTTGCCAGTTCTAAAGGAACTAATTTCTCTAAAGTTTTGAGAGTAGTGTTGCCTCTGCATTTTATTTTCACTATTCTCAAGATGCCCTGGCTGTCTGGATGAACAGAGACTATTTGACCTATAGGCCACTCTGAGCGTGGTCCATCACTATCCACCAGAACTATGTCACCAGGGTTTAAGTTAATTCTGTTATAGGGGCTTGTTTGCCCCGTAATGATACTCCCTCAGAGCTGTAAGGTATTCTCGAGTCCATACGTCATTCCACCTACTTATCACCCCTGATAGATGTTTGAAACGTTGAACCAAATCACTCTCTTGGACATATGAAGGATCCTCTGGTTCCTCGTCCGTAAGGGACACTAGTGTTTTGAGAGGTCTCCCATACATCAGATGAGCTGGACTTAATGGTTCACGCTGCAAAACATCATCAGAGAGGTAGGTAAGTGGTCGGTTATTAACTCGTGCTTCTACCTCTATGACTACGGTTTGAAGCTCCTGTAGGTCAATCTTTTAGCGGTGTAGGGTTTTCTGTAGAGAACGTTTCACCATACCAATCATGCGTTCATAGAAGCCTCCGTGCCATGGTGCTCTGGGAGGTATGAATTCTCAGTGGCACTGCCGTTTATTTAGGGCCGTGCGCACCTTTGGGTGTGTCCAGATTTTCCTCAGACATGCTTCTCCTGCCACTAAGTTGGACCCATTGTCTGAGATCATTAACTTAAGACAAGATCTACATGAAGCAAACCTGCGGAAAGCCTGTAAGAATGCTTCGGCACTCATATCGGGAGTCACTTCTAGATGGACTACCCTTGTTGTGGCACAAGTAAAAAGACAGATATAGGCTTTTACTGGTTTCTTGTGTTTAGTGCATGTTAGTGTTAGTGCTCCTGTGAAATCTATTCCGGTAGTCTCAAAGGGACGAATATGTACAATTCGTTCCTTCGGAAGCAGAGGAGGGCCAGGATATGGACACACTCTGGCATCGTATCTCCGGCAAATAACAGGATTTGATTATTGATTTTACTGTCTGTCTACCTTGGGGTAGCCAGTACTGTTGTCTTAAGTCCGTGAGAGTATCTAATACCCCACCATGCAGATGCAGTATTCGTGTATATGTAACACAATTAGTTTGCTTACTATGTGGTGACGAGGGAGCCATATTGGATTTTTTGCTTCCAGATCTGTCAGCATGCTGTAAGCGGCCTCCGCATCTTATTAAATTATAATTGTCAGTGTCTAACCAGAGACCCAGATCATGTTGTAGCTTCTTAGGAACATTGTCAAATTCTGTCCCGAATGTGTCTGTCTGAGCTCTTTTCACCCAGTACCTTAGGGCACTAGGGAATTTATGCTTGATTCCTATTTTCTTTAGAAAATCAAACACAACTTGGGTGACACCTATAAGTTTGTTCAATTCAGAGTACCGAGTAGGATCAATTACCAAAGTCCGAGGTAGTTCTGGGTTCTCAGTGGGAACAGTGACATTGGTCACAATGACTTGTGGCTTTTGTTCAGGCCACTGGTCGCTGATTAGCCACTGAGGTCCATTGAACCACCTCTCTGCCTTTGTTAATTGCCGTAAAGTCAGGCTTCGGGAGAGATAGTCAGCTGAATTCTCTTTAGTGGGTACATATCTTAGTTTATACCCTGCTGACAACTCTCGTATTTCCTTAACGCGGTTACTCACGTAAGGATTCTTACTGTTATTGTTTTTAACCCACTGTAGCACTGCCTCATTATCTGACCATACTACTGTTTCTTTAAAGTGGATGTGGCTTAAGGCCTTGATCAGATAATGAGCCAATCTTACACCTAGCAGTAAGGCTGTTAATTCCAGTTGTGGCAGTGATCTTTTCTTTAAAGGTGCCACTCTGGCCTTTGATGTGAGCAAATTGGCTTGCCCATTTGAGACCAGGTAAGCTACTGTGCCATAAGCCTTTCCTGAGGCATCACAAAATACATGTAGCTTAATTGGTTCTTTTTCATTTACTACTGTGTTCAGAGGGAACTTGGCAGACTCTAGGATACTGAAATCTTTCACTAACCCTTGCCATTTTTCTTGTAGGGCAGGTGTTAGAAGATCATCCCATCCTATCTTTTGTTGCCAACATTTCTGCATTATCAACTTCCCATTAATTAAGATTGGACTTAATAGTCCTAATGGGTCGAAGGGTTTGCTGACTTGTGATAGCAATTTTCTCATTGTTAAGTTAGTGGCATCTGGCTCCACCGACTTGATTGTCAGCTGATCGGTTGTCGTGTTCCATTCGACACCTAGTACCTTTGTCATCTCGGGTACTTGGTAGTCGGGAAATTCAGTTGCGATCAGTTGATTTAATTTGTCATTGTTAGAGACCCAAGACTGGAGAGGCATATTGGCTCCCATAAATTCTCGATTGGCCTCATGGTATATGTCCAACAGTTTACTCTCACTGTTGGTTGTTCCTTAAAAATTATCCACATACAGGTTTTTACTAATTTCCGTCTTGTTCGGGCTATTGGACTTCTTCAAGTGCGTATCCAAAGTAGCTTGGAGCAGAAAAGGTGATGAGGTGGCGCTGAACAATACGGACGCAAACCGGTAAGTGATTAATTCACCGTTTGGATCGTTAGGATCCTTGATCCATAGGAACTTTGCGTAGTTCCGGTCTTCTTCTTGAAGACCTACCCTAAGGAAAGCCTTGCTGATGTCGGGCGTACATGCATAAGTCCCAATACGGAACTTTAACAGCACGTCGTAAAGCCTTTGTGTCAGGTTAGGGCCAGTTTGAAGGCAGTCATTTAACGAAACACTACTCTGCCTCGTCTTAGCACTGCAATTAAATACTATCCGTAGTGGGGTAGTAGCAGAATTCTTCTGTACAGGGTGGTGTGGCAGGTAGTGCCCTTCCTTTGGGTTATCATTTGTAACAACTTCGATAAATTTGTCATTGAGCTGCTTCTGTATTATTTCATGGTACAACTTCAAGTTCTCAGGTTGTCTTTGTAAGCGCAACACCTGTGATCTTAATTGGTTTTGTGCCATAAAATGGTTGATGGGTAGCTGAGGGTGATTCAGCTTCTATGGTAACCTGACCCAGTATTGATTATCTCTGTAGATAACTGAATCCAGGTATTGTTTGTAAATCCAGTCATCATCTGGGCTAGGTTGTTCAGGGACAATGCCGAGAGTTGCCAGGTCCCATAACTTATGTACAGGGGGATCAAGCTCATCCTCGGACATGTCTCTGAGTTGCAGTGGAGACTGGTCTCCTAGTCATGCAACCATTACTGGGTTGGCATGTTGGTGGTCTACAGGTGCGGGTTGTTTTAGCCGTAATACTGGGCCTGTTAGTAAATAGCCACCTGCAGATGGTAACACGTTCATACCGTGGTGATTTTTCTTTCCTTTGATAAACTTATGGTAGACATCTGATCCCATAAGGATTCCAATATTGGAAAGGTTATCTGATGTGATTTTATCAGCCAAATGAACTCACTTTTCTTCCAGGAATTTGGCTGTTGTTCCTAGACCATATACATACAGGTCTGTTGGGAATCTATCTACGACTAGTGCTTGTACCTTTCGTACATAACCTCCTAATCGTACTTTGGGTTGTACTACCCTGAAAACTCGGGCTCTTGAGTCAGTCAGGAATCCTGCTATGTTTATTCGTGTCTCCTTTACTGGTGTAAGTTTCAGTGCATCTACCAACTCCTTTGATATAAAGGTCAGTTGGGACCCTTGATCAATTAATCCACGTACGGTGGCTTTGAACTTTCCATTTCTAATGATCAATCGTGCAGTAGGTAGAGCTGATTTATGATCAGACCGTGTTGAGAAGACACTTATGTCAGGTAACACAGTACAAAGCTGTACTGAAGTGGTAGTTCCTTCCTCCTCCTGTGGTTTGGCAGACCTTGTTCTTGAGTCCCCACAAAGTGCTGTATGGTGTTGACCCTTATGGCACCCATTGCAGGTGCGTATTTGAGTTGTGCAGGTGTTGGGATGATGTTCCCTTATACACTTGGTATATCTATTTAACTCCTTGAGTCGTTTTATGCGTGTAGCACAATCGGGGTAAAGTTTGCAATAGTATATGCAATGTGGTTGTCCACAGAACACACATGGTCTCCAGACGTTAACAGCATCTTGAGGAGTCACCGATTTGGGTGGCGCGTTAACTGTAGGTTTGGAGGGACCAACTGCGTATGTGCCCACACTGCCTTGTGTCCACTTGGAGGGGGAAGTTGTTTTAGTTTTGTTTGGAGTGCTGTTTGTACTCTGTTGTTTACTATTAGTAGTAGACGAAGGTTTAGATGTTGCTTTTCCATCTGGGTTAACTCTTTGTCGTTCTATGATGGTGTGTAACCCTTCTGTAATCTCCGTTACCGTTAACGATGACTTACTGTATAGTACAAACAGCTTATCCAGTATGTCATTGGGTAATTTGCGTGTCATATGGACTTGGATTATCCAGTCTGACTCATCCAAGTTCACTTTATTTTTAAGGGCCTTGAGCAAGGACTCAAGCTCCAATCTAAAAGCTTGGAGTGAGACTGCTGTATTATTTGGAGGTTTAATGTCTAACAGCTTCTGTGTTAGAGTTCTGATGGTCCTTTCTGGCTTGGCGTAATTATCTTTCAGGAGCTGTACGGTATTTTCATAATCGTCATCTGTGTGATTCAGATTACAGACCACCTGAAACGCTTCACCCTTCAAGACACTCTGTAAATATGTAAACTTTGTCGTCTTTGGTACATTGGAATTAGAATTCACAGAATCGACAAATTTGCTCCAGAAACCGTCCCAACTCTCGTCCTCTGTACCAGAAAAAGTTGGGAGACTGAGAGATGGCAATTTGACTTCTGGTGCTGTCTGGTTCTGGGAAGTTATGGCTGCAATATTTGTATTGGCCTTATGTGCGTTTATTATATTGTCAAAGTGTTGTAACCTTGCAAACATTGCATCCTCATAATCAGAGTTTTCTTGTATTACATCGTTCATTGTATCTTCATCAATAATGGTAAGACTAAGTAAATCTTGATATTTTATCATTTGTTGCAACACATGGTGATATTTGTTCTGTGCAAGCTTAAGATAGTTTTCCAGTGCTGCATAATTAACTGGAGTTTGTTTACTCAAGTCTTCACATTTGTTAATCTGCCGTGCTAAGTGACCCTTCATGCCAGTGAGGGTTACTTTTACATTTTTGACAGTAGACATCTTGGAAGTACTTGCTAGTCGTGTAGGACTAGTGCCAGGACTATTTCTGGCACTTGAATTAGTAGAGCCACTAGTTTCCTAACTAGAGCTACTTATCATTCATTTAAAATATACACTATATAATCATACACACTATAATTTGAGTGGTAAGCCTGCATCAATGCTGGTAATCCTCAAGTTAGTCCTTCTTTATCACTCTTGGTTGGTACAGAGACACAGGTTAACACTCAAAGGTGAAATGATTATAGTTAAATTATATCATGTTGACAACACAACTCGGGTTGTCATGAATACTGCATAAAAATATGTACTTGCTAGGTTGTAATATATGTTCAACTCTAGACAAGTGTAAAATTCTTACCCTTACACCAGGTTAGCACAATAAATTAGACTAGGTTGCTGTACAACACCAGTCTAAAATGTCCTATCCTTGTGCAAGAATTAGTTGTAAATAATGTAGCATGCAGTAATTGTTTCAGTAATGGTGCAATATTAATGTTTATATAAACTTATAATTACAAAAACATTTATAAGTAACTTATAAGTAAAGTAGCCTCTTATCAACCTCTTGTTGTGAAAAAAGCACAATTGTTCCTTTGGTACAGGCCTCAGAACAATAATAGTGCTTGTTGTAAGTTCTGTTTGCTATGAGATTGAAAAATTAGGCTAGAAAAATGCAAATATATAGCAGTGTCTTCCTGCTATAATTGATGTGTAGGTAATATTGCACTAATGTTATGTATATCAGGATCCGGGTTCGAAGGACCAAACAATGTGGGGAAACTCCAGGCAGCTATTCTCTTTTTAAATTGACTTTAATAAGATAAAGTTTATTTTATTTATTTTCTTAGTAAGTAAGAAATTAATTGAGTGGACTGTATGTACTTGATTAAACTGCCTGAAATTAGCTCACACAGTTGGAGGGACAATTGGTAGCTTACACCACATTGAGATGGCTCATTCTTAAACCACAAATTGTTTACCTTATTAATATAATTATATCATTCCACATATGGTGGTCTAATCTACTAGTAATAATTACTAATTATCAATACTAATACTACTATAACAAAAAAGGGGCTTAGCTGATCCTGTTGAAGGGGCCTGCTAAGGCTGTGTAATGGTAGCATCAATATGGGTGTGGCCCTGTGCCTCTTTGTGCCACATAATGGCGGCCGTGGAGACTACAAGCTCTGGCATACAGCTAGGTACATTATGTGTAAGGCTCAACTTCTTGCTATTCCAAATCACAATTTACCTGTATGGGAAACAAGGAATTAATAACAGTTCTCTAAATATATAATTACAGGTATGGCATGAAATAGGTGGGTGTTAAATGGGGTACACGTACTTTTGTGGGGGTGTTATTCATACATCATGACCGCCTACCTATTGATACTAAACTGTGCACAGGTTTAATACTCAAATACTTGGTAAGACGGATACGGCCGTTGCTGTGATGTTGAGAGGCTGTGTTGCTGGTTGTTGACACGTAATTTGGGTGTCTGGGGATCAGCTTCTGGAGCTCTCTACAGCGTGTTTTGTTTGTTGTTGTAGTGAGAGGAGAGTCACGCCCTGCCTCCAGTTCCAATGTTTTGCTGGTTCTACTTCTGAACTTAAATTTACATTAACAAGGGGGTCGAGCTATATTTTGGTGTTAGTAATTATATTCAGTCTTATTGAGTACTTTTTTGTTAAATTTAGATACAAGACTGTTGTATAAACGGTATTAGAATAATGTAAATATACGACGTCGTCTCTGACATCACGGGATCACCCATTTTCTATTATTAAGGGAATACTGACTAAGGGGATATTATGTTATTATCTGTGTGTCGGATTCCCACAGGGCCCTCAATCTGCCCCTCCGCTGGGCCCATGGGTTGCCTGGTGGGACCGCCGCCTGCCCCACGGGCACGTCAGTTAGCCTCCTTAGTTGGGCCCGTCTGTTATGCCCATAGCTGGGGGCCCCTCCAGCTTCACGCCCCGTAGTTGGGCACGTCGGCATTGTAGACGGCAGGTGGTGGGCACTTGGAGCCCCTCTACGACACCGCTCTGTTCCTAAGGCCGGCCACACACGTGCAGTTTTAACTGACAGTTATAACTGTTCAGTTAAAACTGCACGTGTGTGGGGATCTCAGTTGTGAGGAGATGGTTCACCAGCTCACTTACAATAGTGCTCTTATGCCTGTGGGAGCCAGTACACTTGTTAAGTGGGCGGACTTAAGTTTGGTAACCAGGAACCGAAACATCTAGTGTTTGGGCTCATGTGAGAGCCCCAGTCATCAGCAGTCCAGAAATGTTACCCTGGCCGGGGTAGCACGTCTGTGGACAGTGCTAGAGCCGATAGCATCATCTCCTTGTATGGCTTGGAGCGAGACTCAACTTTGCACGGGAACAGCTAGGCCGCAGGCGTGGGTGAGCTGTGGGCCTCCCGTGCTGGCTACTTGAGTCGTCGTCAGGGAAACAGCCGCCATCTTAGTAAACATCCTGAGCCGCCATGTTGGTCGGCCATCTTGGAGTTGCCCTAGGGGCTTTGCTACACCGTCGCTGATTGGTTGAGAGGGGTAGGCCGCTGTATGCCTTCCTCTCATTGGTTATTTCGAGGAGGACGCGGGAATCGTTGGTGTAAGCATCATTCTGAACCCAGCTGCCACTCTGTCAAGACGCTCTCTGTACTCAGTTCAGCCAAATCGAGTATAGGGCGTTGTGGTGGCTGGACTACTCAACTGCTTCAACTCCTGCTTCACCAGCGACAGCGGTCGTCACAGAATCCGGCCGAAGTCGTCGCTTGGAGGGGAGAAAGACATTGTGTACAGTGGGTAGAGGTACAATGATCTGGGATTGTGGGGTAATGTGCATACGAGCAGTAACAGACTCGTAGATCCCATACCAGTGATGATTAGACTTGCTAGTGCTCTATAACAGTCGATGGGAAAGGGGAAATTCGTGTCAGGCAGATTTCCCATGTTTGTGTAAGACGCTATCGTTGTGCGCGTCACCTGGGTACGAACGCTTCACTTCACCGGTGGGTCGAGAGTGCGAACCGAGCCGTGTTGTGAGTGGGAGGGGTTCGAGTGCGCGCCAATTGTACATAAAATACCAAGTGTGGTACTACCGCCGCCTACGCCACGTACTACTGCCGTGAGCAGGCCAGCCACCCGTAGCGGGGTGCCTGATGTATGGGAATGGTGTGTAAGCCGGCAGTATGAATGAGTAAGTACCTATGTGTGTATTTCTGGTGATCAGTTAGTCTCTAAAAGCTTGAATTCGAGGTAAAGTGTTCCGTCACATTGTCACGTAGCACTTGTGAGGTGGAAGTGAAGTGTAGACGAGGAGAAAATCACCCTTTATTGTCATCTTGTCAGTCCAGAGGGACTTACGTCCTGTGTACACAGACGTACAGTGTGTGTGGGTACACACGGGAACAGAGTATACATAGATTAGCCAAGGACTGTGAGGATGTCCATGTAATAATTATATTATTCCATTGTGGTAATTAATCATTTTTGATCATCCATGGGACGGAGTGATATCATTTCCATGTGTAGTCTTGCAGGTGTGGAATTCCAACACTGAGCGCTCAGGTATGTAACGTCAGTGATTCCTGGCAATGATTATTGTGGAGTGTACCACAGTGTGGTCTTAATTTCTTGTATTGTTCCCAGGGCCGTGACAAGTGTGATTTATATATATATATATATATATATATATATATATATATATATATATATATATATATATATATATATATATATATATATATATATATATATATATGTCGTACCTTGTAGCCAGAACGCACTTCTCAGCCTACTATGCAATGCCCGATTTGCCTAATAAGCCAAGTTTTCCTGAATTAATATATTTTCTCAAATTTTTTTCTTATGAAATGATAAAGCTACCCATTTCATTATGTATGAGGTCAATTTTATTTTATTGGAGATAAAATTAACGTAGATATATGACCGAACCTAACCAACCCTACCTAACCTAACCTAACCTATCTTTATAGTTTTGGTTAGATTAGGTAGCCGAAAAAGTTAGGTTAGGTTAAGTTAGGTAGGTTAGGTTAGGTAGGTTAGGTTGTCGAAAAAACATTAATTCATGAAAACTTGGCTTATTAGGCAAATCAAGCCTTGCATAGTTGGCTGAGAAGTGCGTTCTGGCTACTAGGTACGACTTATATATATATATATATATATATATATATATATATATATATATATATATATATATATATATGTCGTACCTAATAGCCAGAACGCACTTCTCAGCCTACTATTCAAGGCCTGATTTGCCTAATAAGCCAAGTTTTCATGAATTAATGTTTTTTCGTCTACCTAACCTAACCTAACCTAGCTTTTTTTGGCTACCTAACCTAACCTTACCTATAAATATAGGTTAGGTTAGGTTAGGTAGGGTTGGTTAGGTTCGGTCATATATCTACGTTAATTTTAACTCCAATAAAAAAAAATTGACCTCATACATAGAGAAAAGGGTTGGTTTATCATTTCATAAGAAAAAAATTATAGTAAATATATTAATTCAGGAAAACTTGGCTTATTAGGCAAATCGGGCCTTGAATAGTAGGCTGAGAAGTGAGTTCTGGCTACTAGGTACGACATATATATATATATATATATATATATATATATATATATATATATATATATATATATATATATATATATGTCGTACCTAATAGCCAGAACGCACTTCTCAGCCTACTATGCAAGGCCCGATTTGCCTAATAAGCCAAGTTTTCCTGAATTAATATATTTTTTCTAATTTTTTTCTTATGAAATGATAAAGCTACCCATTTCATTATGTATGAGGTCAATTTTTTTTTATTGGAGTTAAAATTAACGTAGATATATGACCGAACCTAACCAACCCTACCTAACCTAACCTAACCTATCTCTACCGGTTAGGTTAGGTTAGGTAGCAGAAAAAGTTAGGTTAGGTTAGGTTAGGTAGGTTTGGTAGTCGAAAAAACATTAATTCATGAAAACTTGGCTTATTAGGCAAATTGGGCCATGCATAGTTGGCTGAGAAGTGCGTTCCGGCTATTAGGTACGACATATATATATATGTCGTACCTAATAGCCAGAACGCACTTCTCAGCCTACTATTCAAGGCCCGATTTGCCTAATAAGCCAAGTTTTCATGAATTAATGTTTTTTCGTCTACCTAACCTACCTAACCTAACCTAACCTAGCTTTTTTTGGCTACCTAACCTAACCTTACCTATAAATATAGGTTAGGTTAGGTTAGGTAGGGTTGGTTAGGTTCGGTCATATCTCTACGTTAATTTTAACTCCAATAAAAAAAAATTGACCTCATACATAGAGAAAAGGGTTGCTTTATCATTTCATAAGAAAAAAATTATAGTAAATATATTAATTCAGGAAAACTTGGCTTATTAGGCAAATCGGGCCTTGAATAGTAGGCTGAGAAATGAGTTCTGGCTACTAGGTACGACATATATATATATATATATATATATATATATATATATATATATATATATATATATATATATATATATATATATATATATTAGTATATTTTGGTAGCAGTCTTTCCTGTAGACATATATTATTAAATATGACCGAAAAAGTAAGATTAATAATTTTAACACGAATTTTCTCGATCTTTCGTACGTTTCTTTTCACTGTTGGTGGTAATTCAAAAGTCAATTCTCCAAAATTCATTTTTTATTTCTAGTCTGACGCGACACTTGAGCGCGTTTCGTAAAACTTATTACATTTTCAAAGACTTTAGCTTACACATACACAACTGAATAGAACTTACACATCTTCGATTTGTTTATATCTACATTTGAGTGAGGTGGATGGGGTGAGGTGGTATTAATAGGATATTAAATTCCTAAACACAAGACAGAACACGAAACAATGGGTTTTGAATGGAAGTGATTTGTAGAAAGCCTATTGGTCCATATTTCTTGATGCTTCTATATTGGAGCGGAGTCTTGAGGTGGGTAGAATATAGTTGTACATTAATTGGCTGTTGATTGCTGGTGTTGACTTCTTGATGTGTAGAGCCTCGCAGACGTCAAGCCGCCTGCTATCGCTGTATCTATCGATGATTTCTGTGTTGTTTACTAGGATTTCTCTGGCGATGGTTTGGTTGTGGGAAGAGATTATATGTTCCTTAATGGAGCCCTGTTGCTTATGCATCGTTAAACGCCTAGAAAGAGATGTTGTTGTCTTGCCTATATACTGGGTTTTTTAGAGCATACAGTCCCCAAGAGGGCATTTGAAGGCATAGACGACGTTGGTCTCTTTTAAAACGTTCTGCTTTGTGTCTGGAGAGTTTCTCATGAGTAGGCTGGCCGTTTTTCTGGTTTTATAGTAAATCGTCAGTTGTATCCTCTGATTTTTGTCTGTAGGGATAACGTTTCTATTAACAATATCTTTCAGCACCCTTTCCTCCGTTTTATGAGCTGTGGAAAAGAAGTTCCTTTAAAATAGTCTAATAGGGGGTATAGGTGTTGTGTTAGTTGTCTCTTCAGAGGTTGCATGGCGTTTCACTTTCCTTCTTATGATGTCTTCGACGAAACCATTGGAGAAGCCGTTGTTGACTAGGACCTGCCTTACCCTACAGAGTTCCTCGTCGACTTGCTTCCATTCTGAGCTGTGGCTGAGAGCACGGTCGACATAAGCGTTAACAACACTCCTCTTGTACCTGTCTGTACAGGTACAAGAGGAGTGTTGTTAACGCTTTTAATGTTACAAACAAACATTGCTGTAATGTTGTGTGTAACTTTAACACTGTAATGCTGCTGATTACATCTTCATTTTTTGTGAAGAACAATTGATCTAATTTTCTGTTACCTGTTGGGTTCAGAACAAACTAATCACAACAGCTCAGAATATCTCTGACAAGTTTGTTAATAAAAGATATCTGCAGTTAGTTTCACTGGTTTAATAATCTCATCTAATCTCTGGTATAATTCACTGGTCTGTTATTTCCAAGTTTTAATTTGCGAGATTTTATTTGCTAGTTAAATCATATCTGGTGCAAAATATTCTTGTTTTCTTAAGTAATTTTGTATCTGTTTTTGTCGGTGAATTTCTAGGTCATTGCCTTCAGGAGTTTGTATGTGAATCACACCACAAATATTTGTATTTTTTTTATTTCAAATGCTTCAACTACATAATATATAGATTTTGACAGATCTTTGCAAAAAACATTAAGACATACTTCTATATCAATTATATTTTATTATCTATAGTTTACTGTCAATGTTTTCTGAAAGTTCTTAACGTTAAATTTTATTTCTGTGACAAATCTGTTTATGAAAGAAAAATCATTTTAATGTTAGTATGTTGGTAGAGGACTGTATGCTAGTTTTCTGTCAGTGTTTAGGTTCGTTCTTTCTCTGTATCGTCTCGTTCAGCAGTGTGTGATGGTGTTGGGTGGGGGGGTGTACATTACTGGTGGGTGTAGTGGTGTTGATGAAGGGTGAAGCAGTGTGTGGTGGTGTTGGTGTCGGGGTGTTGCTGAAGTGTGTAGCAGTATGTGGTGGTGTTAAGGTGTGCAGTGTACATTACTAGTGGGTGTAGTGGTGTTGCTGAAGGGTGTAGCAGCATGTGGTGGAGTTAAGGTGTGCTGTGTACATTACTGGTGGATGTAGTGGTGTTGATGAAGGGTGTAGAAGTGTGAGGTGGTGGTGGTGTCGGGGTGTTGCTGAAGTGTTCAGCAGTATGTGCTGGTGTTAAGAGGGCTGTGTACATTACTGGTTGGTGTAGTGATGCTGCTATAGCAGTATTTACTGCTATACTATATAGCAGCTGCTATAGCTGTTGTGTAGCAATATCTGAGATGTATTATTTTGTGTTCCAACAGCAGTAGTTCATCCCGTACATCATGTTTCCGTGCTAGATGTTTGGTCCAATTTCTTATTGTCTTTTTGAACGTTGTTCAGTGTTGAACATGAAATAAGTTTGGTATTTTGAGTAGTGTTTTCATCGTATGTAAAGTTTCATTCCTTTCAGCTAATTATATCTGGGCAACGTTGGTCAGAAAACTCTTCTCGAAAGCTGTTGATTTAAATGGTTAATGTTGAAAGTGGTAGATTCTGAAGGTATTACGATGTTTTCGGGAAGATGGTAGTTGATATTTTGTTCTTATTCCTTTATCTCCATTGTCGGATATTCCCATTGCATAGTTCTTGCGTAGTACTTGCTGAGTATTTACTGAGTATTTGCAGAGTATTTGCAGAGTTCTTGCGTAGTACATGCATAGCTTGGCCTCTGTACAGTTGTCAATTTTCCCCAATTTCGTTTCTCATATCATAGTGTTTGTTTCATCCCTCTCTAGTGCTAGTCTTGATCTCTTGGTGTTCACCTCCAGGCGCCGCCCCTCGACCCGTGATGCTGATGTTATGTTTGTGTCCTTTGTTGTTTGCAGGTGACCTGAGCCTCCCTACAGCTTCTTAGTATTTCCTAGTTCAATAACATGTCGTGTCCTAATTTATTTGTTCTCTAAGCTGTCTCATTAAGGTGTCCTTCCCAAGAATTATCTGATTCTCAAGAGTTCCTCTTTGCATTAAGGCAGTGAACTTCTTCTCTCGCATCTTGCCATCATTTTCCATCGCTAGTCATTTAAGATCCAGGTCATAGTCAAGTTTTTGAGATATCTTCCACGTATTGTGTCGAGACCTCAACTGCCTAGCTGGAAACATTTGCTATAATTCAATTTTTCTTTTAAAATGTGACATAAAATCATTCCTGGTCTGATTCCACCAGATATTTTCTCCACATTTCCTCTCCTCGTGGGTCAGTTTATCTTTTCCTTCGGTAACAGGTACGAATAACTGGAGACTTAACCCACAGCCTCTGGCATGCTTCTGTGACCTAGGATATCTATACTCACTTTTTGTCACCGTGCTCCTGTTTGGGTCTCCTGTTTATATTTGCATCTTACATAGGAATTTCCTGAAAAGCTTTTTTGACCAGTAATACCACTTTCTCTTTTATTTGGTAGTCCCTCGACTTAAGTGGCCATTCTATTTCTGCTGGCAAAGCAAAGTCCAAGCCTCCATTTCCTTCTTTCATCCGCTTTATTAGTCATACCATTTACTAGTCATACTGCATTTATTAGGCATCTTTCATTCGCTTTATTAGTCATACCATCCTTGTTAGTGTGCTCGATTTTCTACGTTTGTTCTTTATTGTAGCTATTAGTATTTACTTGTACTGTGAAGCTTTATGTAAATTTAAGCATTGTGTAGGGATTGAGTTTGTTAAGGAATATGGGACACTCTAACTGTGTATGTGTGTGTATTTACTGTGCACACCTGTCAGTGTGTGTGTGTGTGTGTGTGTGTGTGTGTGTGTGTGTGTGTGTGTGTGTGTGTGTGTGTGTGTGTGTGTGTGTGTGTGTGTGTGTGTGTGTGTGTACTTACCTAATTATGCTTGAGAGGGTTGAACTTTGGCTCTTTGGTCCCGCCTCTCAACTGTCAATCAACTAATGAACAGGTTCCTGAGCCTACTGGGCTCTAATCATATCTACACTTGAAACTGTGTATGGAGTCAGCCTCCACCACATCACTTCCTAGTGCATCCCATTTACTAACTACTCTGACACTGAAAAAATTCTTTCTAACGTCTCTGTGACTCATCTGGGTACTAAGTTTCCACCTGTGTCCCCTTGTTCGCGTCCCTCCCGTGCTGAAGAGTTTGTCTTGTCTACCCTGTGAATTCCCCTGTGTGTGTGTGTGTGTGTGTGTGTGTGTGTGTGTGTGTGTGTGTGTGTGTGTGTGTGTGTGTGTGTGTGTGTGTGTGTGTGTGCACACACACACACACACAATGCTTGATCTGATATTTACCCTAAATGAGTGGGATATAAGGGAAGTCAAGATGGAAGCACCCTTTGGAATGAGTGATCACAGTGTATTGAACTTTGAGTACCTGGCAGAGCTAGGAATTATATCCCCAAAAAAGAACTAGGAAACAAAAGGCTGGCATACCGAAAGGGAAATTATGAGGAGATGAGAAGTTTCCTAAGGGAAATACCTTGGGACACAGATCTCAGAGCTAAGTCTGTGCAAGATATGATAGACTATGTCACCCAAAAGTGTCAGGAGGCAGTAAGCAGATACATCCCGGCCCAAAAGGAAAAATCCGAGAAGCAAAAGAAGAATCCATGGTATAATAGGGCATGTATGGAAGCAAGGAAACTGAACAAAAGGGCGTGGAGGAACTTCCGGAATAACAGAACACCAGAAAGCAGAGAGAGATACCAGAGAACCAGGAATGAGTATGTCAGGGTGAGAAGAGAACCAGAGAAAAGTTATGAAAATGATATAGCTTACAAAGCCAAGACCGAACCAAAGCTACTCCACAGTCACATCAAAAGGAAAACAACAGTGAAAGAACAGGTAGTGAAACTTAGAACAGGCGAGGACAGGTATACAGAGAATGACAAAGAGGTGTGTGAAGAACACATCAAGAGGTTCCAGGAGGTCTTCACAACAGAACAAGGTGAGGTCACTGTGCTAGGAGAAAGGGAAGTAAACCAGGCGGCCTTGGAAGGGTTCGAAATTACGAGAGAGGAGGTCAAGACACACCTGCTGGATCTGGATGTTAGAAAGGCTGTTGGTCCAGATGGGATCTCGCCATGGGTACTGAAAGAGTGTGCAGAGGCACTTAGCTTGCCACTCTCCATAGTGTATAGTAGGTCACTGGAGACGGGAGACCTACCAGAAATGCAAATGTAGTCCCAATATACAAAAAAGGCGACAGGCAAGAGGCACTAAACTACAGGCCAGTGTCCTTGACTTGTATACCATGCAAGGTGATGGAGAAGATCGTGAGAAAAAACCTGGTAGCACATCTGGAGAGAAGGGACTTCGTGACAAATCGCCAACATGGATTCAGGGAGGGTAAATCTTGCCTTACAGGCTTGATAGAACTCTACGATCTGGTGACAAAGATTAAGCAAGAAAGAGAGGGCAGGGCGGACTGCATTTTCTTGGATTATCGGAAAGCCTTTGACACAGTACCGCATAAGAGGCTGGTACATAAGCTGTAGAGACGGGCAGGTGTAGTTGGTAAGGTGCTTCAGTGGATAAGGGAGTACCTAAGCAATAGGAAGCAGAGAGTTACGGTGAGGGGTGAGACCTCCGATTGGCGTGAAGTCACCAGTGGAGTTCCACAGGGCTCTGTACTCGGTCCTATCTTGTTTCTGATATATGTAAATGACCTCCCGGAGAGTATAGATTCATTTCTCTCAATGTTTGCGGACGATGCCAAAATTATGAGAAAGATTAAGACAGAAGAGAACTGTTTGAGCTTCAAGAAGACTTAGACAAGCTGAAGGAATGGTCGAACAAATGGCTGTTAGAGTTTAACCCAACCAAATGTAATGTAATGAAGATAGGTGTAGGGAGCAGGAGGCCAGATACATGGTATCATATGGGAGAGGAAATTCTTCAGGAGTCAGAGAAAGAAAAAGACTTGGGGGTTGATATCACGCCAGACCTGTCTCCTGCAGCCCATATCAAGAGGATAACATCTGCGGCATATGCCAGGCTGGCCAACATACGAACGGCATTCAGAAACTTTTGTAAAGAATCGTTCAGAACTTTGTATACCACATATATCAGGCCAATCCTGGAGTATGCAGCCCCAGCATGGAGTCCATATCTAGTCAAGGATAAGACTAAACTGGAAAAGGTTCAAAGGTTTGCCACCAGACTAGTACCCGAGCTGAGAGGTATGAGCTACGAGGAGAGACTACGGGAATTAAACTTCACTTCGCTGGAAGACAGAAGTGTTAGGGGGACATGATCACCACATTCAAGATTCTGAAGGGAATTGATAGGGTGGATAAAGACAGGCTATTTAACACAAGGGGCACACGCACTAGGGGACACAGGTGGAAACTGAGTGCCCAAATGAGCCACAGAAATATTAGAAAGAACGTTTTTAGTGTCAGAGTGGTTGACAAATGGAATGCATTAGGAAGTGATGTGGTGGAGGCTGACTCCATACACAGTTTCAAGTGTAGATATGATTGAGCCCAATAGGCTCAGGAACCTGTACACCTGTTGATTGACGGTTGAGAGGCGGGACCAAAGAGCCAGAGCTCAACCCCCGCAAACACAACAAGGTGAGTACAACTAGGTGAGTACACAACAGCACCACACACACCACAACAGCAACAATGCCATGCCTAAATAGCCGGGGTGACACCCTGCTGACACACGAAGGTATAAAGCACAGAACAAATATAATTTACAAGGCGCATTCTATCAGTAACCTCGTGCACACGAGCAAGATAGACACAGTCATGTGTGTCAGATGTAGGTGTAGTGGCATTCCAGTAAGAGGCTTCCAGACGCATTGGTGTTCCATCTACCCACGTCCAGTAATCTTGGTGGTTCTGGTCAGTGCCGCCCACCCAGAGGCTGTTTAGTCCTGTTGAAGTTAACATTAATATAGAAGGCGGCTGTACCGTGAAGCGGTGGGTAGGAGACATTATGGGAGATCAGTAGATAATATATTATAGCATCCCTATATGAGAAGGACGAGCAGCCCTCATGATAGACATGCAGTGAAGATGTGAAGAGATTAAAGCTCTTAACTACAGTGGGTTCACCGGCTACGTTAGAGGAGTCATAATAATGATCTGAGTAATTGTTGTGACAGTAATTCATGACCCGCCTACAACAGCAAGGGATATAGGCAGTATATTTTGGTAAAAATATATCTTATCATTTGAGTGGGCAAATTTAGTAGCAGTCAGGATGAGTGGAAAATGCATAATTGTAGTGTATTTCGGTGACTTTGGAATGGAAGACAGTATACTATTAATGAATACCTTTGCATGAAACTCTCATATTAAGGTTGTTGGGTGAGATGAGATAAGAATGCAATGCTTAGTTAAATATTCACCAGAATAAATATAATATTAGAGAAGTGGAATATGACATATCTTTTGTAGACAATAATGACAGCATTCTGAAATTTGAGTACAATGTGTAAAAAGTCAAGGACAGGGGAAGGAGAGCAATAGACTGGACACACAAGTGAGTGCGAATAAGATAATTTTCACCAAGATTATAATGTTCAGCGCAACAGTCAATAAACCACAATACTGAGGAGATCATATTAGAGTGACTTCAAATTTTATAATAAGATATAGGAGCAAAATAGTATATGACTCACAAGTAATTATGTACCCTGGCTGTCCTAGTAGGTAGTATTCCTCGGTTCCAGGGCCCCAGACTTTTAGAACGAATGCTGCATGGAAACCGAAACGACCTCTCTTACCCAGGCTCATGGGGTGGGCGACCAGGCCCCTGAGTCGGACTGTGATGGAAGACCGGGCTCTGTAGCCCCCACTACATTGGGCCCAGACCAGACTACTCCCCCCCCCCCTACTCCCTTCCCTTCTCTGAGCAAGGGTCGAGCCCCAAGCCCCCAGTGGTGACCACCTCGTTCCCTGGCACGGCTCCATCTCTCATTGTGATTATTTCACCTTTTAACCCCTCTCTCTCTCTCTCTGGGGGGTTCTCAATGCCGTCCCGCCATGGCCGCACTCCCACAATCCTTTCCCATACTAATACATACCACACCTTGTTTGGTCCTGCTATGTGGACACTTTTGACCTCTATCTGGATAAACTCCTTGTTGATTCGGTAGATGCCTCTGTTACTTTTAACCCCACTCATCTCGGTACACGTGTTGTTGCTGCTCCTTCTCGATCAGGATGTAGCTACCCGCTTAGCCGCGTTTTTCCTGCATTGGGGAGACCCGTGTTCTGGTCTCCAAAAACGCTCGGTTAAATGCCAGTGTTGGCACTGTTCTCCTCCCACACCATGTTGCAACTGGTGTTAGGGACCTAAAAGACTGCCACAAAGATATTAAACATATCATCGAAGCCCAAGACCATTCTGTCCTCCAGGTGGACACGTTCACTCGGCCCCTTCGTGGTCGTTGCCGTCTGCTCCTTCGAGTTGTAAAAATCTTTGATTATACGTTCAGCTCTCTATAATTCTTGCTAGTGCCAGATGCTCCGTTCAGGAGTACAGTCCTTCTCGTAGACTTTGCAATAAGTGCTGGAAGTTCGGGCATGGTGCCCTCAAATGCACAAGTACTGTGTCTCTATGACCCATGTGTGGAAACGAAGATCACTCTAAATCAGAGTGCTCTTCTCCCCAGGCTCGCTGCCTCAATTGCAGTGAGGGCCTACCCTACCTTCTCCCATCCATGCATACACTACAACTTGATAAATCTGTCCTCAACTTAAAACACCGGGATCATTTGTCTTTTCCTGAAGCAAGACGCCAAGTTCACCGTCTCACCCCTTTCACTGGCGTATCTTATGCTCGCGTGTTGCTTTCTACCTCTCATCGTCCTTCCCACCTTACTCAGTCTCACAACCGTTTCCAGGCCTTAGACTCGCCTCCTCCCCTGTTCTTTTACGTTCTGTCCCGACGGATCCTCCCCTGGCGCCTCATCTAGAGTTTCCCCCTTCCTACCCAGTCTGCCATGTCTCCTGTGTCTTCTTTCCCATCTCCCCCCGATCCTTCTTCCCATCCCTCCCCCCAGTCTCTTGGCCCTCCATGCTGCCTGTCTGTCCAGGATGTTGTCCATCATCCTCCCAGCAATCTTCATGTTGTTCGCTTCCGTTCTTCTTCTGTTGAGACAATTGAGTCTGTCGCCCAGTACGTTGTTGCTGGAACATCTGTCTCTTTAAGTCAGAAAAATAAGCCTGGCTCCTCTCCTTCCCCCTTCCTGGCGGATAAGAAGGCATCGCTTTCTTCCTCGCTCCCTCCCTCTGACTCTATCGCTCCGCCCCCTCCCATTTCGGTGGTCGGGCCCCCCTGTCCCAGCTATGGAGGTTCCTTTAGCCTCCGAATCCCTTTCGGTTGCCGGCCTTGCTGAGGTGCGCTCCCCGGTTTTTGCCTCTCCTCCCCCTGCTGTCCTTCACCGCCCCTTTCGGTTGTCTCTTCCTCCTCCTCCAGACTCTGCCTGCCCGTCTCTGGTCTGTCCTCCCTCTCCCTTCATTCAATCCTTACTCAGTTTACCCATGCCCCCTGACCCTGACTTCGCTAATCCTTATTCTGATCCTGATTCTGAGCTTATTTAATATACCTGGTTGATACCTGGTTGATGGGGTTCTGGGAGTTCTACTCCCCAAGCCCGGCCCGAGGCCAGGCTGGACTTGTGAGAGTTTGGTCCACCAGGCAGTTGCTTGGAGCGGCCCGCAGGCCCACATACCCACCACAGCCCGCTTGGTCCGGCACTCCTTGGAGGAATAAATCTAGTTTCCTCTTGAAGATGTCCACAGTTGTTCCGGCAATATTTCTTATGCTTGCTGGGAGGACGTTGAACAACCGCGGACCTCTGATGTTTATACAGTGTTCTCTGATTGTGCCTATGGCACCTCTGCTCTTCACTGGTTCTATTCTGCATTTTCTTCTATATCGTTCACTCCAGTACATTGTTATTTTACTGTGTAGATTTGGTACTTGGCCCTCCAGTATCTTCCAGGTGTATATTATTTGATATCTCTCTCGTCTTCTTTCTAGTGAGTACATTTGGAGGGCTTTGAGACGATCCCAATAATTTAGGTGCTTTATCGCGTCTATGCGTGCCGTATATGTTCTCTGTATTCCCTCTATTTCAGCAATCTTTCCTGCTCTGAAGGGGGAAGTGAGTACTGAGTACTCAAGACGGGACAACACAAGTGACTTGAAGAGTACAACCATTGTGATGGGATCCCTGGATTTGAAAGTTCTCGTAATCCATCCTATCATTTTTCTGGCTGTCGCAATATTTGCTTGGTTATGCTCCCTAAATGTTAGGTCGTCAGACATCATTATTCCCAAATCCTTTACATGCTGTTTTCCTACTATGGGTACATTTGATTATGTTTTATACCCTGTGTTATGTTTAAGTTCCTCATTTTTACAGGTACCTGAGTACCTGGAATTTATAACTGTTAAACATCATGTTATTTTCAGATGCCCAGTCGAAAACTTTATTAATATCAGCTTGAAGTTTTTCAATGTCTTCAGCCGAGGTAATTTTCATACTGATTTTTGTGTCATCTGCAAAGGATGACACGAAGCTGAGACTTATATTTTTGTCTATATCTGATATGAGAATAAGGAAAAGCAGCGGTGCAAGGACTGTATCCTGAGGTACAGAGCTTTTAACTGCACTTGGACTAGATTTTATGTGGTTGACCGTTACTCGCTGAGTCCTGTTTGACAGAAAACTGAGTATCCAGCGTCCTACTTTACCGGTTATTCCCATCGACTTCATTTTGTGTGCTATCACGCCATGGTCACATTTATCGAAAGCCTTTTCGAAGTCCGTGTATATCACATCAGCATTCTGTTTTTCTTCTAATGCCTCAGTGACTTTGTCGGAGTGCTCAAGTAGCTGTGAGAGGCACGATCTTCCCGCTCGAAATCCATGTTGGCCTTGATTGTGGAGGTCATTGGTTTCCATGAAATTGGTGACCTGACTCCTAATCACTCTCTCAAATACTTTTATGTGCGATGTTAGTGCAACTGGTCTATAATTCTTTGCCAATGCTTTCCTCCCTCCCTTGTGTAGAGGGGCTATGTCTGCTACTTTAAGTTCATCTGGTATCTCTCCCGTGTCCAAGCTCTTCCTCCACACCATACTGAGTGCCTGTGCTACCGGTACTTTGCGTTTCTTAATAAATATTGAATTCCATGAGTCTGGACCTGGGGCCGAGTGCATGGGCATGTTTTCAATTTCTCTTTCAAAATTTAGTGCGCTCGTGTTGATGTCAGTTATATTTACAGGGGTTTGAATATCCCGCATAAAGAAATTGTCTGGATCTTCCACTTTCATGTTGTTTATTGGAGTGCTAAACATGTCCTCACACTGCTTTTTTAGGATTTCACTAATTTCTTTGTCATCCTCCGTGTATTAACCTTCGCTTGTACGAATAGGTCCAATACTGGCAGTGGTTTTTGCTTTTGATTTCACATATGTGAAGAAGTATTTTAGATTTTCTTTATTTCCTGAATTGCTTTCTGTTCTAACTGCCTTTCTTCAGTTTCATATGAGTGTTTCAATTTCCGTTCGATTTCTTCAATCTCCCTATTTAAATTAATCCTTCTTTTGACGGGAAATTCGTGTCTGCATAAGTAGTTCCGTTATTTTGTTCCTGCGTTTATAGTGTCGTCTGCGTTCTCTTTCTACGTTGGATCTCTTTCTGGCTTTCCTCAAAGGATCATGTTTCTGACGGACTTGATACGCTTCCGAAGTCAGTTTTTCTATTCCTTCTGTAGGACTTGTATTACTTAGAACAGTTCCCCATGGAATGTTTGTAAGTTCCCTGTTTATTATCTCCCAGTCTATCCTTTTATTATTAAAATTGAATTTACTGAATAGCCCCTCTCGCTTTATCAACGTTTTAGGTCTATTCTGAGTATTGAGGGTCGTTTGCACTTCAATGAACTTGTGATCTGAGTATGTGGTATCTGATATCGTAATGTCTCTGATAATGTCTTCATTGTTCGTAAAGACCAGATCTAGAATATTTTCATTTCTCGTTGGCTCCGATATCTGCTGAGTGAGTGAAAATTTGTCACAGAATCTAAGTGGTTCTCTAATCTGTGGTTGGTTAGGTCCTGATAGATTTCCTGGTATAATATTATTGTTTGTTATTCTCCACCTGAGACTAGGCAAGTTGAAGTCCCTAGGAAGATAATATCAGGTATCGGGTTCTCCAACTATCAAAGCTATTCTCTATTTTGTTTATCTGTTCTGTGAATTCCTCAGCCGTTGCATCTGGCGGTTTGTATATTAGAATAATCACTAAATTTATTTTCTCTATTTTTAATCCCAGTACCTCTACCACCTCATTTGTAACGTTAAGGAGCTCCGAGCATGCAAGGTCTTCCCTAATATACAGACCCACTCCTCCATGTGACCTAATTATCCTATCACACCCGTATAGGTTATATCCTGGAATCCAGATCTCACTGTCCAACAATTCCCCTGCATGGGTTTCTGTGAAGGCTCCAAATACTGCATTTGACTCCGTGAGGAGGCCATTTATGAACAGTACTTTGTTGTTTGTTCTTGTTTTCAGTCCTTGTATTATTATTACATGCATTGTT
>NC_059583.1:9897376-10184232 GCF_020424385.1 Procambarus clarkii
ATATATCAATACTGTAACAGTGAAATGTCTGTTGGTCTGATACAAGTTGGAGGCCAGACGTTTGGGGGCTATCCTCATCCAAATTAGAAGAGGGAATGGGCTAGGGTACAGGATGAACATAGGCTGGTTAGAGTTGCCTGAATTATAAAAAGGAACAACGTGCCAGTGTCACATTCAGTCCTCCACAGTGGAGTTTGGCACTATCTGCCAGTATACCTATGGAAATTTTAAAAAATAAAATCATAACATTTTTTCTTATTGAAATATACATCATTATTCAATGATCTCAAGAAAAGTAATAAAAAGTTCCTGCTATTTAAATTAAGGTCATAATCCCATATGGCCTTAATTAAATTATGAACCCCCATGACTGAAGGCCAGCTCACAAATTCGAAAGGGGGAACTATAATATTCTGTGAGAATGTTAATTACCAGTAACCGTGACAAAAGCACTCGCCCGGCGCTTTGCGAGCCCTTTGGCATGGGTTCTTATCATGACTGGAAAGGATTGACCAGGTGCCACTCCTTAACTGTAGCCTCTGTTCACCCAGCAGTAAATGGGTACCTTGTTGTTAAATGATTTAGCGGGTTGTATTCCATGGAAAAATTAAGAGTAAGTACTCCCTCGTCCTCCCCACCATCCCCCACTCCCTTCCCACTATCCTGCACTCCTTTCCCCACTTCCTCCCTACAATTCCCCACTCCCTCGTCCGATGCATTCACAAATGATCTGATGTTCCCATCAGAAAATTGGGAACATCAAATGATCTGATGTTCCCAATTTTTACTATTACCGAAATATATAAGAAAATCAGTTAAAAAACTAAATGAAAAAAAAAAAACTATACTCCCGAAATGAACGGTATAATAAACAACACAGCTCAGTTCCAATGCAATGTCACACAAAATAATAAAACCAAAATGCAAATAAATCGAAATCTATGAAAATCCAATTTTTCAATGAAATCAAAAATATAGGAAATGAAATCGTAACATATTTAGTATAGCGTGTGTTACTCTTATGTGCAACAGAAGACACTGTTTTTTGAAAAAAAGCATGTTTTTACCTGTCACAGGTGTGGCATCTATAATTATATTCACGAAAAGAAAAGTATGGTAAACAACACAGCTCATTTCCAAACAAATGTCACACAAAAAATAAATCAAAATTAAAATTATTTTAAATCTATGAAAATTCAATTTGTCAATGCAAGTGGAAACATTGAAATGGAATCATAACATATTTAGTATAGAGTGAGTTGCTCTTACGTGCAACAGATGGTGTTGTTTCTTAACAAAAAAGAATGCTTTTACCTGTCCAACTGTGACCATACAAAAGACGATGATAGCCGGGGCTATTCCCCCCACCGTCCCGACGGCATTTGGTGGTGAGCTTGGGCATAGTTATTTCATCAAATAACCTTACTTTGTGGGTCCACGTGAGCAACACAAATGCGAACAAGCTTGAATGGTCACGGTACGGTGTCGTCAAATGGTTAAAGTACCAGATACGCCAGTTGCATAGTGCTCCTGGCTGTCTGGGTTCGAGTCACTTCTGGGGTCTGGAGTTTTCAATTATATATATATATATATATATATATATATATATATATATATATATATATATATATATATATATATATATATATATATATATATATATATATATATATAATACAAAAGAATGGGGGTGGTAGAAGATAATATTAGTGTTCAGTGAGAAACCACAAGGTCTCCTCTGAATACTTTTTATTTTCTTCTCCGAGGCTATGGGTCCCCACATTGGCACCAGAGGTGGTACCCTCACAATTTTTTTATATATATATATATATATATTATATATATAAATATATGTGTGTATATTATATATTATATATATATATATATATATAATATATATATATATATAGATATATATATATATATATATATATATATATATATATATATATATATATATATTATATATAATCAAACTAAATAAGTGAGTTCCAGTAAGCAGTAATATGTTAAATGAGTAAACCATTAATAAGCATTATCCTTAGTAAAGGAAAGTAAATAACTGGACTCTGTTGGATCCAACAATATATGGAAATATTTCCCAGTGGCTGGCTGATGCAACACCACGTAGTAGGAAACTTTTGGCGAAATATTGCGCAGTAGGAAAAACATTGATTTGGTTAATTTAAGAAGTTAAAAATATTAATAAATTACTACTGTTATTACATGAATGATGAATAAGTGTTGGATATTTCCAACACAAGGGACCTAATTGATTACTCAAGATTCCGTTCAACATTATCTTTATTTACTGAACCTTAGCAAGGGCGTCAGCTTTATCATGTTCCTGCAGGCCAATGTGAAAAGGTATCCACAACATTTTGAAATTCATCTCTTTATTAAGTATGCTCATATATCTGTCTGGCTTCGGAAACAAGCAGGTTATTTGATTGTAAGCTATTATATATAAACTAGTAGCGAGGAAAAGGTGTCAGAAATAATAAAGTTGTCAATTAATTTCAGTGCTGTCAATAATTTTAAGTGCTACCAGTTTAACTTGCAAAGGTAAGTTCAACTTACCCAGTTACTAACTCTTATATTCTTTTCAATTGTGCTTCCATCGGGCTGATGAGCAATAACAGCATTTCCTGCCCTCCCTGTCGCTGTATTGAGTGACCACGTCAGTGTATATATGGTTTGTGTGATGATGTTTTCAGTTTGTATATTGTGTATGTGTTCAAGGGTACTTAATTTACCTTTGAGCATACATACACACACTCTCATACCAAAGAGCCAAAGCTCACTCCCCCCCCCTTCCCCACGCCCCGCAAGAACAACTAGGTGAGCACATCCATCCTACTCCCCTATTCCTTTCACTTATTCAATTTTCCTCTCTCGCCCATCCATTCTCACTCATTCTCCCCCATTATAACATAACTGCCTCACTGATCAGCCACTTACGGGCTATTCATGCCCGTGCCACCTCTTGTGTGGATTAATCTTCACCAGCCAGGCATATCTGCTGTGCCAGGTGAGAACGATGGGCTCACTATACCCCGTGCTGCTTGCAACATTTTGTTCCGAGTAGCTGAATCTAAACCAACTGAGCAGTCTTGCCTCTTCCCCAGAGATAAGCAGCCTGTGGGTGGGAAGCACTGACCAGGGCCACGAGGGATACTGGACGTGGGTGGATGGAAGACCTTTACACCCGGAATCACCATACTGGAACACCACCATGCCAAGGGGCAGTACCACTTATAATTGTGGCATTATGTCTCAAGTGATGGAGAAGTCGGTGAGGATGCGTCTCATGGATAGTCAGTGCACTACTGCCTATCCCTTCATTTGTCAGCTGGGCCTGAACCCTCTGAAGTAGACCTGCTCTTGGTGTCACTTGTTTGTTTATGCTGAAAAATACACACACACTCAATTCAAACAGTGTTTGAGTATATAATTTTATAAAATCATTAGAATTTGATTATTTAGCCTCATGAGTGAAAATAAACTGTATAACTAACCTGACTGTCAACACCATAGGAAGTTAAGAATGTAACTATATTACAAAAAAACAGATAACTTTGGAAGGAAATTCTCCTCAAACAATCAACAAAACTTCCAAGAAATATAGTACAGCTGCAGAGATGTATTGCAAGTGTATCAAGCCAGAGCACATGGGTCATTATTATTATTGTGACAGTTAAAAACAATTATTTCAACATTACAAATTAAATATGTAAGTTCCCCAATCTGCCGTAAGACATATATATGGTCAGCAAAAATAATATAAATATAGCATATCAGAATATATGCAGCTAATTTGGTTCTCTTCAATTGATGTTTGTATATACTGACATATATAACAAATAATAAAAACCTGCTATTGAAAAATAAAAATTCGTCACCAACTCTTTCTCAAATTATTCAACCCATCCACAAAACCAATAGTAGCCTGGCTCAGGGTCCTCGACGCTTCCACATACCACCACTAAGCAACCCAAATTTGTTCATTGTTATTAACATTAAGAGCATCAAACTTACAACTGAGAAATGCACATACCTTACTGCTGCCGATGACTCCAGTGCTTCCATCTTGTCCTCTCACCATGACTTCCGGCCGGAACCGGCGAGGGAAAACATCCAAGCCTCGCCCTAATTCCTCTTTGTAACAACCACAATAGTCACTGTTCACTCGCTACATCAACTCCACCGTCTCACACTACACTTGAACAATATACTCGCCATCGTCCACACGGCAGGTGACACCACCTGAAAATCACAACAATATCAACAAAACTCAGGAAGGAAAGATAGGAAGAAAACAACAAATGTGTTCGTCACGTCGCCATTTGTTGAGCGTCAGACTTACTACACAACCTTCTTGCAGTTAATTTCAACACTGTACAACCGATATCTAGAAATTATCATTACCTAGCCTCAGAACCCTACATTTTCAGAATTAAACTGCTTCTTCATGTTCTTATAGGGTACTAACTCCCTCTCGTGACTCCAAGTGTTCGCTTGATGACCAGTGGCAATACAAACTAGCCAGGGTTCTCGAATCCCAACCCAAAACAATTGCAGACCAGCAGTTACAAATCAGTGAGCTGATACAAACAATCGGACACCTGCAAACTAAAGTCAACATACTGAAACATTTCCAATAAGTCAGCGGTAAACGACAGGAAGTGATTACTAGTATTAAAAACCAGCTAAACTTCCTAGTTAAAACTAAAGTAGAATACCATCAAACCAAACCTAACCTAACCTAAACTAACATAAGTAAGTCAGTAACTAAAGTTTTTAATTTAATATAATAATATTAATTCAAACAAACCAATTGGAAACAATTTATTAAAAATAACGAAAATCACTCTGCCTATTAGGCAAATCGGGCCTTGTATACTAGGCCGAGTAGTGCGTTCTGGCTATTAGCTGTGACATTTGTTTATCTACACACGCACACACACATATATATACACTATATATATATATATATATATATATATATATATATATATATATATTATATATATATATATTATTAAATATGACCGAAAAAGTAAGATTAATAATTCTAACACGAATTTTCTCAATCTTTCGTACATTACGCTTCACTGTTGGAGGTAAATAAAAAATCACTTCTCCAAAATTCATTTTTATTTCTAGTCTGACGCGACACGGGCGCGTTTCGTAAAACTTATTACATTTTCAAAGACTTCACAAATACACAACTGATTAGAACTTGCGTTTCTCTGATTTTATATCTACATTTGAGTGAGGTGGGAAGGGTGATGTGGCATTAACACAAGACAGAACAATAGGGGATATTAATAGGGTATTAAAAGTATCAACACAAGACAGAACAGAAACAATGGGTATTGAATAGAAGTGTTTGTAGAAAGCCTATTGGTCCATATTTCTTGATGCTTCTATATTGGAGCGGAGTCTTGAGGTGGGTAGAATATAGTTGTGCAATAATTGGCTGTTGATTGCTGGTGTTGACTTCTTGATGTGTAGTGCCTCGCAAACGTCAAGCCGCCTGCTATCGCTGTATCTATCGATGATTTCTGTGTTGTTTACTAGGATTTCTCTGGCGATGGTTTGGTTATGGGAAGAGATTATATGTTCCTTAATGGAGCCCTGTTGCTTATGCATCGTTAAACGCCTAGAAAGAGATGTTGTTGTCTTGCCTATATACTGGTTTTTTTGGAGCTTACAGTCCCCAAGTGGGCATTTGAAGGCATAGACGACGTTAGTCTCTTTTAAAGCGTTCTGTTTTGTGTCTGGAGAGTTTCTCATGAGTAGGCTGGCCGTTTTTCTGGTTTTATAGTAAATCGTCAGTTGTATCCTCTGATTTTTGTCTGTAGGGATAACGTTTCTATTAACAATATCTTTCAGGACCCTTTCCTCCGTTTTATGAGCTGTGGAAAAGAAGTTCCTGTAAAATAGTCTAATAGGGGGTATAGGTGTTGTGTTAGTTGTCTCTTCGGAGGTTGCATGGCTTTTCACTTTCCTTCTTATGATGTCTTCGATGAAACCATTGGAGAAGCCGTTATTTACTAGGACCTGCCTTACCCTACAGAGTTCTTCGTCGACTTGCTTCCATTCTGAGCTGTGGCTGAGAGCACGGTCGACGTATGCGTTAACAACACTCCTCTTGTACCTGTCAGGGCAGTCGCTGTTGGCATTTAGGCACATTCCTATGTTTGTTTCCTTAGTGTAGACTGCAGTGTGGAAACCTCCGCCCTTTTCCATGACTGTTACATCTAGAAAAGGCAGCTTCCCATCCTTTTCCGTCTCGTAAGTGAAACGCAGCACGGAACTCTGCTCAAATGCCTCCTTCAGCTCCTGCAGATGTCTGACATCAGGTACCTGTGTAAAAATGTCGTCAACATACCTGCAGTATATGGCCGGTTTCAAGTTCATGTCGACTAAGACTTTTTGCTCGATGGTACCCATGTAGAAGTTTGCAAACAGGACACCTAGGGGAGAACCCATGGCGACCCCATCTACTTGCTTATACATGTGCCCATCCGGGCTCAAGAAGGGTGCCTCTTTAGTACAAGCTTGGAGTAGTTTCCTCAGAATACTTTCTGGCATGTCAAGAGGAGTACAGGCTGGATCGCGATACACTCTGTCGGCTATCATTCCGATTGTCTCGTCCACAGGTACGTTGGTAAACAGCGATTCTACGTCCAACGAGGCTCTTATCCCTGTGGCCCGTGCGCCCCGCACGGGCCACAGGGATAAGAGCGACTCAACGGCCTGCTGACTCCTTATGTTCCTTGCGCCTTCAGCCTGAAGTCTCCAAAGGAATTTGTGGACTTACTGCGGGGCGCACGCACGCATATGTCGACCGTGCTCTCAGCCACAGCTCAGAATGGAAGCAAGTCGACGAAGAACTCTGTAGGGTAAGGCAGGTCCTAGTCAATAACGGCTTCTCCAATGGTTTCGTCGAAGACATCATAAGAAGGAAAGTGAAAAGCCATGCAACCTCTGAAGAGACAACTAACACAACACCTATACCCCCTATTAGACTATTTTACAGGAACTTCTTTTCCACAGCTCATAAAATGGAGGAAAGGGTCCTGAAAGATATTGTTAATAGAAACGTTATCCCTACAGACAAAATCAGAGGATACAACTGACGATTTACTATAAAACCAGAAAAACGGCCAGCCTACTCATGAGAAACTCTCCAGACACAAAACAGAACGCTTTAAAAGAGACTAACGTCGTCTATGCCTTCAAATGCCCACTTGGGGACTGTAAGCTCCAAAAACCCAGTATATAGGCAAGACAACAACATCTCTTTCAAGGCGTTTAACGATGCATAAGCAACAGGGCTCCATTAAGGAACATATAATCTCTTCCCACAACCAAACCATCGCCAGAGAAATCCTAGTAAACAACACAGAAATCATCGATAGATACAGCGATAGCAGGCGGCTTGACGTTTGCGAGGCACTACACATCAAGAAGTCAACACCAGCAATCAACAGCCAATTATTGCACAACTATATTCTACCCACCTCAAGACTCCGCTCCAATATAGAAGCATCAAGAAATATGGACCAATAGGCTTTCTACAAACACTTCTATTCAATATCCATTGTTTCGTGTTCTGTCTTGTGTTGATGAAATTAATACCCTATTAATACTCTTGTTCTGTCTTGTGTTGATGAAATTAATACCTTATTAATACCACATTTTGTTCTGTCTTGTGTTAATGCCACATCACCCCTTTTTTAAAAAGTAAAATCTTACTTTTTCGGTCATATTTAATAATATATATATATATATATATATATATATATATATATATATATATATATATATATATATATATATATATATATATATATATATATATATATGTTTCATTGAATATGACCGCATATTCTGTATTTATTATTTTCTGGTTTAGGGCTTCTATCCCTCTAACTATTTCTTAGCATCAGGGCTTAATTGAAATAGGAGTTCTCCAAAACTCATTTTCGTACTTTTAAGGTGAAGAAAAGAAGTGATTTACTATAGAGTGTATTACACTTATTTGTATAATTTGCACGACGTTTCGAACCTCCATGGTTCATTCTCAAGTGAACAGATCTTACAATACTAGTTGATTTTATACCCGCATTAGGTCAGGTGATAATACAATGAAGGTGAAAACATGGGGGGATACATAAGGGATAAACATAGGGGCTGCAGAAGGCTTATTGGCCCATACAAGGCATCTCCTATCTAAACACAAAGATTAATCCAGTGTAATTGGCCTGTTATGTTGGACATTGTCTTCTGTGTTGGCATCGATATGTTCTTGTCTTGTCCTTACTCTCATGGTGGGTAGAGTAAATAGTTCCGTGATTTGGGTGTTCATGGTAGGTCGCTCTATTCTTATGTGAATTGCCTCAAGAATTTGTAATCTTCTTGAATCTTGGGTTTTGTCTATTATGCAAGTATTCTTGTTCAACATTTCTCTTGTTAGAGTAATGTCATGGGCTTGTCTCATGTGATTCCTAGGGGCACCAGATTGAAGATGGCATGTCAAACGCCTCGTCAGCTTGGTCGACGTCATACCTATGTACTTACATTGAAGGTTACATCCTTCGTGGGGGCAAGTGTACATGTATACAACGCTTGACTGCTGTAGAGGGTTCTCCGTCGGCTTCGGGCTGTTTTTGATGAGTTCGGAAGTCGTCTTGGTTTTGTAGAATATTATCAGGTTTATGTTTTGGTTAGGAGTAGTGCTTTTTACTCCTTTACGGATTATTTCTTTCATTATTCTTTCCTCTTTTATATGTTCACTGTGCATGGTTGATTTGTAATATAATTTTATTGGGGGTGTTGTGGTTTCTGTTCTAGGTTCTGAATTATACCAACGGTCCAAGTGTCTTCTTATAGCAGCGTTTATTTCCGCGTTGCTATATCCGTTGTTCACCAATACCTGAGTTACTCTTTCAAACTCTCTACTCACGTTGCTCCATTCAGAGCAGTGGGTAAGCGCTCGACGAATATAAGCATTGAGAACACTGGCTTTGTATCTTTGGGGGCACTCACTTCTACCGTTCAGGCATAATCCTATGTTGGTAGGCTTGGTATATACGTTGTGCTTAAAGAGGTTCCTGTTTTTGTTATTAGTACATCCAAGAATGGCAGACTGTTATTTTCACTATTTTCATGTGTAAATCGGAGTACTGACTCTCTCTCTAGGTGTCTTTTTAGGTCAATTAGTTCATCTGAGTCTTTTACTATTACGAATATGTCATCTACATAACGGCAGTATACAGTTGGTTTTTGTCTGCTACTGAAGACCCTATCTTCGATGGTTCCCATATAAAAATTAGCAAATAAAACTCCTAAGGGGTGCCCATTGCTACTCCGTCTATTTGTAAATACATGTCTCCTTGTGGACTGATGAAAGGGGCTTCCTTTGTACATGCTTCGAGAAGACTTTTCAAGTGTGGCTCAGGTATGTCTAATTTGGGGGTGCTCTCGTCTCTGTATACTCTGTCCAGTATCATTCCTATGGTTGTGTCGACTGGGACGTTGGTAAAAAGGGATTCAGGTTAGTTATACAGTTTATTTTCACTCATGAGGCTAAATAATCAAATTCTAATGATTTTATAAAATTATATACTCAAACACTGTTTGAATTGAGTGTGTGTGTATTTTTCAGCATAAACAAACAAGTGACACCAAGAGCAGGTCTACTTCAGAGGGTTCAGGCCCAGCTGACAAATGAAGGGATAGGCAGTAGTGCACTGACTATCCATGAGACGCATCCTCACCGACTTCTCGATCACTTGAGATATAATGCCACAATTATAAGCGGTACTGCCCCTTGGCATGGTGATGTTCCAGTATGGTGATTCCGGGTGTAAAGGTCTTCCATCCACCCACGTCCAGTATCCCTCGTGGCCCTGGTCAGTGCTTCCCACCCACAGGCTGCTTATCTCTGCGGAAGAGGCAAGACTGCTCAGTTGGTTTAGATTCAGCTACTCGGAACAATATGTTGCAAGCAGCACGGGGTATGGTGAGCCCATCGTTCTCACCTGGCACAGCAGATATGCCTGGCTGGTGATGAAGATTAATCCACACAAGAGGTGGCACGGGCATGAATAGCCCGTAAGTGGCTGATCAGTGACGCAGTTATGTTATAATTGGGGAGAATGAGTGAGAATGGATGGGCGAGAGAGGAAAATTGAATAAGTGAAAGGAATGGGTGAGTAGGATGGATGTGCTCACCTAGTTGTTCTTGCGGAGGGGGGGGGTGAGCTCTGGCTCTTTGGTATGAGAGTGTGTGTATGTGTGCTCAAAGGTAAATTAAGTACCCTTGAACACATACACAATATACAAACTGAAAACATCATCACACAAACCATATATACACTGACGTGGTCACTCAATACAGCGACAGGGAGGGCAGGAAATGCTGTTATTGCTCATCAGCCCGATGGAAGCACAATTGAAAAGAATATAAGAGTTAGTAACTGGGTAAGTTGAACTTACCTTTGCAAGTTAAACTGGTAGCACTTAAAATTATTGACAGCACTGAAATTAATTGACAACTTTATTATTTCTGACACCTTTTCCTCGCTACTAGTTTATATATAATAGCTTACAATCAAATAACCTGCTTGTTTCCGAAGCCAGACAGATATATGAGCATACTTAATAAAGAGATGAATTTCAAAATGTTGTGGATACCTTTTCACATTGGCCTGCAGGAACATGATAAAGCTGACGCCCTTGCTAAGGTTTCAGTAAATAAAGATAATGTTGAACGGAATCTTGAGTAATCAATTAGGTCCCTTGTGTTGGAAATATCCAACACTTATTCATCATTCATGTAATAACAGTAGTAATTTATTAATATTTTTAACTTCTTAAATTAACCAAATCAATGTTTTTCCTACTGCGCAATATTTCGCCAAAAGTTTCCTACTACGTGGTGTTGCATCAGCCAGCCACTGGGAAATATTTCCATATATTGTTGGATCCAACAGAGTCCAGTTATTTACTTTTCTTTACTAAGGATAATGCTTATTAATGAGTTTACTCATTTAACATATTACTGCTTACTGGAACTCACTTATTTAGTTTGATTAACTACACCAGTAGAAATGTTGCAATGTAAAATAATTCTACTTCATATTCTTCTTTTTTATTTTGCGAAGTCTTAATTAACTGACTTGCACTACGAGAAAATATGTTATAATATAACACATTTATTTATGATGTAAATCTTCGTCATAACCTCTTCCTTCCCTAATTAACTTCAAATAAGTAAATTAATTTATGCTCAGGGGCTCCTACTGAGAGCTACGCGCATGCGAACCCCCGAGAGGGAGGGAGGAGGAAGAAAGACGCCATATTACCTTGAGAGATAAAGCAGTGTCCCGGAACTCTATAAACTCCATCTCGTAATTTGCGTCCTTCTAGCCGCAGAGGAGGACGGAGAAGTGGAGCCGTTTCCTAAATCAACGGACACTCGGCTAGGCAACTATTATTTTCTTATTTTGTTTAGATTCGTGATCACAGTGTAAACATACAGGATAGTTGTCGTCATGCCGTAGGCCCAACAAAAATCAACCAGTACGTTTCTCCTCTAGCTATTTCCTTGAATTTATTTAGGAATATATATTTACCAATTCTTATGTAGAAGAATTCTACAGTGCAAGTGCCTTTCAGCTCCCGTGTCTACGTCGAGGAGAAGATAGACTGCACATTTTGCATGTGTCCAAAATTTCCTGATTTGCAACAAGTTGTCAGGGACGCGTGGCAACTGATTACTCGTCTCTTACTTCTTACAGCTAGGCTGTTATCTCTTGTTAATAAGTAGAATACTAATATTTAGTTACATGAATGATCTTCCATTAAGATCACATTGACTAACCCTTTATATTTGCCATAATTTATTTATAGATATTTTCATGTATCTCTATGGTGTATTGAAGTGAATTTACATCTAAATATTTCATTATTGAATAATACAATTTCATATTCCTAATTTATTATGATGAAGAACCAGCATCGTATTATTCGTGCTAGGACGTAGTCGTATCTTAGCGCCCGTACCCCCCATTTTGCGAGAGTGAATTTGACTCTTAATTTATTTACAGTATACAGTTTGCTTAATTTTCTTGTGTTACATTTTCAAATATTAAAATCCGTAGTCACTAGTTCGTGGATTTAATCTCAATAATAGCTCATTTCAGTTTTCCACTTTTTCACAAAAAGTGGTGGTCCTTCATAGCTATCGAATATATCATTATTTTAATTAATATATTTGAGTCAGATTTTCCCACACCTTGAAAGTGTCATTAGATGAGAACTCCTGGATGAATTTGAAGAAAGGAGAACAGTGCAAACTGGAACTAGCAGGTCCATTGTTCATCACAATGAAATGTGTGAAGTAAAAAATGTGTTTTAGGAAAAGTAACTAAATCCGCAGAGTAACAGACGTTGTCACAGCTCGAATAAGACTTTGCTACAGGTATCTCTGACAGTTCGACTTGTATCGGGATATAAATGAAGTGCAAAGTGTGTGGACAAAGACAGGGACACATACTCGAACATTATATCTTGAACTGTAATAAAATTGAGCCATTTAGAGATACCTCTCAACTCCCGCTGCATGAAATGGCAAACCCTATTATTACCAATGATAAAATATCTGAAATCCTTGCACTGTATCTATGTTCTGCTTTCTGTATATAAACGACATTAAGATTATCTTCTTAATCTTATTGTCGACATTTTATCCAGTAGATAAACGACTTGAGATTTAAAAGCAAGTAGTGAATTGTGAAGACTAATAATAACACACAGCAGCTTTACTATGACTCAGTAATATCTATATTTCCATAGCTGCAACAGTTATGTATTAGCGAAAAGACCTACCCATAATGTATAATGATTACCTGCAAATACATAGGAACTGAAGTGGAATAATCATTGTTACTGGCTGACATTATAATTATAAGGTGTGGAGGAGAGATGTAATTGTTAATGTAATAATGTCCTTTGAGGGCTGATAAAGATATTGTGCCCTCTGTAATCATTTTTACGATACCGCTCACAGGTTGAGTATGGGGTGTAACGGTAACAAAATTAGAGCTGGAAACCCTTCATCTTTACCCTAAATACTTAATAATTCCTGTTGTCGGGGGACAGGAAGCCTTCGCTTAGGTATGTCTCAAAGTCTCCGCATGGTCGAACTACTGACCCTCCTCAGGATGCAACCCACGACAGCTGGCTATATATATATATATATATATATATATATATATATATATATATATATATATATATATATATATATATATATATATATATATATATATAGATATGGAAGAAAGTACTGGTTTGGAAATTTGAAACTGTATTTATGCAACACATTATCAGTTAACACAATTGCCACAAGGAGGCCAGCAAGCTTTGGGACAACCTGCAAATAGAGGAACCAGGAATTAGAGAACATTATACATGGCCTTAGTGAGAGCAGCGGTATAATGGAGCTGTAGCATGACACAAGGACTTGGTCACCACACTTAATGATCCATTAGTAAAAGCATGGAGCGCAACTACCATTCTGGGCTTGGTGGCCTCCTTGCTAACAAATACCATCAGCGGAACAAATGATCGTGTCTTCATTGTTGATTGGAAGATCTTGAATCAGTTTATGCATCAGAACGTTGAACAACAAACGGCTGAGGACGCTTGGTAAAGTTCCCAGTTCAAAGTGTTAACTCTTTGTGTTTTTAACAGGGTTAAATGAAACATGTTGTTGATTATACAATCGCCCATTACCCATATCAAGGTATTTTGCAAAATCACCAGAACTGACTGCATGAAGCAAAAGACAATTGAAGACTCCTGGATGAAAGCCCAACAGGAGAGAGAAGGTGCAAGCCATGAGGGGTAAGAGGGAATATGTGTAGGAGTGGACCACAGGACGGCTGGCGACCAGAGGCGCTCATCACCACAGAAGGTATATGGAAAGTGTTCCTCCAGCGTGGGAGTGGCAGGCAAATGGAATATGATGGAGAATGACATCGAAGCACACATATATAAGCTAAGATATAATAAAACAGTAGAGAATTGTAGGCATTGCGTCAGAAAGCTGAAAGTCGCGGCCGAATAGCTGGAGCTCACTATACAATCATTGGTCAATACAACAACAAATTTAAGAGTACCGTTGTTGATTGCGAAGGTGGATATGAAGGTGGCGTCGCCCGCGTGGGAGTCGAAGACGGCCAGGTCGACATTATCCCCCGGGAGGAACTGACAGATCTCCCGAGCCTTGTCGTACGTCTCCTTCATGGCGAAGTAGCAGTAACAGCCGGTACCCAGCGGCATGAAGCCCTCGGGGCACGTCGTCCTCACCGCCGTCGTAGCATTATCACCTGGAAAAGAATGTTCGTTAGCATTCCCCAGCCTACCCTGCTGATACGTCAGTACGTTGTGTAACTGTGTGGACCTTCCTGCATGTATCCACGTGATGGACACATATAAAGTAGAACTTATGTAGGGCAAACTTATGTAAAGTATTCATTATGTAGGGCACGGAAAAACATATGCTAAAAATCAAACTCAAATATTCCTGTTAGGCTGTATTAGGTACTATATTAGGCCTCATATAGCGTGTATTAGGCCTAGGATTGTTAGGTTAGGATTCATTAGCAACATAAATAAAAACTTTTCCGGTTTGTCCAAATTCAGTAATACAAAAGTGAACTTTCTATTAGTCCATCACGTCCATATAAGAACAGTCGAGCACATCTTTGCTGTAAGTACTTTCTTTTTAGCAACCTGGGCTCCAGTTTTATGTTCAATATTATTGGTCTTTATTTGTCATTGTGTTTGTAATTGAATGTAATCTTTCGAGACGTATTTGTATGTGATGAGTAGAGAGCAAATGTGAGGTAGGTGTGGGGTTTTCTATTTTGCTTTCCCGACTGCAATGCGTACGTCGCCAATGTATATGTGGCAGACGCTTCATGAAGCTGTCGGAATCAGCAGAGAAAATACGAGAGCAGCCGTACAGAGCCTGGGAGCAAGGTGGAGTTGGAGTCCTTGAGGGTCTCTTCTCAGACTAGTCTCACCTGGTCCTGCTCCACGTTGATCGTTGGAATCTCCTCAATGATTTAACACTTTAAGGGACTCCTAGGGTCCTCATCACATTTATAGTTTAGTGAATAATAGGCAACTCGGTGTTGAAGACACCTGGAGCTGAAGGCTTGAGTAATGTTGGCAGTATTCAGAAGTGGTTCAACGGAAACACCGCATAAAGCTTAATAGTAGTTTATTATTAACTTAACCACTAATACAATGGGTGCTTGATTTACTTTAGATTGGTGTCAGAAAGGCTATGGTTGCATTAGCGAGACTCTTGACGTCTGGCTAATCGATTCGTATCCACTCGTGGAGTAACACCTAACTTAACACAGTTGACAGCCAATCATTAACACGGCAACCTAACTGCCGGTGTGCAAAGGGATCACAAGAGTTCCAACCGGATAATCGGGTAATGATGATGCGCAATAAATCACAATGGGACAGGCAATAACATGCACAATAGTAATATCACACAATAACTAAATGTGTGGTGTATGTGAAGCTCACATTCACATACGAGTGTAATGTCGTGATACCACACAGATAAACACGCATACAACGTAGAGTGTGTAGGTCTCCACCTATGTCGGAAAACCCGACATCATTTACTAATATTACATTCAACAGGTAAATAATAATGCTGCCGTTGTATACACAAGTTAACCCATAGAAAATGTAGCTTGTAGTGGAATTGTCCGTCAATAGAAAACGGGATATCATTGCCACATAGTACTATAAATTCACCAGCTATTCTGTTGGGAATTATTCTTAAATAATTTATGATGTAATAAGTCTTTAGACTTATTACATCATAAAAAATCTCATTTGAATTAACTTAATTATCAGTATCAAAATAGAGTAAATGCTATCACTTATTGACATTGGACAAGGAGAGCCAAGGCGTCAGTGGTGAAGAGGTCAGCCATTGTTTGTTAAGACCAGAGGCGCTGGGGAGCAAATTCAACTTCTATAATTCTCTTGGACGAAGTGTTATGGAGATCAAATTAGTGATCTACCATCATCAACATGCTGTCAACATTTACAAGGGAAGTGGCTTACCGAAACCCATTTATCTAATCATTTCTGGCCAGTTAATGTTAGGTAGATATAGGGCGAACTGGTTAGCATGAGAAAGAGCCTCTCTAAATACAGGTAATTAAGCCTTGGTCCTTATCTTATATAATATACAGTGTTTTCTCTGATAAAGCTGTCATATATTAGGATTCCGGCTTTACAGCTAGTGCCCTTTGACAGGAACAAGAAGAGGAAGCAAGAATTAATCTTGGTACATCAGTTACTTGGGTGATGGAAGCTAGCCTCTCACGAGGATAATTTGGTGTCTACATCCTAGTTATACCTGGGGGACTAAGCCTACTATACAATAAGATAAGACACCTCCTCAATTTATATACTAATATATGTAGTTTAATACTGTAGTTTGATTGGCTGCATATATATATATACATTTAATATAAACCCCCCTAATGTGTAAGCATCGATTTGTGAGAAATATTGCAGAAATACAGTCCACTTAACATCATACCAATTGCTATCGAAATATATAAATTAACGTAATTATAAATTCTATATAAATTCATATAAATCAAATAAATATAAATCACACAGGTCGGTTCCCACAACCTATACCTGTCAGGTATACGAATGTGAGAACTGTGGTCGATCCTTCAGATCAACACGGACAGACACAATAAAACAATAACAAGATCTTGTACTTACAGGTAGGCTACCTCTCTTATTCACTCACTCACTCAGGCACATATATGCAAGAACTCGTAGGTGGCCTGACAGCTGGTTTCGCTCGGCGACAGGCTTTCCCACTAACCGTACTTGACACGGTGGGTATTCGCAGGAGGGCGCGCTGTATGTCTAACAGACACATGCACACACTTGATGGCACTGGCGGTGAGTAAGGGTGATGACATGAAGTAGTACAGTGAGGCAGGGCGGCTGGCGGCTTGAGGCTGCTACACGCTCTGGACAGTGGCGGCTGGCGACTTGAGGCTGCTACACGCTCTGGACAGTGGTGGTTGCAGGTTATATGGTACCCTGCAGTACACTGTGGTAAAGTCACACACAGGTTACTTAGGCAGCAGCACTCCTTAGTTCACTCTAGGTCACTCACAACGATCTCAATTTGTCACCAGGGCTTACCTGATAACAGTCTGTTTCGCTCTGGTGATATGTCACTAGGCATCTAAACAATATAGTCACGATCGCGATTCCGGGCGAGCGTTGGTATATCGAAAAGACGCTGAGTTTAACTTGGCGGTGAGGAATGGACGGTGTTGAGCCTATTGGCCGATAGACGGAACAGGACACGTTTACTAGCTACTAACTTCCTCACATGAATTCCCTTGCCAGCGGCTGCAGGGCTCCTCGGGGGCACATACACAAGGGATTACAATTGACCAATGGCATTTCAGCAAAAGAGCGGGAACCAATCATATTGATCGTTCCATGATCATTAGCAGAGGTGACGTTATGAACATGTCACGACCACGTCACAGTGGTTATTCTCCATTGTGCCGGTTGAGGCTGACCTCAGGGTCAGATCTGTCGCCTCGCTGGCGTCCTCTCTCTCTCACGATGGTACATCCACTGTGTACCCAATGACTCTATGGCATGGATGCTTAACTTCCCTGTATCTACTTCCTGCCTGGACATACGGCGGCCTCCGTATTTTAAACGTATTCCTGGTTAAGTGGGCATCCTGGGGACACCCAACATGACAGTTTACTATCCAGGGTTAACAGAGATAGGGCTTGTGCACGAGTTCGGTGCACTGTGCACTGCAATGAGCCATTCTAGTCAGCTGTGGGATAAACTTGAGAGACCATCCTCTCACAATAGGAGAGAGAGAGAGAGGAAGGTAGGTAGATCGTACACACTAGCTGTGAGGGTGTTTTCTTCCGTGTGAGGAGGAGACACGACTATCAGTCTCGCTTATCTGATCACTTGTTCTGTGATCAATACAGGATGTTCTCTGATCAATACTAGTTGCTTTCTGTTCAATACTGGTTGTTCTCTGATCAATATTGGTTGTTCTCTGATCAATACTGGTTGTTCTCTGATCAATACTGGTTGTTCTGTGGTCAATACTGGTTGTTCTCTGATCAATACTGGTTCTGTGATCAATACTGGTTGTTATCTGATCAATACTGGTTGTTCTCTGACCAATACTGGTTGTTCTGTGATCAATACTGGCTGTTCTGTGATCAATACTGGTTGTTCTCTGATCAATACTGGTTGTTCTGAGGGTGAGGGTGTGGAGGGTAGGGTGTGGAGGGTAGGGTGTAGTGTGTGAGGGTGTGGAGCGTATGGTGTGGTGTGTGAGGGTGTGGAGAGTAGGGTGTGGTGTGTGAGGGTGTGGAGGGTAGGGTGTAGTGTGTGAGGGTGTGGAGCGTATGGTGTGGTGTGTGAGGGTGTGGAGAGTAGGGTGTGGTGTGTGAGGGTGTGGAGGGTATGAGGGTGTGGTGTGTGAGGGTGTGGAGGGTAGGGTGTGGTGTGTGAGGGTGTGGAGGGTAGGGTGTGGTGTGTGAGGGTGTGGAGCGTATGGTGTGGTGTGTGAGGGTGTGAAGGATAGGGTGTCTTGTTTGAAGTTCAGACTTTGGTTAGAATTTTAACTTAAATAATAAGAAATCCTTTTGCATGCAGGTTAAGTACCTTCATTACTTCAGTAATACAACTACTGTAGCAGTATAGTGTCCCGAGACCACACACAACACTGGAGACACCTCATAGAACAAGCAGAACAACACAGAAAACTGACACCTCAAGAATTCTGGAAACAAGTCAAACGCTTACAAGGATCAACTCACACACCGTTTATATACCTCCTACACAACAACAACAAAATCACTGATCCTGATGAAGTACTCAATATTTTTAAACACCACTGGGAACAAATTTTTCACCCACATCCTCCTGAACCATCTGCCCTCCCCAACACTGCAGTAGTCAAAGAACGAATACGCCAAAACAATCATGAAACTACACCAGACGACCTCATCCACCTTGACATCCTCAATTCACGCACTGAACTACTGACTCCCCTGACTCCAGCTGATGTCAAAACAGCTCTCATGTTCACTCGGCGCAGAGCCCCTGGTGCGTCTGGCATTGGACATATCCTTCTTAGACAACTCCCTGTTTCTATCATTGCTGCTATCACTAACTTATTCAACGCCTTTCTTACCTCTGGATATTTCTCTCTCACCTTCAAATCTGCCACTGCTGTTCTATTTAAAAACCTGGGAAACTTCACACTGACCCAAAGAACTATAGACCCATCAGCTTTTTAGAGACACTTGGCAGTCTTTGAAAGGCTGGTCAACCAGAGACTTAGAACCCACCTAGAAGACAATGACTTACTTACTAACAAACAGTTTGGATTTCGGCCACACCGGTCCACACATAACGCCTTAAACATCTTGACCAATTACCTTAGCATCAATCAGCATCAAAGACTTAAGACTGCACTCATTAATAAGGACGTTGAGAAGGCTTTCGACACTGGCATGACGGCCTAAAATTCAAACTATGCAATAACTTTAATCTTCCCCCCTATCACCACTAAACTTCTTTCTAACTACTTAGACAATAGGACAATGAGAATTAAGTTCCTCCGACAACACTCTGACTACTTCAACTTACATGCCGGTGTTCCCCAAGGCTCTGTTCTTGCCCCGACACTCTACATCCTATACATCAACGACATTCCTGACCCTGTTCATCACAATTCATTAACCATATGCTACGCCGATGATGTCTCTCACCTTGTCACCAGCAACACCATTGAGACACTAACAAACAGAGCACAAACAGAACTCGATATTGTCACAGAATGGGAATATGACTGGCGCATTCATTATGACTAACAAATCAAAAATCACCTACTATTTCTGTAAAAGAACTATTCGCCCTATTCTTATAAAACTCTATTCATACTCTCCAAAACCTACTTATATCTCTCTGTATCTCGTTCCACCACAATTCTTGGCCTCACACTTGATCGGCAACTACTCATTCACACACACATTACACAGAAACATACAATAGTTCTCCAATCCACGAAAAAACTATACAGACTTAGATTTGCAAAACCTGACACAAAAATGCACCTCTATAAAGCACTTATTAGACCTCTCATAACATATACTTCACTAGCTTTTTCTCTATCTGCACCTACTAATAAACTAAAGCTTCAGAGAATACAGAATAGAACACTAAGATGGGTACTCAACACCCAATGGCAAGAGTTCAATACCAGTGAAAGTCTCCATGAAAGTACTAACATTCCTGCCCTCAATGTCTACTGGAAAACTTTATTAGATAAACAACTTGATAGACTACTCACTTATCATGAACAACACATTGACTTTCACTTACACACTCTCAAACTACCACGAAACAACCAAGACCTCTTTTCTACCATCCACGATCCTCCTCCTAACTCTGTATTTCGATAAACTCTTTATCACAACACCTAGCATCCACCATCAATATATGTGCAGCTCTCAACACCCAGCACAAACCATCCTAAAAGTTCAGCCCTGACGCTTTTGAGCCAATCACTGCGATGTTGTGAGTTTTGTGATGATCCTGCTGTTGCCACTGAAACACCGACTGAGTCCCTGCCTCGAATGCCGCTACCAAACGACACGCAGCTGGGTTTAGCCCTGGCATTTTTTCTCCTGCAAATCTCCTTCCTCTCACCCCCCTTATCTTCTTCTGTCCCCACTTCCAAGCTCGCCCTTCGGGGTGTCTTATCCTGTATATATTCGGATTCGGATTCGAGATCGCTGCTGTACTCACCTGCCCCCGCCTGTGTCAGGAGACTGATGACCAGGACCAATACTGTCAGCATTGTGTCTTCAGGTGCTGATCTCTGCTGGAGGTGATGCAGTGTTTTAGAGCCCTTAACCCGGTATGTTTCTCTCCCAGGCAGCGTGGTTCCTTCTGCTGTGTATAGGTACCTTAACCTTCCTTTTATATGGTCGTGACTTGCGCCATCCACTGCTGCCTGGGAACTCACCAGCTGAGGCGCCAATTTCCACAGCACGACATACTGAACTTCATAGGTCATGTGGGTTATTCTGAATAGATAAGAAGTTGGAAATGAATGGCTCGCCAGCTCAATTGGTATCGATTGACTGATTGAGAAAGATTAAACCACCCTAAAGGTGGCACGGGCATGAATAGCCCTTAAAATTGACATTAACTAACAGCTGAATTTATATTACCAAGACAATGATATTCTTATTTTCTCCATGGTAAACAATTTCAACAGTTCAGTTGTAACATAGCTTTCACTCGTAACTGATAACTTTTATGGCAGCCATAAAATAACAAATTCGATAAAGTCGTTACTCTGTATATTTAGGATGGGGTCTTTTTTTATGCGTATAGCTTCCAGTATTTGCAGTCTTCTCTGGTCAGTGGTGGATGCCAGGATTGTTATATTATCTAGTAGCGTCATAGGTGATACCGTCCTCACCAGGAGCAGTACAACTGCCCCTGGAGAGGGCTGCAGCCAATTCATAATCTGTATATTTATGAGATATTTATGAAATTTATGAGAGCATTTCTATCTGTGGACCTCGCCTGCAATTTCTCCCTAGTGCTAGCTGGTAACATTCCAAGGCTGGAAACCTGAGCCCATTTTGCAATTAACTGATTGGCTTTCTGTAGCGGGTTTGGGTGTGAAACTTGTCTACTATTTTTACCAATAATTTTGTTTATGCCTTTCCAGGCTTTGCCCAGGGGAGTATGCAGGTTAAGTCCACTAACAAAACCCTCCCATTCATTTTGTCTCAGTTCAGTCATTCTCTCCCTTGCCGCTGCAAGCGCGGCCTGAAACAGTTTTAACATTTGAGGAGATCTAAGGCTCTTATATGCTTTACCTGTCAGTCTAGCAATTGATTTAAGCTCTTTCAGTTTAGCATCATCATAGTACTGGTTGTGTCTGACCTGTTTACCAGTACTTCTTTTTGTTTTGCGTGACTCACTATTGTTGATGGCCTCATAGGTATTATTTATGAGGTCATCATAAAACTGTTGTACATTCTCAGGCTCATAAGTTGTGTAAAATCCTGGTTTGTGCCTCGGAGAGGCTACATGATCTAGTAAGTTCAGTAGAACTTCGGTTTCAACTATTTTAACCCTGTCGTAGCTCAGTCGATTAAGGCAGTGTCTGGGATGCTCCCAGGCGCAGGTTCGAATCCTCGTCACGGCCCTTGTGGATTTGTTCATTTGATGCATCACGTTAGTGTGATCTTTGTGTGTAATGATGTAAGGGCGAAGAGGGAGAACGGCCTATTGACATAGCTATTGACGGAACTATTTACTCTACCCACCATGAGAGTAAGAACAAGACCGGAATATAACGAAGCCAACACAGAAGACACTGCTCAACACATTTGTAATAGGCCACAACGGCCTATTACATCTGATTAATCTTTGTATATGCGTCGTCCCCCATTTATCCCCTTGCCTTTTCATTTATATATATATATATATATATATATATATATATATATATATATATATATATATATATATATATATATAAAAATATGGAAGGGAGTACCACCTCTAGCTGGAAGAAGGGGGACCCATAGCCTCGGAGGAAACCACGTATATATATATATATATATATATATAGACATATGTCGTACCTAGTAGCCAGAACTCACTTTTTGGCCTACTATGCAAGGCCCGATTTGCCTAAAAAGCCAAGTTTTCCTGAATTAATATATTTTTTCTAATTTTTTTCTTATGAAATGATAAAGCTACCTATTTCATTATGTATGAGGTCAATTTTTTTTTATTCGAGTTAAAATTAACGTAGATATATGACCGAACCTAACCAACCCTACCTAACCTAACCTAACCTATCTTTATAGGTTAGGTTTGGTTAGGTAGCCGAAAAAGTTAGGTTAGGTTAGGTTAGGTAGGTTAGGTAGTCGAAAAACAATTAATTCATGAAAACTTGGCTTATTAGGCAAATCGGGCCTTGAATAGTAGGCTGAGAAGTGCGTTCTGGCTACTAGGTACGACATATATATATATATATATATATATATATATATATATATATATATATATATATATATATATATATATATATATATATATATATATATATATATATATATATATATATATGTCGTACCTAGTAGCCAGAACGCACTTCTCAGCCTACTATGCAAGGCCCGATTTGCCTAATAAGCCAAGTTTTCATGAATTAATTGTTTTTCGACTACCTAACCTACCTAACCTAACCTAACCTAACTTTTTCTGCTACCTAACCTAACCTAACCTATTAAGATAGGTTAGGTTAGGTTAGGTAGGGTTGGTTAGGTTCGGTCATATATCTACGTTAATTTTAACTCCAATAAAAAAAATTGACCTCATACATAATGAAATGGGTAGCTTTATCATTTCATAAGAAAAAATTTGAGAAAATATATTAATTCAGGAAAACTTGGCTTATTAGGCAAATCGGGCCTTGCATAGTAGGCTGAGAAGTGCGTTCTGGCTACTAGGTACGACATATATATATATATATATATATATATATATATATATATATATATATATATATATATATATATATATATATATATATATATATATATATATATATATATATATATATATATATATATATATATGCAATTGACGATCATATAAACACTGATCATATTTATGCGGAAAATCCACAGAGAAATATGAAATGAGGTGAACGTTTCGGCTTGTTAAAGCCTTTGTCAACACCAGAGCCGAAACGTTCACCTCATTTCATATTTCTCTGTGGATTTTCGCACATATATATATATATATATATATATATATATATATATATATATATATATATATATATATATATATATATATATATATATATATATATATTGTGACGATAATCTCTTTCAAGAGAGATTGAGCCTGCTCTTCTCTTCAAAGTACGTAACAACAACAGATAATATAGGAGATATATCCAGCAAGTATCTCCAAAACGTTTTGCCCAGAGAGCAAAACGTATCCAGCACACCGGCACACCTGCTACCGCCCGCCACCGTAAACCGGCAAACTGCTTGTCCATTGCCTGCCTGTCGCTGATTGGCTGGTGTCCCGTCGCACCTGCCCTCCACCCTCCACCACAAGTTGATGTCTGGGCTGCAGTGGCCCAGAGTAGTCAGAATATCCCAGTGCTCCTTGCAGTTGACATCTCTCATTGGTAGACTAAGCCTTGGCTTTCGTGTACTAAGGGAGGTGGCAGCTCGAAGCCAATATTCCGGCATCATTATTATATATTTTGCTATAACTCACTTGTCTTAACGTAACTTTTCATTTGCCAGTGATTATTCTTATTATTTTGTTTATTGACTTGCCTTGTATATTTTATGCTTAATTTTATTCATGTCTTGTTTTTCTAACGTAATTAAAATTTCATTGTTAAATTTACTTGTGTTTTGTGTGTCTTCCCATTACCTTACCACAGACGAAAGTTCCAGCTTTTTCTCTTTTTTTTCTTTAATGTGTCGAGGCCCTGCCCCTAGCTTTTGAAACAGCCGAACACCAACGCTTTACCGCCCCATAAAGTGGGGGCCTGCCCTAGGAGCTTCACTCAGGTACTGGTGCCAAGTAGTAATTTATGGTAAGCGTATTTGGCTTTGGTAACGTAGCTTTTTACTATTTTTCATATTCAATTTTATTTTATATGGTGCTGTGTGTATTGTGCATTCCGAGAGTAGCATATGGTGAAGGTGAGACAACTTTGGATTACGTGGTGACTGGAGGCCTCAGTCATTCTCTTAATTGGTCATCTCTCCCTCCGTGTTATTACTCGTGTTTACCATCTTTTTTCCCTAGGATATTTCTCATATTTTCGACAGATCATCATATTGGTACCCTGGTACTGTGGTCTGCCCCCGGGTCAAGTGCACCTAATCTTCTGCAATCTGACAGTAGGAGGATAAAGAGGGCCATAGTTCCTCTAACACGAACTTTAGTTGCTGAATTGGGACCTCAGCAGCAGTTCTCGTCACCAGTTGACACCTCGCACCCCTACACGTCGGTCAGAGATGATGATACATACATTGGTAGGGAATTAGCTTTCTTTTTCAGAGCACAAAAGTTCGCTAATTCTGTAAGTATCATATTAATTTCAGTGGGAAAACTTGCTTATGTCCTATAGAGACTCGGCAAGGTATGCCTACATTCTTGGACTACCAATTTTACTTTTGAGGCAATTAACTGTTTCATTTGTTTTAGAAACTCAGTTTCACTTGTTTAGTAGGATTTTCTTGCCCTTATCCTCTTACATGAGTACCGGGTACAAGATTTCCTGCGACCTTGATTTAATTAATCATTTAACATCTTGTAATTAACTAGAATTGTTAAAGATTCCACAGGATAGGTAACAGTTGCCAAGTTGTCCTGTTTCTGACATTCACTATATCACAACGGTATATTCGTTGTGCATTTATTTGCTAATTTCACCATGTTTCGCCTCCAAGCTTTCCGTGCAGATCCAGCAGGTGAAATAGGGACTTTAAGTCGTGCCAAGAGGACTGAATTACAAACTCTTGCACATGAGTCTCAACTAGAAGTTCCCTACCAAGCCAACAAAAATGAAATACACAACCTGTTACTGGATCATTTTTTAGAACAAGGTAAGATAGACTCTGAAACTCACGAAACTTACTTTATTGCAGATAAAACTGATTTGGCAACGATGAAACTCAAACTAGAGCTGGCCAAGATTGAACGCGAGCATTGAAGGGAAGAGCAGGCTCAACCTCTCTGAAAGAGATTATCGTCACAATATATATATATATATATATATATATATATATATATATATATATATATATATATATATATATATAGTGCCTCCCTATATAGTGCCTGCCTATATATATATGTAGTGCCTCCCCCCCAGTGAGTGTAGTGTCTCCCGCTCGCCCGCTCCACTTGTGTAGTGTCTCCCCCCCCCTCCGGGTGGTGCAGTGTCTTCCGCTCCCCCGCCCCCACCTCCCACGACCAGGTGGTCGCGCCTTCCCTCCCCGGCCCCCCTCCCAGACCGGGCCAGCGCAGCCTCCCAACCCCCACCCACCACCTCCACGAGCCCACCCACCCCAGACATCTGCCCAGACATGACGCATAGTATAGGGGACAACCTCGTCCCCCCAGCCAGGAGGGAGAGACAAATACTCCAGTGCAAGGTGACATTCACTTTACCTAAGGGGATGGCAGAAGAAGCCGCTACCAGCCAGCTCACCCCTCCCGAAGCCAATCAAAGGAGAGGCACATGCAGTGGTTGTGGGAACAACGTCAGCATCAACTCTGTCTCCAGAGTCATACGCCAGCATGGTGACTGTCCTGGGTCAGGGAGGCCTCCCGTGGGAGGAGGCAGCACTCAGGAGCCTGTTGCACCAGTACAAATCGCAACAGATTACATTGCAACAGACGACCTGCTAGAGGCAATTAAAGCAACGTCAACCAGGACACTCACCCACATCCCAAAGGCCTCTCGCCCTTTTGCTGCAGGGAAATACACGGACCTCATCGCAAAAGTCAACAGAGGGTCAAATAACCTTGATGCACCTGATACCATCAAAGCCTGGCACAATCTGTTACTTTTTGGCAATGCATGCTTAGGTGTACCAGACAGAGGAGGCAAGACACTGGCCTCATCCGTCAATAAAGCAATTAGGGAATTTCCTAGGGCTGACAACCTAGTCCGCCTCCCCAAACACACCAAACACCGCCGAGGCAGACCAAGTACGACAATCAGCGACAACAGAAAATTAGGTACCCAAGTCAGCAAGAAAATTGAAGAGGGCAATACAGTCGGGGCACTCAGGTTAATCACAAGTGAGGACAAAATTTTGCCCAGGGATGAAACCACAGCCCAAGCACTGAGAGAAAAACACCCCCTCAGGGCCGTAGGTGGACCTCCCCCACAGGTCAGGCTCGCCCCTAACCAGGAACCTCTCGTCCTCCGGGAGTCAGAGGTTTATAAAGCTATCGTTTCATTTCCCCCGGGCTCCTCAGGAGGCTACACAGGGGTAAGACCTCAACATGTGAAGGAAATGGTGAACCCTGTTCTTGGCCCAGCTGCAGAAGCGCTCCTGACAGAAATCACAACGTTTGTCAACAACTGCCTCGCCGGGTTAATCCCTGATGAAATCAAACCATTCTTCTTTGGTGCATCCCTATGTGCCCTCAAAAAGAAGGGGGGAGGAATCAGACCCATTGCCGTTGGTAATACCCTTCGCCGCCTAGTTGCAAGGGCTGCTGTCAGAAGTATCCGAACGGAAGCAGCCACCATGCTGCAACCCAACCAGCTGGGGTTTGGAGTCCCCCAAGGCTGTGAAGCAGCGGCTCATGCTGCACGAGCCTACATTAGCTCTCTTACTGAAGACCAGGCAGTAGTAAAATTAGATTTTAAAAACGCTTTCAACTCGGTCAAAAGGGAAGCAATCCTCACTGCAGTCCAGGAACATTGCCCAAGCATTCTCCCGTTTGTGTCAGCAGGCTACAGCAAAGACTCAACCCTCCTGTTTGGCAAACATGAAGTCACCTCAGCAGAGGGAATTCAACAGGGTGACCCACTTGCACCGTTCCTCTTTTGCATAGCGGTTCGAGAAATTACAACCAGACTGTCCAGCGAGCTCAACATCTGGTTCCTGGATGATGGCACTCTGGCAGGCACACAAGATTCCCTGCTAGAAGACCTACAGCTGGTGAAGACACGGGGGGAGTCCATGGGTCTCGTTCTTAACCCCTCCAAGTGCGAAATTATTGCATCTAGTGAAGTAATCATTAGAGCAGTGAAATCAGTTCTACCAGAAGCCTCAGTCGTTAAACCTACCGACAGCACACTACTCGGAGCACCTCTGGGCCACAATGCCATTGCTGCAGTCCTTGACGAAAAGTTTAGAGACCTAAAGAGGATGGAAGAGAGAATTGGGGACTTGGACTCCCACGATGCCCTCTACCTTCTCACAAAGTGCCTTACCTTGCCCAGGCTAACATACTTCTTAAGGTGTGCACCAACTTTTGGCAACCCACTTCTAAATCAATATGATGAGCTCCTCAGGTCAATATTCAGGAAGGCGCTCAACCTAGATTTAGATGACAGTCAGTGGGACCAAGCAACACTACCAGTGAGATTTGGAGGGATAGGCATACGAAAGGCAACTGAGGTAGCACTTCCAGCATTCTTATCCTCATGTACAGCAGCCAACGAATTGGTAGGGCAGATCCTACCAGAGCGTATGAGAGAGACAGCGGGAACTCATGATCAAACGTTCATCGAAGCAGCCAGACAATGGGACACCATTGCACACCCTCAACCCCGACCACAAGTCCCAAAAGACCACAAGCAGGCCCACTGGGATAGCCCCATAATGGAAAAGACTGTCACAGCAATGATTGACAACGCTGATGCTGAAAACAAAGCCCGCCTCCTAGCGGTAACAGCACCCCACGCCGGGGATTTTTTATTTGCTGTGCCCAATGCAGCCCTGGGAACTCGCCTCAGTCATGACGCTCTCCGCATTGGAGTTGCCCTTCGCCTTGCCGCCCCCATCCTCACCGAACATAGGTGCATCTGCGGAACTGCGATGGCAGACCAATATGGTCGTCATGGTCTGGTATGTCGTAAATCACAGGGTAAAATTGCAAGACATGAAGAAGTCAACGACATCATCAAGAGGAGCCTCGCCACAGCCCGCTGCCCGGCACAAAGAGAACCACACTTATCCAGACCTAACGACCCTCAGAAGCGCCCTGATGGGGTCACCTTGCTACCTTGGAAGGATGGTAAGCAAGTGGTATGGGACTACACGTGCGCTGCCACACTGGCCAGTACCTACCTCCACTACAGCACACGTGAAAGCGGTGGTGCTGCTTCTTTCAGGGAATCGCAGAAAATTATTAAATACAGAGGTCTAGCACACTGCTACAGCTTTGTTCCGATCGGCTCGGAGACCCTCGGTTCGTGGGGAAAATGTGCATTGAAGTTCCTGAAGGAATTGGGGGACAAATTGATCAGCGCTACAAAAGACCAGAGAGCAAAAAGTTTCTTGTTCCAGCGCCTCAGTGTTGCGATTCAGAGGGGAAATGCCTGTTGCGTCTTGGGCACTAGTCCAACTTCAGAGGAATTCGAAGAAGTGTTTGACTTGCAACAATGATCGAACCCGTCTGTGACATTCATCAATGTTTCCCATTGTTGTGTTTTTCAAGAGATCCATAACCTTTAAGCACCTTTTTGCATTATTATTTTTGTATCAACCCATGTATATCTTGTAACCATCAAATGCATAATAAAGCACAAAAAATAAAAAAGGAAGGGGGTGGTAGGAGAAAAGCACACAGAAACTGTATTGGAGGGGATCTAAACATTCCCTCTAATGCGTTATGCGTGGTTTCCTCCGAGGCTATGGGTCCCCCTTCTTCCAGCTAGAGGTGGTACTCCCTTCCATATTTAAAAAAAAAAATATATATATATATATATATATATATATATATATATATATATATATATATATATATATATATATATATATATATATATATATATATATATATATATATATATATATATATATATATATATATATATATATATATATATATATATATATATATATATATATATATATATATATATATATATATATATATATATATATATATATATATATATATATATATATATATATATATATATATATATATATATATATATATATATATATATATATATATATATATATATATATATATATATATATATATATATATATATATATATATATATATATATATATATATATATATATATATATATATATATATATATATATATATATATATATATATATATATATATATATATATATATATATATTATATATATATATATATATATATATATATATATATATATATATATATATATATATATATATATATATATATATATATATATATATATATATATATATATATATATATATATATATATATATATATATATATATATATATATATATATATATATATATAGTATATTTTGGTAGCAGTCTTTCCTGTAGACATATTTTATTAAATATGACCGAAAAAGTAAGATTAATAATTCTAACACGAATTTTCTCAATCTTTCGTACATTATGCTTCACTGTTGGAGGTAAATCAAAAATCACTTCTCCAAAATTCATTTTTATTTCTAGTCTGACGCGACACGGGCGCGTTTCGTAAAACTTATTACATTTTCAAAGACTTCACAAATACACAACTGATTAGAACTTGCGTTTCCCTGATTTTATATCTACATTTGAGTGAGGTGGGAAGGGTGATGTGGCATTACATTTGAGTAAGGTGGGAAGGATGATGTGGCATTAGAGGATATTAATAGGGTATTAAAAGTATCAACACAAGACAGAACACGAAACAATGGATATTGAATAGAAGTGTTTGTAGAAAGCCTATTGGTCCATATTTCTTGATGCTTCTATATTGGAGCGGAGTCTTGAGGTGGGTAGAATATAGTTGTGCAATAATTGGCTGTTGATTGCTGGTGTTGACTTCTTGATGTGTAGTGCCTCGCAAACGTCGAGCCGCCTGCTATCGCTGTATCTATCGATGATTTCTGTGTTGTTTACTAGGATTTCTCTGGCGATGGTTTGGTTATGGGAAGAGATTATATGTTCCTTAATGGAGCCCTGTTGTTTATGCATCGTTAAACGCCTAGAAAGAGATGTTGTTGTCTTGCCTATATACTGGGTTTTTTGGAGCTTACAGTCCCCAAGTGGGCATTTGAAGGCATAGACGACGTTAGTCTCTTTTAAAGCGTTCTGTTTCGTGTCTGGAGAGTTTCTCATGAGTAGGCTGGCCGTTTTTCTGGTTTTATAAAATGAATTTTGGAGAAGTGATTTTTGATTTACCTCCAACAGTGAAGCATAATGTACGAAAGATTGAGAAAATTCGTGTTAGAATTATTAATCTTACTTTTTCGGTCATATTTAATAAAATATATATATATACATATATATATATATATATATATATATATATATATATATATATATATATATATATATATATATATATATATATATATATATATATATATATATATATATATATATATATATATATATATATATATATATATATATATATATATATATATATACTTGTATATAAGGCTACTTGTCACAAGTTGTAGAGCTCCTCCAGCTCCTCAGATGGCGGGCAGGAACCATGGATGCAGTGAGCATTTCCTCTCTTGATTGCCTCACTAAGGCGCTGAAAGAGAAAACTGGCAACTCTAGGGTCTCTAGTTGTTTCGATTAGCTTAGACCCCAACTCCTTCAAAAATTGAGTCGGCATATAACAAAAATATATATATACAACAACGATCACAAATAAACTGATCCTATGTGGAAAAAACACATGTGAAAAATAGAATATGCTAAATGCCTTTCGGCTCAATTCATCAGAGCAAAATAGAATGAAGAAGGAAACGTGGTAGGCAGACCTTCGCCTACTTCGCCTGTGCCGTGGTAGGCAAGTTTTGACAAACTAAACTAACCTATCCTAACCTCCCTAGGCCTAGGAATATTTAAGTTCGAGTTTAAACTCTATTTATTTTAAAAGAATTCTTCACTAGTCATGCAGTAAAATACTATATAAAAACTTAGAACGTACGAATTCAAACTATTGAGGATCGTCACAACAGGAGAATGAATGCAACCTATTCTTGTCTAAACAGGAGAATAAGTTGCATATTTCCGATAGGCATCGTGTTTTGAATGTAATTTGACAAATAGCAGAGCGGGTAAACCTGCAAGACTTCAGGTGACGGTCTATTACTCTTTCTTCTTAATGAACAGCAAGTGCGAAGTTTGATAGAGCAGGGGTCTCCAAACTATGGCCCGCGGGCCACATCCGGCCCTCCAAACAAATCCCTGTGTGGTGGCCTTGAAAAAATAATTATCGTACGAATGGCATCGCAGAATTATTCAAAGCTGGGGCTGCTGACTGGTGGCGCTCAACCCGAGTCAGTTTTCCTCTCTCTCGATAGTGTGACGCACAGATACTAATACTGGTAGGTATGTGTTGTGCATTACAACCAATCAGTTGTGTATAACTGTATATTGTGGGGATGGAGGGCGAGTGGGGCTTCGCTGCTTCCGTTTCAGGGAGCACAAACACTGTACAATATTCTTTTCTCTGTACTTTGACAATGCCTTTATCTTAGTTATACAAAATAGCAATAATACTATTGTAGCCAAAAATATTGCATGTTTAAAATAGTTAAAATGGTAACCATTAAGTTTATCAACGAAAGCTGTTGCCATAATATTTACCACTTTATAATAATATGCTATGCTTTTTAACACCACATACAAGCTGTTTTTTTCCTGTAGAATTTATTTCATTTATTTTACCCTTATGTTTTCAGATATGGAAAAGATAAAGAAAAGAAAAGTGGACAGTGAGTGCCGTCGGTTCAATGACGAATGGAAGATAAAGTACTTTTTTGTGATAGCAAATGATAAAGCTTTATGCATAATATGTAGAGACAGTGTTGCTGTTCTGAAGGAATACAATATTCGTCGGCACTATGAATCTAAACATGGCTCAAGTTATTCTCACATCACAGGAGCAGAACGCACTAAAAAGTTTGAATCATTTCAGCACAGTCTGCATTCTCAACAAGCTGTTTTCAGTAAGAAAAAATCTGAAAATGAAAATTCAACTAGAGCCAGTTACAAAGTTGCCTATGTGTTGGCTAAAAAAGGAAAACCTTTCACTGATGGTAGTATCATAAAAGAGTGTATAGTGGAAGCAGCAGGAGAGGTATGTCCAGAAAAAGTAAACCTCTTCAAAATGATAAGTCTTGGGTCAAATACTGTTGCTCGTAGAATTGAAGATTTAGGAGGCGACATAATTCGGCAAATAAAGGAAAAAAACAAAAAGATTTTGTTGGTATTCTCTTGCGTTGGATGAATCAACTGATGTGTGTGATACTTCTCAGCTCTTAGTATTCATTCGTGGTGTTGATAGTGAATTTAATGTGAGCCAAGAATTAGCATCAGTTCACAGCATGCACACCACAACAACTGGAGAGGACATTTTCAATGAAGTAAGTAAAACTATGACAGAATATAACCTGGAATGGAAACAAGTGCAGTGTGTGACAATTGATGGAGGAAAGAATATGTCTGGGACAAAGAAGGGTTTGGTTGGGCAAATTACAACAGCTTGTGAGGTTGGAGGATTCTCAAAACCCATTTTTCTGCATTGCCTTATCCATCAACAAGCATTGTGCCTAAAATATGTTGATATGTCTTGTGTCATGAAACCTGTTGTTTCTGTGGTTAATTTCATTAGATCTCATGCACTCAACCATCGCCAGTTCCGTGATTTCTTGAAAGAAATTGATGCGGAGTTTGTTAACTTGCCTTATTATACAGCAGTTAGATGGCTTAGTTGTGGAAAGGTTTTGCTGCATTTCTTTGAGCTCAGATTAGAAATTGATTTATTTCTCACAGAGAAAAATAAACCTCAGCCATTATTATCAGAATGTGAATGGATTTGGAAATTGGCATTTTTTGCAGATATGACAGGTCATATGAATAACTTGAATCTGAAATTGCAAGGCAAAACAAATTTGATCAGTGACTACTTTGTTCATGTCAAGGCATTCAGAGCAAAACTTGCGCTACTTGAAGGCCAGGTGAAGGTTAAGAATTTTGCTCATTTTCCATGTTGTGAAAAATTTCATGCAGAAAGTAAAGTTGAATTTCCTTTTTCATTTGCAAATGAAATAATTTCAGATTTGAAAAAACAGTTTCAGAAGCGATTTGCTGACCTTGATGCCAAAGCAAATGAAATCAGGCTCTTTCATAATCCATTTGACTGCAATGCTGAAAATCTTCCAACTCAATTTCAAATGGAAATTATTGATCTCCAGGCAGATGACAGACTGAAAGATAAGTATAGAGAAGGAAATCTGATTGAGTTTTATAAATGCCTGCAGCCAGATCAGTTTCCAAATTTGATAAAGTTTGCTTGTAGTTTTGTGTCCATTTTTGGTTCAACATACTTGTGTGAACAAACTTTTTCCAAAATGAAGTATGTGAAATCTAACTATCGAGCAAATTTGTCTGATGATCACTTGAAATCAATTCTTACAATTGGCTCATCTAATCTGGAACCTGATTTTAATGAAATTTTGAAGTCAAAACGACAGTATCATTCGTCACACTAATTTGGTTGCATAAAACTAAAGGCAGGAATCTATTTAGTTTACCCTGATTTTTTCCAAAAGATATGTTTTAATTTTTCCATGTTTATACTTTAATATTTGAGGAAATTAAATTACTGGCACTGATTTGTTTTTTGTTTTTTTTCATTTTTTATTCCTCCGGCCCGCATAAATATGGGAAATATATAATGTGGCTCTTACATTGAAAAGTTTGGAGACCCCTGGTATAGAACTTGAATGTTAGTTTTATATAATTGGAAAAAATCATTTATGATTAAATTTACCTTACTAGGCTACACATAATCCTTCTTGTTTTGCTGGCCTTACTTTAACATTGATAATAAATAACTTATAGAGTGGCAAGTCTGGTAGCGATCTGGCAGTAGGCTACAGGACAGTGGCTAGCACTATTTTCCTACAAGCTGCCGGACAATATATTGATCTGTAAACCGATGGAAACTACAAAATTAAACCACGAACATGGATTCAGGGATGGCAGATCCTACTTAACAAATCCACTTAATTCTATCACAAAGTTCACATAGTAAATTAGATCAATGGATGACTTCAAAATAAGTCAGAAGTATTTGAACCAGGAACAAAACTGGTCCGTCAGTTAGCTACAAGATAATGGTATCCAGTGGTGCGTGTGTTGGGGGTGAGAGCGGGCAGGTGGGGCGGCGAGATAGTGTTGTTGGTGAACTGTACCAACTTCTGCCTTCACGGAACATAATCACTCTACGCCTCAAAGTTGAAACAATTTTTTTAGAACTTCACACAACGGTATCTCTGGGGGTAACCAATTCCTTGCCAGATAGATACGGTAATGATCCCTGTTCGGTCTGAAGCAGAGATTGCGTGCTTATGTTAAACTAAGTTTCATTGTGAAACTGGGCAGTGTAGCGCCCCCCCCCCCTGGTAGCCGATCTGAGAACCAATATATTTTATCGTAAATATAACATTGCGGCACATCGCCCCTAACTTTGACCTCTATGACCTCAACCCACTGACCTTAGTACTCACCGTTTTGCCTCTTCCTCACCACTACTGCTCTGTGTATCTCTCTAAGATTTGATAAAGTCACTACATGGGAAACAATGTTATTGTGACTGTCCTCAACATCAACAAATTTTAGTCTTCTCTCATCCTGTTGTTTCTCTACATAAATATTATAGCTAATCTTGGATAAACATTATCCATAATTCTGGATAATTAATATATTCATAAATAATTCTGGATTATTTTATAATAAATAACATATATAATCAATGTAAATAATCATTTATAATTCTTATAAATTTTCATGGATAATTATGGATCATTATTATATATAATTATTATATTCACGGGACAGTGATTAACGATTATAATGTATTATGATTATATATGATGATAAATATTTATAGACTCGTAGATAATTGCTATAGATCAGCTTTGATATTTTTACAGTAATCATAATCATGGATAAGTATTGCTGCTCACCATGTATAGGCATAAATTATAAACAAAGTTTGTAACTTCACAATAGGGGATAAACTCCAATATAAGACATTATAATAATGATAACAATAATATGATAATGATAATTTTATAAAAAAAAAATTTGTATAAAGAACATAAGCGAATGTACAATTGTAGGGGCGGAAGTTACACATACTAATGACGCCACTATTTGGCAAAGCGTTTCCAGCAAAACACAAAATAGACCAAAAAGAATTAACTAAATGTGTGAGGAGGTTTCTTTAGCACTTAATGCTAAAGAAATAAGCTAAAAACATGAGAACGTTCATGGAAAATAGCAAATTGAATGCAAAAAATGTGATACTTAAGGATGACAGCAATAGACTTACATTATGGAAGGTGTAGTTTCGAAGAGCAACTGGACCCTTTCTCATAATATTTTCTTTGGAACATAACAGAACATAGAGTAATATAGTAATTTAAGGTCAATAGGACCATCATTAAAAAATAACCAGGAACATAAAGGACATGAGTAAACACTTTAATCAAGAAATGCAAGAAATTATATGTCAATAAATGCAGAAAGTACATAATTGTTTGTAAATAAAACAAAAGAAAAGAGTAACACAAAAATAACTTATTACAAAGGAAAGTGTGAGTGAAACTACATGGTATTGGTTATAAGATAATAATTGCATGATATTATGTAAATATTTCTTAATTTCTTTTAAACTGGTTGGGAGATGTACAGTTTTTAATTACATTTGGGAGGTTATTCTACAATTTGGGACCCTTGATTTGCATTGTATTTCTGCTTTGGTTGAGTCTCACTCTAGGAATATCAAAGAGATATTTGTTTCTCGTGTGGTGACCGTGAGTTCTATCACAGCCTTCTAGGAAGCGCTTAAGGTCAGGATTGACATTGCAATTCAGAGTTATATAGATATAGAGAACACTTGAGAGTATGCGCAGCGATTTTATATTTAACATGGTTATGGATTTTAATAAAGGAACAGTGTGGTTTCTGGGACTGGAATTTGTGATTGTTTTAATTGCTGATTCTGAGTAATTAGGGGCAGGAGGTAATTAAGGGTTGTGGATCCCCAGGCACAGATACCATAAGAGAAATATAGATAAATGAGTAAATAATACACAGTAACTAGTGCAGGGCGAGATATATAATACCTGACTTTGGAGAGAATGTCTACTGTTTTAGAAACCTTCTTAGTAATATTTTGTATATAACAATGGAAATTTAGTTTGTTGTCAATGTGAACAACAAGGAACTTCCCGTCCACTCTACTCGCAATTTGGATATTGTTAATTCTTAGATTAATTTGATTTTTGGACTTGTTACCAAACAAAATGTAAAATGTCTTGTCGATGTTAAGGGTATGTTTGTTAGCAGTCAACCACAAATGGACTTGATTAAGTTCAGTATTCACCGTGTCATTTAGACTATGTGGGTTAGCATGTGAGAAAAGGAAGGATGTATCATCAGCAAATAGAATTGGCTTCAAATGTTGTGTGGTATTTGGAAGATCATTGATATATATATGAGAAAGAGGAGTGGACCAAGTATACTACCCTGAGGAACACCAATGTTAATTGGGAGAAGTTGCATTGTTTACAGAAACATGCTGCTGCCTGTCACTGCAGTAAGATTGCCAGTACTGAAGGGAGTGACCTCTGACTCCATAGTGTTGGAGTTTGAGAAGAAGGTTATTGTGGTTAACAGTGACAAAAGCCTTACGTAGAAAGGAATGGAGCTGTTTGAAAATAAGTTTCCCAAAGATTTTGTACAGGGTGGGAAGGACTGGTCTACAATTGTTGATTTCAGCGAGATCTCCACTCTGGGACTGGTATGACTTTAGCCATTTTAAGAGCATCTGGGAATGCTCGGAGCGCCAGTGATTTGTTGTAGAGCAGCGCTATTGCATGAGCGAATAACCGTATAGATTAGGGTTACTCAGAAGGGTTACAGAATTAAGTTTTTAAGTGAGAGGATAATGTCAATATCTGAGGAGTTGGCTGAGGACAGGTACTCGGGATAGCTGCCAGAGAGGTAGTCGCTCACATGGGATGCTGAGATCTCATTTGCAAAGGAGGTGCTAATGGAAGAAAAGAAACTATTGAATTTAGTAGCCGTGTCAGCGGCTGATAACATTCCTCTATTTCAAGCAAAGTTTATTGGTCTTTTTCCCAAGTTCTTCTTTAACCCTAATATCTGGGAAATAGTGTTCCACGTTTTCTTCATGTTATCTTCTGTAAGATGAAAATAATTTTCATAGCGGGTTGTCTTGGCTTTTTTAATATCTTAGAAAGCAGTGAGGAGTACTGCTTGATCAATTCTCATAGATTGAGACCTACCCTGCATTTCTTCTCGTATTCATGTCTTTTATTAATTGAAGTAAGTAACCCTTTAGTGAGCCAAAGGTTGTTGGCCCTTTTAGTTGTGACTTGCTTACTAAGTAAGGGACAGTGAGTATTATAGAGATTCAGAGTTTTGTTAAGAAATGTCTGCACTCCTAGATTATCAATTCTCCTAGATTGATTTTAGTCATATTTCAGAATTCCGTTTCCCAGTCAAAGTTACCAGCAGCACCTACACAGTTACTTATCGAGGCTTTAGTATGCAGTCAGAAGGTTATTTTTCTTGTTTCAAGTGGAGGTTTGGAAATGCTGGTTAGGAGAAATGTTGGGTAGTGGTCTGTTGCATCATCATTGATTATTTCTGAGGTTATTATTCCAGAGGTTCCAAGGAGAGGTTATATTTGTCCAAATATGGTCAAGGGTGGAGGCAGTTGTTTCAGTAATTCTCGTGGGCTTAGTAATCAAAGGCAAAAAATATACAGTAGTTCATACATTTGAGGAAATTGGCAACAAGTGGGTTATCAGGCTAGCATAGGTCAATATTGAGGTCTCCAGTTAATATTAGTTGATTTTTGTTAAGTTTGTTCCTTATTATTATGTTTCTAAGATTGGAAATGAATCCAGCTACAGTAGTGTTAGAAATCCAGTAGACTGCACCCAAAGTTAAGATGGGGTTCAGATCCTTCACTTTGAACTGGAAAAATATACACTCTTCATGATTGTTTTATGCACAGCTTATCTCGTTAAGCTGTGCATAAAAGAATGTAAATTGACCTTTAATAATGAGTGTTATTTACAGACTTTTGGAATGACAATGGGGAATTCTTTATCGCCATTGCTTTCAAACTTGTACATGAAATTCTTCGAAAAGAAATTTGTTTAAAAAATTACCCCTGGAATCATTCCACGGTTTAGATATGTTGGTGATATTTTGTGTATATGGCTTACAGATGAAAATACAGACAAATTTGTAGCTAAACTTAATGATCAAGTCACATCTATCAAATTTACTATGGAGACTGAAATAGATAAATGTTTGCCATTCTTAGATATATTTATTCAGAGGGAAGATTTTTCACTAAAGTTTAGTGTTTACAAAAAGCCTACGAATAATTTATCTTAAGTTCATTATTTCTTAAGGACACAGATACAATGTGAAACAATCTATTTTCTCCTCTATGTATCTAAGAGCTCTTCAGGTTTTTAGTCCAGAATTCCTAGATGAAGAGTTTAAGAATATTGATTCTATTGATCTCAAACTTTGGAGTTTTTTGGAAGTTTACTGTAGCAAAGCACGTCGTACATATTATAATAATATATATATGCAGTGAGAAAATTCGCCTAAAGAATGTGTTATGTTTACCATATTTTTCTGGGTTTGAAAATAGTGTCAAGGCCTTGAAACTTTATGATATATATGTATTGTTTAATTACGAAAATTATGTTGGGAAACTATTAGTTAGAAACAGTCCTTGTAGTGATAATTGTGAATAAATTTATAAAATACCTTGTAAAGATTGAAAAAGGTTCTATGTTGGGCAAACATCTAAAGATTTAAAATGTAGAATCTCACAAGATAAATACTCTGTAAGACAGGGCCAATTGTCTAATGCTTTGTTCATTTATCAGAAAATTTCCACCAAGTTGATTGGGAGATTGCTTCTTCAATAACGAATTGTAAAAGTACTTTCAATGGGAACATAATTGAATCTGCTTTAATACAGATTACAAAATTATGTAATTTCAACATTAGCTGCGGTCTGTATAATTTAAATCCATTTCTGATTGATCAGTTAAAGGATGAATTGCGTAGGATCATTGATACACATTTGTCTCGCTAACACCATGTTAATATCCACTTTTAATATCCATGTATGGGGCCTACTGGCCCATACGATGCAGCTCCTATTTATATCCACCCAATCTCATTCATATATTTGTCATTGTACCTCACTTCACTTCACCTCTCTCCTGCCTATATATATGTCCAAATCTGCGTACTTGTAAATCACCCTTCTGAAGATGTATTATTAAATACGAAAGTACTTAAGGAAATTCCTGTTTCAATTCTTCCTTCATGGCCCTGATACTGTCATATATATATATATATATATATATATATATATATATATATATATATATATATATATATATATATATATATATATATATATATATATATATATATATATGCGAACAAGCTTGAATGGTCCCCAAGTGACGGCACTTGGTGGTGAGCTTGGGAAAAGTTGGGACGGTGGGGGAGCTTAGGCATCACCACCAAGTGCCGTCAAGACGGTGGGGAAAATAGCCTCGGCTACCATCGTCTTTTTCATGGTCACGGTTGGTCAAGTGGTTAAGGTACCAGATACGCCAGTTGCATAGTGCCCCTGGCTGTCTGGGTTCGAGTCACTTCTGGGGTGTAGAGATTTCAGTCATATATATATATATTTCAGTCGTATATTTTGGTAGCAGTCTTTCTTATAAACATATGTGGTTGAATATGACCGAAAGGGTAAGATTAATAATTCTAACACTTATCTTCTCAATCTTTCTTACGTTCTTCTCCACTGTCGAGGGTAATTGAAAAATTTACTCTACAAAATTCTTTATTTATTTCTGGTCTGACGCCTGAACGCGTTTTGTAATGCTTATTATATTTTCAAACACTTAGTTTACACTTCAAAATTCATCAGATTTATACTCGTTTTGGGTGAGGTGATATGGCACAAACGTTTTGGGTGAGATGACAAACAGTAGACAGAACACGAAACAATGGGTATGAAAACATAAGAATGGAAGTAACTGCAGAAGGCCTTTTGGCCCATACCTCCTCTTGCTCCTTTTATGTTGGTTCGGGGTCTTGAAGTAGGTAGAATATAGTTATGCACTAATTGGCTGTTGATTGCTGGTGTTGACTTTTTGATGGGTAGTGCCTCGCTGATGTCGAATCTCCTGCTATCACTGTATTTATCGATAATTTTTGTGTTGCGTGTTAAGATTTCTCTGGTGATGGTCTGGTTGTGAGAAAAGATTATATGTTCCTTGATGGAGCCCTGTGGTTTATGCATGGTTAATCGCCTAGAAAGAAACGCCTTTTCCCTTCCCCCGTTGCCTCATTCCTTTTCCCTTCCCCCGTTGCCTCATTCCTTTTCCCTTCCCCTCCCCAGTTGTCAGTCCGATCCTCTGGTCACTCTTCCTCCCTCCCTTGTTGGAAGTTCCTGCCATTTTGACTCGAGTCAAAATACCCCTTAGGCAGGTGGTCAAGTCACTTGTCTTCTCCTATTCCCCAATCCTATTTTCTCTAATACCTCCAATTAGTTGTCTCCCAGTCTTTTCCAATCGTTCTCCTCTCCTCCTGCCTTCGCCACTAACCATTTGACAGGTTTAGAACCAGTGATGAATTACCATAGTTCTCAAGTTTCAAGTGAGGGGGCTAGGAGCCAAAACGGCTGTTGTTTCCTGTTTTTGTTTTATTATTAATACATTAGGTACATCTGCATTAGTGCAGCTACCCTAGACTATATGGAGTACAGTGTGTCAAAAAAGCTAACTACGTGATGGTATAAAATTCCCATCACACAGGATGGTTAGTCATACAGAGGCATGTGATAAGCAGTCTGCACTGGCAAACTCCGGAAGCATTTTGAGGATATCATCAACACAAGATTGAATAAGGTAGCAGTGGTAATAAAAGTCTCCATCTCGCAGGATGGTTAGTCATACAGGGGACATATGTTTAGTAGCCGGCACTGGCAAATTTTGGGTACACTATGAGGATATCTTCAAGAATACGAGAGTGAATAAAGTAATTGCAAAGCTCCAGGTATCTCATGCCAACTGGTCTGAAAGGTCTAATAACTGGGCATTCAGGGATTGTAGCATGGGAACGGTTCATGATTATACGGGAGTAAAACAAAACTTTCAGGACAGTCCTATGTCACCAAGGAGGCCTAGGGGTGGGGCTAAGTCAGAGTTTTGGCTGGCCTAAGAGTAACACTCAGTAGTCATTGGTTGAGCTTTGAGAGGCGGAGTCCCCCAGGGTAGTGCCTAGTCACCCATTGGCCCAGCCTCAGAATATTCCAGGTTTGCTTTGAATTGATTGGTTCTCCTAGCCGGAGCCAAGCTCCAGAGGAAAACTTTAGGTCTCCCAGGGGTAGTTTAAGAATATTGAAGTCAGTATGTCTTGGGGCTTACTGGTGTACAGGTCTCCTGACCTGTAGGAAAGCCATTCATCATCTTGGCCGATTTTGCAAGGATTAAGGTAATGTCTCTCTGAGTTTTGATACATCAATAGTAATTGCACACTCCGTTTATATTACCTCTTAGGGATAATCTGAGAGTAGGTTATATTTTTTATTTGTCTTCAATATACGTGACTTAAATAATAAAGTGTATTTTAATTTCATGTGTTTAGCTATTTGTTCCCCCTTTTGGTTATTAATGCTGATTCATGACTATTTGCGTGGTTTTATGTGCGGTCCTAGAAATTCCTCTGTGTTCTTCCATTGTATGGTTATTAGAGTTGTCCTTGAACAAAAATTAGTGTAGTGTAGTGTGTTGTCTTTGAATCCTCAATCAGTAAAGTAAAGATAACCTTTTAATTTCCCAAAATTTATTTACCAAGTTCCTTAACCCTTGACTTCATGATTGCCGCTGATATTCGCGGTAGCTCAGTGAGGGGTCATGCTGAGTTGCAAGCAGTGTTAAGCTGGGGTATTGAGTGGAGAGTAAGGGTAGAGAAGTTAGGATTATTACATCAGCATATACAAACAACAATTAAAGTGCACCAAATTAGCTGCATATATTCTGATATGCTATAAATATGTTCTATTTATGTTATTTTTACTGAGCATATCTCTTACAGCAGCTCAGAGAACTTACATCTTTAATTTGTAATGTGGAAATAATTGTTTTAACTGACAATAATAATAATGACCCATGTGCTCTGGCTTGAAACACTTGCAATACATTCCTGCAGCTGTTCTATATTTCTTGGAAGTTTTGTTGATGGTTTGAGGAGAATTTCCTTCTAAAGTTGTTTTGGTTTTTGGAATATAGTTACATTCTTAGCTACCTATGGTGTTGACAGCCAGGTTAGTTATACAGTTTATTTTCACTCATGAGGCTAAATAATCAAATCATAATGATTTTATTACATTAAATAATCAAATATTGTTTGAATTGTGTGTGTGAATTTTTCAGCATAAACAAACAAGTAACACCAAGAGCAGGTCTACTTCAGAGGGTTCAGGCCCAGCTGACAAATGAAGGGATATCTATTACTGCATTGAGTATCCATAAGGCGCATCCTCACCGACGTCTCCATCACTTGAGACATAATGCCACAATTATAAGAGCCACTGCCCCTTGGCATGGTGGTGTTCCAGTACGGTGATTCCGGGTGTAAAGGTCTTCCATCCACCCACGTCCAGTACCCATCGTGGCCCTCGTCAGTGCTTCCCACCCACAGGCTGCTTATCTCTGGGGAAGAGGCAAGACTGCTCAGTTGGTTTAGAGTCAGCTGCTCGGAACAAAATGTTGCAAGCAGCACGGGGTATGGTGAGCCCGTCGTTCTCACCTGGCACAGCAGATATGCCTGGCTGATGATGAAGATAAATCCACCCAAGAGGTGGCACGGGCATGAATCGCCCGTAAGTGGCTGGTCAGTGAGGCAGTTCTGTTATAATGGGGGAATGAGTGAGAGGGATGGGTTAGAGGAATCGGAGAGTGGTGATGGGTGAGTAGGATGGATGTGTGTGTGCGTGTGTACTCAAAGGTAAATTAAATACTCTTGAACACATACACAATATAAAAACTAAAAATAACATCACACAGACCATAACACTGAGAGATCACTCACTACAGCAACAGGAAGGGCAGGAAGTGCTGTTATTACTTATCAGCACAATTGAAATGAATATAAGAATTTGTAACTGGGTACGTTGAACTTATCCTTGCAAGTTGAACTGATTGCCATACTGGTAGCACTCAAATTTATTGACAAAACTGAAGTTGACAGCTTAATTATTGTTGAGGGAACCACATTTAAAGTGTCCGCCAAAGGAGACATTTCAAAGCGTAGGCAGGACTGTGCCCTGATTGGTGGACGGCGACCGCGCACAGCCTTCCCGCGCAGCAGCCCCGCGCAGGTCGAGAGAGGGAGCACAGATATGAACTGCACGTGACCCAATGCGGACGACGCCCATCCGGCACCACCTGCACTTAGGATAAGTGCTACTAGGATTACTGAAGAGGCTTTGACTCCCTCTACCCTATCCTTCCTGAGAAGCCTGGACTTGCTTCACCTGCCTTCGCCGACCTACTTTCCCCGACGACTTCAGCTCAAGGTGAACTATTACGGTTTGTATTACGTCACCCCATTGTTATACCACGTGGCGACCACCTCCACATTATTTCTGACTACCTTTCCTCACTACATTTGTATATAAAATAGCTAAATAAAATATCTTACAATCAAATACCCAAAAATTAAAGCTGGAAACCATTCAACTTTACCCTAAATACTTGATAGTTTTTGTTGTCGGGGACAGGAAGCCTGCGCTTAGGCACGTATCGAAATCCCTGCAAGAGCGCACTACTGACCCTCCCCAGGATGCAACCCCACAACAGTTGCCTATATATATATATATATATATATTATATATATATATATATATATATATATATATATATATATATATATATATATATAACTATATATATATATATATATATATATATATATATATATATATATATATATATATATATATATGGAAGAAAACTCTGGTTTAGAAATTTGAAACTGGATTTATGCAACACATTATCAGGTAACACAATAACCACAAGGAGGCCAGCAAGCATGGTGACAACCTCCAGGTACAGGAACAAGGAGGCCAGCATGCATGGTGACAACCTCCAGGTACAGGAACAAGGAGGCCAGCAAGCATGGTGACAACCTCCAGGTACAGGAACAAGGAGGCCAGCAAGCATGGTGACAACCTCCAGGTACAGGAACAAGGAGGCCAGCAAGCATGGTGACAACCTCCAGGTACAAGAACAAGGAGGCCAGCATGCATGGTGACAACCTCCAGGTACAGGAACAAGGAGGCCAGCATGCATGGTGACAACCATGCTATATTAATTAAGCTGGATTAGGGCATGCCTATACCAAAGGAAACAGAGAGTTAGTATAAATGGAGTCAAGTCAGAGTGGGAAAATGTTGTAAGTAGAGTGCCTCAAGGCTCTGTCCTGGGACCTTTGTTGTTTATAATATATATAAATTATTTAGATTCAGGTTTGAGTAGCAACATTTGCAAATTTGCCGATGATACGAAAATCGGTAGGGAAATTAATTTGGAGGAGGACTCACTATCACTTCAAGTTGATCTAGATAGGGTTTTGAAATGGTCAAAGGATTGGCAAATGCAGTTTAATGCTGATAAATGTAAAGTTCTGAGGCTAGGTAATGATGATAGAGTTACAAGATACGAGCTAGACGGTGTTGAGATTGCGAAAGGGATCTAGGAGTTATGATTAGTAAGAATTTAAAGCAAAAGGATCAATGCATGAATGTTCGTAATAAGGCAAATCGGACACTGGGATTTATTAATCGCAGCGTTAGTAACAAGACACCTGGTGTGGTTCTTAAGGTATATCTTGCTCTGGTTAGGCCCCATTTAGATTATGCAGTTCAGTTTTGGTCGCCGTATTATAGAATGGATATAAATTCACTTGAACATGTCCAGCGTAGGATGAATAAGTTAATTCCCCAAATTAGAAGTCTTTCATATGAAGAAAGATTAACAAAGCTTAAGTTGCATTCACTGGAAAGGCGAAGAGTTAGGAGTGACTTATAGAGGTTTACAAGTAGATGAATGGACATAACAAAGGGGATATTAATAGGGTATAAAAAGTATCAACACAAGACAGAACACGAAACAATGGGTATAAATTGGATAAGTTTAGATATAGGAAAGACTTGGGTAAATACTGGTTCAGTAACAGGGTTGTTGATTTGTGGAACCAATTGCCGCGTAACGTGGTGGAGGTGGGGTCCCTCGATTGTTTCAAGCATGAGTTGAAGGAGTGTAGGAGTGGACCACAGGACGGCTGGCGACCAGAGGCGCTCATCACCACAGAAGATATATGGGAAGTGTTCTGTCAGCGTGGGAGTGGCAGGCAAATGGAATATGATGGAGAATGACATCGAAGCACACATATATAAGCTAAGATATAATAAACCAAGAGGATTGTAGGCATTGCATCAGAAAAGTGAAAGTCGCGGCCGAATGGCTGGAGCTCACTATACAATCATAGGTCAATACAACAACAAGTTTAAGAGTACCGTTGTTGATTGCGAAGGTGGATATGAAGGTGGCGTCGCCCGGGTGGGAGTCGAAGACGGCCAGGTCGACATTATCCCCCGGGAGCAGCTGACAGATCTCCCGAGCCTTGTCGTACGTCTCATTCATGTCGAAGTAGCTGTAACAGCCGGTCCCCAGCGGCATGAAGCCCTCGGGGCACGTCGTCCTCACCGTCTTAGCATTATCACCTGGAAAGAGTGTTCGTTAGCATTCCCCAGCCCACCTTGCTGATACGTCAGTACGTTGTGTAACTGTATGGATCTTCCTGCATGTATCCACATGATGGACACATAAAGTAGAACTTGGTAGTATTCATTTTGTAGGGCCCGGAAAAATAAATACTAAAAACCAAACTTAAATATTCCTAGCCTAGTATAGCACATATATGTACTATATTAGGCCTCAGATAACGTGAATTAGGCCTAGGATTATTAGGTTAGGATTGTTCTGTGATCTACACTGGGTTGTTCTGTGATCAATACTGGTTGCTCTGTGATCAATACTGGGATGTTATGTGACCAATACTGGTTGTTCTCTGGTCAATACTGGTTGTTCTGTGATCAATACTGGTTGTTCTGTTATCTATACTGGGTTGTTATGTGATCAATACTGGTTGTTCTCTGGTCAATACTGGTTGTTCTATGATCAATACTGGTTGTTCTGTGATCAATACTGGTTGTTCTGTGATCAATACTGGTTGTTCTGTGATCAATACTGGTTTTTCTGTGATCAATACTGGTTCTGTGATCAATACTAATTGTTCTGTGGTCAATACTGTTTGTTCTGTGATCAATACTGGTTCTGTGATTAATACTGGTTCTGTGATCAATACTGGTTGTTCTCTGATCAATACTGGTGGTTCTCTGATCAAAACTGGTTGTTCTGTGATCAATACTATTTGTTCTGTGATCAATTTTGGTTGTTCTGTGATCAATACTGGTTGTTCTGTGATCAATACTGGTTGTTCTGTGATCAATACTAGTTGTTCTGTGATCAATACTGGGTTTCTCTGGATCAATACTGGTTGTTCTGTGATCAATACTAATTGTTCTGTGATCAATAATGCTTGTTCTGTGATCATAATTGATTGTTCTCTGATCACTACTGGTTGTTCTGTGATCAATACTTGTTGGAAAGTTTCCAACACTAATATATAATTTCTTGTATTACAATACATCATTATTGTATTAACTACAGAATTTATTAACCCTACTAACTGAAGTACTAATAGAAATTAATATTTCTCTATCTACGCGTCATTTGCTGAAATTCTCACCACATCGAGAGGTATATTGCGTCAGATAATGTCCAGCAGGACATAATTATTACCAACATGTGAGAGAATTGAATAATATTCTCAACTTTTATCAGTATTCTTTATAAGAGTTAATCTCTGATAACATTATGACTAGTGATTCAATAACCACGAGTTCTTAACTTAAATTATCTCTATATAATAGTTTATCTGTTATATCCAAACACTATGGAGGAAATAGAAATTCTCTCCATTTCTCGTTAATATGAACACTGTTCATGATTAACACCATTTAGCGAGAATATAAACAATATTTAATTCCCTACAATTGCAACGCTGTTCTCATTAACGCATTACGTAAAGTAATTACGTGGAAAAGAATTTTCCGTCCTTAAAAATTTAATTGCGAATGCGTGAGAGAGGGGTTGAGGGAGATGAGAGCGTGGCGACGCCTTGAGTCAGAGCTGGACTAGCGACGCCATCAGAAGTACGACACGAGCGTCCAGAGAGAAGCGAATTTCCAACAATTCTACGATAGTCCCTTACAATTAATCGGCCTAGGAGTGTGCAACTGCTCCAGTAGCAATCTAAGGATTGCATCGGTGGACAACCAGCAGGTTAAGTGTTCTCATATTATTAATCGAGCTCTTTTAATTTTATAATACACTTTGTCCATCGTTACACCACAAGACCTCCCCAAACTACAAGTACGTCTGTAAGGAATTTGCTCTGTCCCTTCTATTGAATAGTGATGACACAATCTACTTGGTGTAGGCAATTTGTACTTTTAATTGGAATTTCAGTGTGCGTTGGAGCGGCCGTGGTCTCATCATTTTCCCACGCCACGCTCTTGGCTCACGTGATCCAGCAAGCACCAGACGACGCCATCACGACTCTGCATCTCCGTTCACTGTCACAGCTAAGCAGCTGAACAAGTTCAATTTAGTTTTATTTCACTAAGTAACGGTTGATAACTAATAATTCTTTAAAAATATTTCATTTACATGATTTAGGAAATCAAGTACAATTTGATAGCCTCATTAACTTCAAATGAGAATAAATATCTTGTCTAACCATTACTCAGTATATTCATGTTTCTAACCATTGGTAGTAATACTAGTCTATTGTAATATCTTGAGGCCCATTCACCTCTAATTATCTTTGCACAATTTTGCAATTAATTATCTCATTTACTTCAGTGATCGAACCATACTGAAATGATGTCAGGGATGCAATAGTCTTTTCACATTTAACCCCCCATTTTGGGTGAGAAGATTTGATTCATAAATTAGTCAATATATATATTCAAGATAATAATTATCAATAATATCCATAGGACACTAGTTCATGGATTTAATAGTAAACCACTTGCTCTACCCAGTTTCCACTTTTCCCTTAAAAAGTGGTGGTCCTTCGTAGGTATCGAATTAGGATCAATTTAAATGAATTACATGAGTCAAGTTTTCCCACAATACTTCTTGTTCTGTGATCAATACTGGTTCTGTGATCAATAATTGTTGTTCTGTGATCAATACTGGTTGTTCTGTGATCAATACTGGTTGTTCTGTGATCAATACTGGTTGTTCTATGGTCAAAACTGGTTGCTTTGTGATCAATACTGGTTGCTTTGTGATCAATACTGGTTGTTGTGTGATCAATACTGGCTGTTCTGTGATCAATACTGCTTGTTCTGTGGTCAATACTGGTTCTGTGATCAATACTGGTTGTTCTGTGATCAATACTGGTTGTTCTGTGGTCAATACTGGTTGTTCTGTGGTCAATACTGGTTATGTGATCAATACTGGTTGTTCTGTGATCAATACTGGTTATTCTGTGATCAATACTGGTTCTGTGATCAATACTGGTTCTGTGATCAATGCTGGATCTGTGGTCAATACTGGTTGTTCTGTGATCAATACTTGTTGGAAAGTTTCCAACACTAATATATAATTTCTTGTATTACAATACATCATTATTGTATTAACTACAGTATTTATTAACCCTACTAACTGTATTACTAATATAAATTAATATTTCTCTATCTACGCGTCATTTGCTGAAATTCTCACCACATTGAGAGGTATATTGCGTCAGATAATGTCCAGCAGGACATAATTATTACCAACATGTTAGAGAATTGAATAATATTCTCAACTTTTATCAGTATTCTTTATAAGAGTTAATCTCTGATAATATTACGACTAGTGATTCAATAACCACGAGTTCTTAACTTTGTCGGAAAATCCGACACCATAATAATATCATACAGACAGATAAGAGCTGTGTTGTATAAACAAGTTACCCATAGAAAACGTAACTTGTAGTGGAATTACCGTCTAAAGAAAACGGGATATCATCACCACATACTATTATAATTCACCAGCTATTCTGCTGGGAATTATTCTTAAATACATTAGTCTTTGGACTTTACCATCATAAAAACATCTTATATAAATTAACTTAATTATCAATATTAAAGTAGAGTAAATGTGACCCTTCTATCACTTTCTGAAATCTGGACAAAGTAGGCCAGGCGTCAGGGAGGAAGGAGGGCAGCCATTGTTGTGTCACCTCCGAGACGTGTGGAGCAAATTTAGCTCCTATCATATCTGGACAATGTCGGCCAGTAACGTCAATAGTATGGAGTGTTAAACAGCCATTGTTTATATTGAGACCAGAGGCTCACACGGGAGCAAATTCGGCTCCTGTTAATTTTACTTGGACGTAGTGTTATGGAAACCAAAGGTACCATCTCCAACACGATGTCTACAATTCAAGTTAAGTGTTCTTTCCGAAACCCATGTATCTTTCATTTATGGCCATTAATGTCATTATATAGGGTGACCCGGTTAGAGCACGTGGAAGCCTCAAACTAAAGGTAATTAAGCCAGGTCTTCATGTTCCATGTACAGTTTTCTCTGAAATACTTGTCATATATAGGATTCTGGCTTCACAGCTAGCGCACTTTTGACAGGTCAAGACGAGGAAGCAAGATTTGTGCACCAGTTACTGGGTGATATGGAAGCTACCTCAAAGAGGATAATTTGGTGTCTACACCCTAGTTATACCTGGTGGACTAACCTGCTGTACTATAAGATAAGGAACCTCTTCAATGTATGTAGTTACTGTAGTTTGATTGGCTGCATATATATTAATTTAATAACCCCCCCTAATGTGTAGAGGATCGATTTGTGAGATTATGAGATTATTGCAGAAATACAGTCCACTTATCATTATACAAATTGCTATCGAAGTATATAAATTAACGTAAATATAAATTCATATAAATTAAATAAATATAAATCTCACAGGTCGGTTCCCACATTATTTGGTCATCTTCGAACCGGATGACGGATTATTTGATCCTTTGAACCCACATTTGGTCATCTTAGTACCGGATGAACCAGTTAACCAGTGGATTCATTAAATATACTAGTGCAGTGTTATTTAAACAAAGGCCAGCCAGTCAAAGACAGCGGCGAAGCCTCGTGGGAGCTCAGGAGCCTCCCTCAGCCCAGTTCAGCTTCGTCAGCGGTTTCATGCACACCCACAGATATTTGGTGGCGTGTTATTTCGTGAAATGACAGCGCTAATATAGAAGCCAGCCAAATTAGTGACTGTGTCGCGAGATTGTTCACGGATTTCGTGGTGTTACATTTCGCGAGAGATTATCTACGAATTTTGTGGAGTTTATTTCGCGAGGTCACTAATAATATTTAATACTTCTTGATAATATTAGAAGTTTCATAGAGGCTAATTAAGAGGCTATTATCAATAATTGTGTATATTATTTCTCCAAAATAGAGAATTATTTAATATATATTGCACTAGTGATCACAGTATAATATTTACTAATTGCCAACCCACAACAGGGTAGGATATTAACCATTGACTAGTTGAACTATTATCGTTCATCCTAGTCCCATTATTACCATAGTCAGTTGTACTATATTGAATAACCTAACACCATTAATGAATGGTCCAGACCCTATTTTGGGTGTAATTTTTATCAACTCGAGTTGAGTTGTATATATAATAATTTACTTATGATCATTACACCTTTGAGTGATTAATTAGTGTCTCTACCATCCTAGGGTGATATAGAAGAGCTAACCTAAAGGTACTTCCAGTGACACTGGTTTATCACTCAAATCATTAGTGTGTATGATTGTATATATATAATGTGTATTAATTTTAAGTGCTAACCTCTAGTAGAGGTAGGATTATTGCCTAGTGAGTGCAGAATTTACCCTAGGCTACCATTAGTGCTTGTTCAGTATTATGAGCAGCCCAAGTACAAGCCCCACAAGGCTTCACCAACGAGCCAGTATGGATAATGCAGGGAGAATGAAAAGAACCCTTGCAGGTCTTAAAGGCCACTTAACAAGACAGATCAAGAAATGTGAAGATTTGTCACAACAATCTCAAGTTGATTATGCTGACCTGGAAAGCTATTATCAAGCAGCTGCAGGTAAATTTGAGCAAATCAAATGCCAAATGGCTGTCCTTGTGGGGACAGACTACTACCATCAATTCATTGGTAGCCCTACTAAATATCAGGGTATAACCATGTTAAACTCTGCAGGAGGTAAATTACTCTCAGGCCCAGTATCAAGCCTGAGGAGACCTATGCCTGCAGATAAACAATACCAGTAGAAATCTAAATTTGTCAGCTGATTATATTTCTCCAGTAGCATTATACTAAGGAGATTACAGCTGACTATACCAACAGAGGTTGATGTTAGTATCATCATTTAAAGCTGGAGATGAGTTCATGAGGCCTCAGTGGCAAATCAGTGAACAGTAGCCTTAAACAGCTACAAGTCACTGCGACCAATGTCACTGAACCCACTGCAGTCTCAGAACCATACTTTACTTTAATGATGAGCTATTCAATCTTCTGAATCAATTAACTAAATTAAACCCCAATAAATCTGATGACTGATTTGATACATTTATTATTTAATCAAGATGTATTCCATGGGCCTCAGTGTTTATATATCAGTGACCAGTTACCTGAAGAAACTTCAAGTTATATCCAATGTCACTGATCTCACTGCAGTCCCTGAATCATACTTGACTGTAGTACTTGATCACATCCAGTCTTCTGGGTTAAATAATATGTAATAAGGCTTGAATATTAGCCTTTCAAGAGTTGACAGGGAAATGAAATCGCATTAGACTTCTAACCCCTACAACTCTAGTACGGGACATCCGTCCTGTACGAACAGACACACAAATGTGTGATTACTAACTACTAACATCAAATTAATCTAATAATTCGAAGGAGGAGTATCGGTGTTCGTCTGTTCTAAATAGGACTTCGACCCGTGAGCAGCCCCCTGGGGAATTATGTCGGAAAATCCGACACCATATAATATCATACAGACAGATAAGAGCTGTGTTGTATAAACAAGTTACCCATAGAAAACGTAACTTGTAGTGGAATTACCGTCTAAAGAAAACGGGATATCATCACCACATACTATTATAATTCACCAGCTATTCTGCTGGGAATTATTCTTAAATACATTAGTCTTTGGACTTTACCATCATAAAAACATCTTATATAAATTAACTTAATTATCAATATTAAAGTAGAGTAAATGTGACCCTTCTATCACTTTCTGAAATCTGGACAAAGTAGGCCAGGCGTCAGGGAGGAAGAAGGGCAGCCATTGTTGTGTCACCTCCGAGACGTGTGGAGCAAATTTAGCTCCTATCATATCTGGACAATGTCGGCCAGTAACGTCAATAGTATGGAGTGTTAAACAGCCATTGTTTATATTGAGACCAGAGGCTCACACGGGAGCAAATTCGGCTCCTGTTAATTTTACTTGGACGTAGTATTATGGAAACCAAAGGTACCATCTCCAACACGATGTCTACAATTCAAGTTAAGTGTTCTTTCCGAAACCCATGTATCTTTCATTTATGGCCATTAATGTCATTATATAGGGTGAACCGGTTAGAGCACGTGGAAGCCTCAAACTAAAGGTAATTAAGCCAGGTCTTCATGTTCCATGTACAGTTTTCTCTGAAATACTTGTCATATATAGGATTCTGGCTTCACAGCTAGCGCACTTTTGACAGGTCAAGACGAGGAAGCAAGATTTGTGCACCAGTTACTGGGTGATATGGAAGCTACCTCAAAGAGGATAATTTGGTGTCTACACCCTAGTTATACCTGGTGGACTAACCTGCTGTACTATAAGATAAGGAACCTCTTCAATGTATGTAGTTACTGTAGTTTGATTGGCTGCATATATATTAATTTAATAACCCCCCCTAATGTGTAGAGGATCGATTTGTGAGATTATGAGATTATTGCAGAAATACAGTCCACTTATCATTATACAAATTGCTATCGAAGTATATAAATTAACGTAAATATAAATTCATATAAATTAAATAAATATAAATCTCACAGGTCGGACCCCACAAAGCGACGCCATCAGAAGTACGACACGAGCGTCCAGAGAGAAGCGAATTTCCAACAATTCTACGATAGTCCCTTACAATTAATCGGCCTAGGAGTGTGCAACTGCTCCAGTAGCAATCTAAGGATTGCATCGGTGGACAACCAGCAGGTTAAGTGTTCTCATATTATTAATCGAGCTCTTTTAATTTTATAATACACTTTGTCCATCGTTACACCACAAGACCTCCCCAAACTACAAGTACGTCTGTAAGGAATTTGCTCTGTCCCTTCTATTGAATAGTGATGACACAATCTACTTGGTGTAGGCAATTTGTACTTTTAATTGGAATTTCAGTGTGCGTTGGAGCGGCCGTGGTCTCATCATTTTCCCACGCCACGCTCTTGGCTCACGTGATCCAGCAAGCACCAGACAACGCCATCACGACTCTGCATCTCCGTTCACTGTCACAGCTAAGCAGCTGAACAAGTTCAATTTAGTTTTATTTCACTAAGTAACGGTTGATAACTAATAATTCTTTAAAAATATTTCATTTACATGATTTAGGAAATCAAGTACAATTTGATAGCCTCATGAACTTCAAATGAGAATAAATATCTTGTCTAACCCTTACTCAGTATATTGATGGTACTAACCATTGGTAGTAATACTAGTCGATTGTAGTATCTTGAGGCCCATTCACCTCTGATTATCTTTGCACAATTTTGCAATTAATTATCTCATTTACTTCAGTGATCGAACCACACTGGAATGATGTCAGGGATGCAATAGTCTTTTCACATTTAACCCCCCATTTTGGGTGAGAAGATTTGATTCATAAATTACAGTCAATATATATATTCAAGATAATAATTATCAATAATATCCATAGGACACTAGTTCATGGATTTAATAGTAAACCACTTGCTCTACCCAGTTTCCACTTTTCCTTTAAAAAGTGGTGGTCCTTCGTAGGTATCGAATTAGGATCAATTTAAATGAATTACATGAGTCAAGTTTTCCCACAATACTGGTTGTTCTGTGATCAATACTGGTTCTGTGATCAATACTGGTTGTTCTGTGATCAATACTGGTTCTATGATCAATACTGGTTGTTCTGTGGTCAAAACTGGTTGCTTTGTGATCAATACTGCTTGTTCTGTGATCAGTACTGGTTATGTGATCAATACTGGTTGTTCTGTGATCAATACTGGTTGTTCTGTGATCAATACTGGTTGTTCTGTGGTCAATACTGGTTCTGTGATCAATACTGGTTCTGTGATCAATACTGGTTCTGTAATCAATACTGGATGTTCTGTGATCAATACTGGCTGTTCTGTGATCAATACTGGTTCTGTGATCAATTACCGGTTGTTCTGTGATCAATACTGGTTGTTCTGTGGTCAATACTGGTTCTATGAACAACACTGGTTGCTCTGTGATCAATACTGGCTGTTCTGTGATCAATACTGCTTGTTCTGTGATCGCTACTGGTTCTGTTATCAATACTTGTTGTTCTGTGATCAATACTTGTTGTTCTGTGATCAATACTGGTTGTTCTGTGGTCAATACTGGTTTTTCTGTGATCAATACTGGTTGTTATGTGATCAATACTGGTTGTTGTGTGATCGCTACTGGTTCTGTGATCAATACTTGTTGTTCTGTGGTCAATACTGGTTGTTCTGTGATCAATACTGGTTGTCCTATGATCAATACTGGTTGTTCTGTGAACAACACTGGTTGTTCTGTGATCAATACTGGTTCTGTGAACAACACTGGTTGTTCTGTGATTAATACTGGCTGTTCTGTGATCAATACTGGTTCTGTGATCAGTACTGGTTCTGTAATCAATACTAGATCTGTGAACAATACTAGTTCTGTGATCAATACTAGTTCTGTGATCAATACTGGTTGTTCTGTGATCATAATTGGTTGTTCTCTGATCGCTACTGGTTCTGTGATCAATACTTGTTGTTCTGTGATCAATACTGGTTGTTCTGTGATCAATACTGGTTGTTCTGTGATCAATATTGGTTGTTCTGTGATCAATACTGGTTGTTCTGTGATCAATACTGGTTGTTCTCTGATCAATACTGGTTGTTCTCTGATCAATACTGGGTTTTCCCTGCGTGGGTTTGTATCCCATCCTCGTCGAAGGTAACTTTTGAGGGAGCCGGTCGGCCGAGCCGACTGCACGCTGGACTTGTGATCCTCTGGTCCCGGGTTCGATCCCGGGCGCCGGCGAGAAACAATGGGCAGAGTTTCTTTCACCCTATGCCCCTGTTACCTAGCAGTAAAATAGGTACCTGGGCGTTTGTCAGCTGGCACTGGCTGCTTCCTGGGGGTGGAGGCCTGGTCGAGGACCGGGCCGCGGGGACACTAAAGCCCCGAAATCATCTCAAGATAACCTTGAGGTTACCTTGATGACTGATTGATTGATGAAGAGTATGCCACCCAAAAGGTGGCATGGGCATGAATAGCCCGTAAGGTTACCTTGTGGTGGTTTCAGGGCTTAGTGTCCCTGTGGCCGGTCGTCGACCAGGCCTCCTGGTTACTGGACTAGTCAACCAGTCTGTTGGACGAGGCGGCTCGCAGACTTTCGTATGGATCATAGCCTGGTTGATCAGGTATTCTTTGGAAGTGTTTATGAAGTTCTCTTTTGAACACATGAGGGGTCGGCCAGTTATGCCCCCTTATGTGTAGTGGAAGTGTGTTGAACAGTCTCGGGCCTCTGATGTTGATAGAGTTCTCTCTGAGTACCTATTGCATCAACGGGGGTATTCTGCACATCCTGCCATACCTTCTAGTCTGATGTGGTGTTATTTCTGTGTGCATGTTTGGGACCAGCCCCTCTACTATTTTCCATGTGGAAATTATTATGTATCTCTTCCGCCTGCGCTCAAGAGAATACAGATGTAAGCATTTTAGTCGGTCCCAATAGTTTAAATGTTTTACTGGGTGAATTCTAGCAGTAAAGGATCTCTATACGCTCTCCAGTCGGCAATTTATCCATCTTTGAAATGGGCTGTCATTGTGCAACAGTATTCCACTCTAGAGAGTACTAGCATTTTGAAAAGTATCCTAATCGGTATAGCATCTCTAGTGTGAAAGGTTCTAGTTATCCAACCTGTCATTTTCTTGCAGTTGTGACGGCTACTTTATTGTGTTCTTGAAAGGTAAGGTCTTCCAACATGAGTACACTCAAGTCCTTTACATTGCCTTTTCGTTCTGTTATGATTTGACTGCGTTTTGTACGTGTTTTCCACTTTTACATTTTCATTTCTTCCGCAGCGCATGAGCTGGAACTTATCTTCGTTAAAAACGATATTATTTTATGCAGCCCATAGAATGACCTGATTTACATCTGATTGGAGGTTTGCTGTGTCCTCTATGTTCTCTACTCTCATAAAAATCCTAGTGTCGACTGCGAAGGAATATACAGTACTATAGATTGTGTCCTTGTCTATGTCCGATATGAGGATGAGAAAACGTACTGGAGCAAACACAGTACCCTGAGGGACAACTTTTCACGGTTGATGGATCGGATTTTATTTTGTTGACTATTACACATTGGGTTCTGTTAGTCAGGAAATTGTAGATCCATCTGCCTATTTTTCCGGTAATTCCTTTTGAACGCATTTTGTGTGCAATAACACCATAGTCACTGTTACGACCCTAGGTTCCTTAGTTGGAAACCAAAGGAACTCTAAATTGAGCTCTAAATAATTACTCTACATTAATTTATAGAATTGGATCATGTGAGAAGGATATTTAATTAACAATAACATTTATATCATGGCTCCTTAAACTGGGGGTATGCTTTATTCCCGTCGCCCTTGCCAAACGTAAAATGAATCTTGTTTCTCACAGACCATTCAGACTCTGAGCTTGTTGTTGATTAAATATAATATTGAACTAGTTATCAGCTATTCTTAGAACTATAAAAGTAACTAGTAACGAAGGCCGGTGAAGGAAACTGATATTGTTTGTGGTTGTACGATCACCTAGGCATCACTTCCTGGCAGCATTATTAAATGAGCTCGAGCGGCCATGCTCTCCCTTCTCTGTGTCTGGCAGCTGTGGCGTTCTGACTTCCCCTTTGGGACTCTGTTTCCTCCTCCTCCTCCTCTCTTCCCTTACCTTATTCTGGGTTTATTCTACAGTTAAGTTACTTAGTATTATTGTTCCGTGTGTTTACTGTGCTATTGGCTAGGCTTGTGTTTTGTTAGAGGCAGTTTTTAAGCCAGTGTTTTGGCATCCCTAAGTGTACACAACTGTGACTAGGAGACCACGTGGGGGGCATAGCTACCCCAGGTTGCTTCAAGCCTTTCGAGTGCCTCTCTTCAAGTAGACTTTACCCTAGTATTTTCCAAGTGTAAGCCTTGTATCCTGTATATGTGAACCAAGGTAGTTAACATAAGGTAGAGTGGTAAAGTGTTTAATTGTATTAATGTATATGGGGGGTTATTAGAGGGTTTAATATATAAGTTTATTTATTAATATCCATTAATCCTGTTGAAGTGGTGTAGGTGATTAGCTACTAGACAACAGTCCTGTAATCTAAAACCTTGAAGCATTAACAGGAACCAATTTTCCTTGGGGGCCGGGCTTATCTATCCCACTACTTTTGATACATCTTGATTCTAGCTATTGGCCCTGCCCAGTACCACCTCATACTCCCCATAACAGTCACATTTGTCGATGGCAAATGTGACCATTTACACAGATTGCGAAATCTGTGTAATTTCATCAGCGTTTTCTTTGTCTTCTAAGGCCATGTCATAGTGGTACAGCAACTGTGATAGGCGAGAGCGCCCTGTTCTGTAACCATGTTGCCCAGGGTTATGGAGATGCTGTGATTCCATGTATTTTGTGATCTTCTTAGCACTCTTTAAAAGATTTTTATGATGTGTGATGTTAGTGCTATCGGTCTGTAATTATTTGCCTCTTTCTTATTTTCTCCTTTGTGGACTAGTGCTATCTCTGCTGTGTTTAGTATGTCAGGGATAACGACAGTATCTATGCTCTGTCTCCAAAGAAATCTGAAAAGCCTGCGATAGTGGCTTTTTACAGTTCTTGATGAATATAGAATTTCAAGAATCAGGGCCTGGTGCAGAGTGCATAGGCATACTGTTTATGGCTTCTTCAAAATCCAGTGGGGATAGGATGACTTCTGATGACTTGATGTTAGCATCACATCCATGAAAAATTAATTTAGTTTATCAATCTTCAGTGTGTTTAGTGGCTCGCTGAAGACAGAGCCATATTGATTCCTCAGTGTTTCGCTCATTTCTTTGTTGTCATCTGGGAAAGTTCCATTTCCTTTCGCAGGGGCCCGATATTAGATGTATATTTTTATCTTGATTTTGCATAGGAGAATAAATATTTCGGATTTCTCTCTGTTTCACTGATGGCCTTTTGCTCTCTTTGTCTCTCTCTCTTGGATTTTGTATGATTCTTGTAGCTTTAGTTCAATCGTTTCTATTCCTCTACCTAGCCTCCTTCTCCGTTCTTGAGTCAGATTGTGACTTTCAAGTTGTTTCGTGATTTGTTTTCCTCGCCTATAGAGGGAACGCCGTTCCCGTCTGCATTTCTTCCTCTTTTTTTTTTCTTAGGGGTATGCGGTATGAGCATATTTCTAGAACGACTGAGCTTATTTTTTCAATACACTATTTTAGGTTTGTTTTTCTAGTTGTCCTTCCCAGGTTATTTCTGTGAGGTCCTGGTTTAGTTGCTCCCAGTTTATCTGTTAATTATTGAAATTGAATATGCTGAATTCTCCTCCACTGGGGCTCGGAACTTCTTTGTGCAGGTCTACTCCCCATGCTTGTCAGAACTTCAATTAGGTTGTGATCTGAGTAACAGGTATTTGTAATCATTATGTTCCTGATCAATTCGTCATTATTAGTGAAAATGAGGTCCAAAGTGTTCTCCTTCCTAGTTGGTTCTACTATTTGCTGGTTTAAGGCAAACCTGTTGCACATCCGTACCAGGTCATTTGCATATGTGCCTGTTCATTTAGGTTACTCCCTGGTATTCTTTCTGATATAACTATTAGCCAGGTTCTTCCATTTCCGGTGCCGTAGGTTGATATTGTGAGGGAATGTAGATTCCCTCAGCTAGTTTTCCTAGTTTTCTAGAGTAGGCTAGTCGCTCTAGGGACTTTAGTCAAGAAGTTTTCAAACTACTTGTGGGGTGTTGGATGAAAGCTCTTGCTATGGACTATCATTTAAGACTAGTCAGAAGTCTGTGATTGCTCTGTAGAGAGAATTACAGAAATTTTCCTGTTTCTGTGAAATAGGATGGGAGTTGAAAGTGAGTGGTGTGGGAATATACTTGTCTAAAACCGTTAGAGGTGGTGGGGACAGTGGGGTGAACGTTGCCCCCCCCCCCCCCCAACATGTGAGACAGGCAGACATTGTCTTTAGGCCTCCCCCTCCTTGTGACGTCACAGGACGCCTGAGGGTGAGGGAGGCCTGTGATTGGTTTAGGCATCTCTACTCCTAGCTGAGTTTTGGCGCGAACAGCTGTGATTTGTAGCGGCACCTTGAGTTGTGCCGGCTTCGTGCTGATTGGTCAAGACAAGGTAGGGGGAGATATGGGCATTTTGAGTTCCCCTAGCCGCCAAATCGTCAGTCTGAGCTGGGCGACAAGCTGGGGAAGAAGTGATTTGGTGGGGTGGCAGCCTGCCACCAAAAAAAAAAGGTTTGTGCAGTGTTGTTATCAGGTATACAATATTACTGCCCTAGGAACTGTGTTGAGGCTTCGAGGGGCCTCTTTGATTATTCAGGGGAATTCACAGTACTTAATGAGGGCAAGCAATTGATTTGTTAATTGCCTAATTAAGAGAATTAGTGCCAGCTGTCCACGTAGTGACGGTGCTTTATATTAACGTAAATTGTCTTGCTGAAGTAGTCCTTTGCAACGGTTGCAAGATAAGGGGGGCAGTAATATTGGTATACTCTTGTTGTTGCACAACCGTGTGTCATTACTGTGTGGGCACAGTAATTAACGAGTTGCAGTAGCCGCAACCGTATGTGGGCAGTGCATTTATGTTGCATGCCATTGTAGTGTGACCTATGTAACACTGGGGTTACTTTGTTCTTTAAGTTGTGTTGAGGACTTAAGGATTCAGTGAGTTAATCAAAGGGGTAATTAACTGGATAAGAGGTGCACACTATTGTTGAGTGAGTGAGAGCTGTTATAGGAGAACAGTGTTGAGCTTGAGTGAGATACGTCTCGGGAGCAATTAATTGTCCGCGTGACAACTAATTGACCACTCTAGCTAATTATGTAATTAGCCTTCTCATGAATTCACGTAGTGGGAGAGGATCTGTCAGAGTCTGTCAGTATTTGTGTTATCGTAATTTGCTCGGGACTAATTACCTTTCTGGGGTATAGCAATTAGTGGCTCATGATAATTAGTGGAGTAATTAACGTCTGGAGTCTTGAGGACTCAGATGACTCGGTAAAGCGAGGTCATGGAGCTAGCATAAATCGTTATATTAATCATATCCTGTCTGAGGACAGTGGATTAATTGCACTCATGTTAATTAGGGTAATTAACTCCTCTCCCGTGAATTCACAGTGTTTGATGAGACCTGCTTAGGCAGTGCGGAGTGAGACGTATTTATGTATGATTAATTATCGGTCCTGGTGACAGTTAATTAATTGCTCGGAGTTAATTAGGGTAATTAACACTCAGTAAAGTAAATTTTGACACAGACTGTTGAGAAGCTACCAAGTTAGGGTAGGCTTAGTTATCGTAACTCAATGGGGATGTAATTAGTGGTCCGTTTGACCTTAATTAAGAATTACTCACTGAATACTTGCAAGGAGTCAAGTGTGATGTAATTTAATAGAGTTTTGAGTTATTGTTAACAAGATGACTTGTGTTAAGAGAGACAAGTGTTAATGATTAACGTAGAGTACCATCATGTTGTTGTCTACGAGAGACAATTGGTTGTGATTAACGTAGTACTTTGTTGCTGACTGCTGTGATCAGTCAATTAACGTAATTAATCACATAATCAGTTTGGTAATTGATTAAGGTAATTTCTTTTGTTTGTCGTCTGGTGACGAGAGTAGAGTAACTTAGGGATTACTGGAGCTGTGTCCTAGAATCCCACCTAGCCTGACTTTGTTTTATGTTGACAGTGCAACTTCTTGTAGGGAGTTGCAAAGAGTGTTCACACTAGGTTGTGATAGGGGGAGTCACTGTTGGACTACCCGCCTAGTTACGGGGGTCACTCCTTTGGAAGGAGGACCCTTAATCTTGTGATTATAGTATTGTCACCGTGAAGCCGTGACAATATTGATTGCATGCTTGTGTCTTCAGTGGGCATCATTGTTCCGTTAGTTCACTTGTCAGCCCGAAGTGTCAGCAGGATGGAGCCTGCTGTCATTTCTCGAGGGGCTGTTGAATAGCTGTGTTGCAATTGCCACTGGATGGACAATAACGTAACCACTCGCTGTGGAGTAACTTAGTCTGTGATATTTTTTTTAGATTTGCAATATTGCGTCATCAGTGGGCACACCTGTGTTCAGGTTAGTTCAGTATGCAGCCGCACAGCAAGGGTTGCTATTTAGCTGTTTGTTATCGTGCCACTTGATGGACATTAACGTAACGTAAACTCGGTAATGTAGTAGTTTAGTCTCTTGTTATTAATAAATTGTTATGTTATAGAAAACGGTCTTTGATGTCAACCCTTCAACCATTCTTTTCCACCCATGTTCTGCTTTATACGATTGAATGTTGATGTAATCTTTTGATATGACGGCTGTCATTGGGAATTCGAATTCCAATTCATAGCGCCACATCAAATATAAATATTTGATTGTGAGAACCCGTCGGTTACTCTTTATTAGTTTTAACGTCCTGTTTAACTAGGAGGAGCCAGCGGCCTATTGTGGACAGGTTTTCACCCCTGGTGGTGGAGGCCTGGCGGTTTGCTCCCGCTTTTCCTTTTTCTATTGGACTCATGCTTAACTGCCGTGAGCAGCCTTTAAACTTGTAGTCCACCTCCTAAGGGAGGTTGGCGTAGAAAAAAATCTCACAGATGTCCCCAAGCAGGATGATATTTGGGGTTGGATTTGTGAGGTTTTCCCAAGCAGTACATACATACGTACACACGGTGGCTGAGCGAACAGCACGCTGGACGTGTGATCCTGTGGTCCAGGGTTCGATCCCGGGCGCCAGCGAGAAACAATGGGCAGAGCATCTTTCACCCTAATGTTCTTGTTACCTAGCAGTAAATAGGTACCTGGGAGTTAGTCAGCTGTCACGGGCTGCTTCCTGGTGTGTGTGTGTGGTGTGGAAAAAAATAATCGTTAGTAACAGTTGATTTTGACAGTTGAGAGGCGGACCGAAAGAGCAGAGCTCAACCCCCGCAAGCACAACTAGGTGAATACATTCATACATACAAAATTTTGTTGAGGGAGGTTAGGGTGTGATGGTGAGGAGGGTAGGGTGTGGTGTACTCACCTCACCTATTTGTACTCACCTATTTGTGCTTGCGGGGGTTGAGCTTTGGCTCTTTGGTCCCGCCTCTCAACTGTCAATCAACTGGTGTACAGATTCCTGAGCCTACTGGGCTCTATCATATCTACATTTAAAACTGTGTATGGAGTCAGCCTCCACCACATCACTGCCTAATGCATTCCATCCGTTAACTACTCTGACACTAAAAAAGTTCCTTCTAACGTCTCTGTGGCTCATGTGAGTACTCAGTTTCCACCTGTGTCCCCTTGTTCGCGTCCCACCAGTGTTGAATAGTTTATCTTTGTTTACCCGGTCGATTCCTCTGAGGATTTTGTAGGTTGTGATCATGTCTCCCCTTACTCTTCTGTCTTCCAGTGTCGTAAGGTGCATTTCCCGCAGCCTTTCCTCGTAACTCATGCCTCTTAGTTCTGGGACTAGTCTAGTGGCATACCTTTGGACTTTTTCCAGCTTCGTCTTGTGCTTGACAAGGTACGGGCTCCATGCTGGGGCCGCATACTCCAGGATTGGTCTTACATATGTGGTGTACAAGATTCTGAATGATTCCTTACACAGGTTCCTGAACGCTGTTCTGATGTTAGCCAGCCTCGCATATGCCGCAGACGTTATTCTTTTTATGTGGGCTTCAGGAGACAGGTTTGGTGTGATATCAACTCCTAGATCTTTCTCTCTGTTCGTTTCATTAAGTACTTCATCTCCTATTCTGTATCCTGTGTTTGGCCTCCTATTTCCACCACCTAGTTTCATTACTTTGCATTTACTCGGGTTGAACTTCAACAGCCATTTGTTGGACCATTCACTCAGTCTGTCTAGGTCATCTTGTAGCCTCCTACTATCGTCCTCAGTTTCAATCCTCCTCATAATTTTTGCATCATCGGCAAACATTGAGAGAAACGATTCTATACCCTCTGGAAGATCATTTACATATATCAGAAACAGTATAGGTCCAAGGACTGACCCCTGCGGTACTCCACTCGTAACGTCTCGCCAATCTGAGACCTCACCCCTCACACTGACTCGTTGTCTCCTGTTACTTAGGTACTCCTGTATCCAACGGAGTACCTTCCCTTTCACTCCAGCCTGCATCTCCAGTTTTTTCACTAACCTCTTGTGTGGCACTGTGTCAAAGGCTTTCTGACAATCCAAAAATATGCAGTCTGCCCACCCTTCTCTTTCTTGCCTTATTTTTGTTGCCTGGTGAAGGGTAGGGTGTGGTGTGGAGGGTAGGGTGTGGTGTGTGAGGGTGTGGAGGGTAGGGTGTGGTGTGTGAGGGTGTGGTGTGTGAGGGTGTGGAGGGTAGGGTGTGGTGTGTGATGGTGTGGAGGGTAGGGTGTGGTGTGTGAGGGTGTGGAGGGTAGGGTGTGGTGTGTGATGGTGTGGAGGGTAGGGTGTGGAGGGTAGGGTGTGGTGTGTGAGGGTGTGGAGGATAGGGTGTGGTGTGGAGGGTAGGGTGTGGTGTGGAGTTTAGGGTGTGGTGTGTGAGGGTGTGGAGGGTAGGGTGTGGAGGGTAGGGTGTGGAGGGTAGGGTGTGATGGTGTGGAGGGTAGGGTGTGGTGTGTGAGGGTGTGGAGGGTAGGGTGTGGTGTGTGAGGGTGTGGAGGGTAGGGTGTGGTGTGCGAGGGTGTGGTGTGGAGGGTAGGGTGTGGTGTGTGAGGGTGTGGAGGGTAGGGTGTGGTGTGTGAGGGTGTGGAGGGTAGGGTGTGGTGTGTGAGGGTGTTGAGAGTAGGGAGTGGTGTGTGAGGGTGTGGAGGGTAGGGTGTGGTGTGTGAGGGTGTGGAGGGTAGGGTGTGGTGTGTGAGGGTGTGGAGGGTAGGGTGTGGTGTGTGAGGGTGTGGAGGGTAGGGTGTGGTGTGTTAGGGTGTGGAGGGTAGGGTGTGGTGTGCGAGGGTGTGGTGTGTGAGGGTGTGGTGTGTGAGGGTGTGGTGTGTGAGGGTGTGGTGTGTGAGGGTGTGGAGGGTAGGGTGTGGTGTGTGAGGGTGTGGAGGGTAGGGTGTGGTGTGTGAGGGTGTGGAGGGTAGGGTGTGGTGCGAGGGTGTGGTGTGTGAGGGTGTGGAGGGTAGGGTGTGGAGGGTAGGGTGTGGTGTGTGAGGGTGTGGTGTGTGAGGGTGTGGTGTGTGAGGGTGTTGAGAGTAGGGTGTGGTGTGTGAGGGTGTGGAGGGTAGGGTGTGGTGTGTGAGGGTGTGGAGGGTAGGGTGTGGTGTGTGAGGGTGTTGAGAGTAGGGTGTGGTGTGTGAGAGTGTGGAGGGTAGGGTGTGGTGTGTGAGGGTGTGGAGGGTAGGGTGTGGTGTGTGAGGGTGTGGTGTGTGAGGGTGTGGAGGGTAGGGTGTGGAGGGTAGGGTGTGGTGTGTGAGGGTGTGGTGTGTGAGGGTGTGGAGGGTAGGGTGTGGTATGTGAGGGTGTGGTGTGTGAGGGTGTGGAGGGTAGGGTGTGGTGTGTGAGGGTGTGGAGGGTAGGGTGTGGTGTGTGAGGGTGTGGAGGGTAGGGAGTGGTGTGTGAGGGTGTAGAGGGTAGGGTGTGGTATGTGAGGGTGTGGTGTGTGAGGGTGTGGAGGGTAGGGTGTGGTGTGTGAGGGTGTGGAGGGTAGGGTGTGGTGTGTGAGGGTGTGGAGGGTAGGGTGTGGTGTGTGAAGATGTGGAGGGTAGGGTGTGGTGTGTGAGGGTGTGGTGTGCGAGGGTGTGGTGTGTGAGGGGTGTGGAGGGTAGGGTGTGGTGTGTGAGGGTGAGGAGGATAAGGTGTGGTGTGTGAGGGTGTGGAGGGTAGGGTGTGGTGTGTGAGGGTGTGGAGGGTAGGGTGTGGTGTGTGAGGGTGTGGAGGGCAGGGTGTGGTGTGTGAGGATGTGGAGGGTAGGGTGTGGTGTGTGAGGGTGTGGAGGGTAGGGTGTGGTGTGTGAGGGTGTGGAGGGTAGGGTGTGGTGTGTGAGGGTGTGGAGGGTAGGGAGTGGTGTGTGAGGGTGTTGAGAGTAGGGTGTGGTGTGTGAGGATGTGGAGGGTAGGGTGTGGTGTGTGAGGATGTGGAGGGTAGGGTGTGGTGTGCGAGGGTGTGGTGTGTGAGGGTGTGGAGGGTAGGGTGTGGTGTGTGAGGGTGTGGTGGGTAGGGTGTGGTGTGTGAGGGTGTGGAGGGTAGGGTGTGGTGTGTGAGGGTGTGGTGTGTGAGGGTGTGGAGGGTAGGGTGTGGTGTGTGAGGGTGTGGAGGGTAGGGAGTGGTGTGTGAGGGTGTGGTGTGTGAGGGTGTGGAGGGTAGGGTGTGGTGTGTGAGGGTGTGGAGGGTAGGGAGTGGTGTGTGAGGGTGTGGTGTGTGAGGGTGTGGAGGGTAGGGTGTGGTGTGCGAGGGTGTGGTGTGTGAGGGTGTGGAGGGTAGGGTGTGGTGTGTGAGGATGTGGAGGGTAGGGTGTGGTGTGTGAGGGTGTGGAGGGTAGGGTGTGGAGGGTAGGGTGTGGTGTGCGAGGGTGTGGTGTGTGAGGGTGTGGAGGGTAGGGTGTGGTGTGTGAGGATGTGGAGGGTAGGGTGTGGTGTGTGAGGATGTGGAGGGTAGGGTGTGGTGTGCGAGGGTGTGGTGTGTGAGGGTGTGGAGGGTAGGGTGTGGTGTGTGAGGGTGTGGTGTGGAGGGTAGGGTGTGGTGTGTGAGGGTGAGGAGGATAGGGTGTGGTGTGTGAGGGTGTAGAGGGTAGGGTGTGGTATGCTAGGGTGTGGTGTGTGAGGGTGTGGAGGGTAGGGTGTGGTGTGTGAGGGGTGTGGAGGGTAGGGTGTGGTGTGTGAGGGTGAGGAGGATAGGGTGTCATGTTTGAAGACTTTGGTCAGTATTTTAACTTAAATAATTAGAATTCCTTTTACATGCAGGTTAAGTACCTTCATTACTTCAGTAATACAATTACTGTAGCAGTATAGTGTCCCGAGACCGCTGCTGTACTCACCTGCCCTCGCCTGTGTCAGGAGACTGATGACCAGGACCAATACCGTCAGCATTGTGTCTTCAGGTGCTGATCTCTACTGGAGGTGATGCAGTGTTTTAGTGCCCTTAACCCGGTATGTTTCTCTCCCAGGCAGCGTGGTCCCTTCTGCTGTGTAGAGGTACCTCAACCTTCCTTTTATGTGGTCGTTACATGCGCCATCCACTGCTGCCTGGGAACTCACCAGCTGAGACGCCAATTTCCACAGCACGACATACTGAACTTCTTAGGTCATGTGGGTTATTCTGCCTAGATAAGAAGTTGGAAATGAATGGCTCGCCAGCTCAATTGGTATCGATTGATTGATTGATTGATAAAGATTAAGCCACCCTAAAGGTGGCACAGGCATGAATAGCCCGTAAAACTGGCATCAACTAACAGCTGAATTTATATTGCCAAGACAATGATAACATTTAAATTTTTCAATGGTAAAAAAAATCAACTGTTCAGTTGTATCATAGCTTTCATTGGTAACTGATAACTTTTATGGCAGCCATAAAATAACGAATTCGATAAAGTCGTTACTCTATATATTTAGGATGGGTCTTTTTTCTTGTATGAGTATAGCTTCCAGTATTTGCAGTCTTCTTTGGGCAGTGGTGGATGCCAGGATTGTTGAATTATTTACTAGTATGTTCCTACTGTGTGTTGTGTTATGTACACTTTGCATATAGTTTCTAAGGGCACCAGCTTGTAGATGGCAGTGGTGGTCATACCAGTGTAAGTAGAGAGAAGGTGACATCCTTCACTGAGGCATGTAAATTGGTGTACCATGTTTGCATTTTGGTGAGGGTTATATTATTTACTGGGGCTGTTCTTAAAAAGTAAATCTACTACATTAAATTACACTAAATCTGGTAAATTAAGTTTACTACAAAAAAGAGGACTGCTGATTTAATACGTAAGAACAGCCTACATATTGAGTTGGTTGGTGTTGACAGTCCCCAAGTGGGCATGTGAAGTCAGAGACGGAATTTGTCTCTTTCAAGCGGTTTTGTTTGGATTCCGGAGAGTTCTTCATGAACAAGTTGGCAGTCTTCTTGCTCTTACAGTATAATTTTAGTTCAATCTTGTGGTTGGTGGGTCGGTAGAGGGTCACACTTCTGTCAATAATGTTTTCAGGACCCCTCTCTTCCGTTTTATGGGGCGTGGAGAACAAGTTCCTGCAGAATATTGTAATAGTATTGACCGGCAATGAACAGTTGTGTAATCCGGCTTGTGGGTTGTGTGGGGTTTCACCTTCTTTTTAATGATCTGTTCGACATATCTGTTACAGTATCCATTATTAACTAGGACCTACCTTACTATACCGAGATGCTTGTCAACCAGCTTCCAACTGGAGCTGTGTGTGAGGGCGCGGTTGACGTAGACATTGACAACACTCCGGTTGTACCTCTCAGGGCACTCACTCTTAGCATTAAGGCACACTCCTATGTTCGTTCCCTTAGAGCAGACTGCAGTGTGAAAGTCACTATTCCTTTCCGAGACTGATACATCTAGGACTGATACATCTATATAGTTTACCTATACTCTAAATCTTGTAAATGAATCTTATCATTAAACGTCCCTCGAATGCATCCTTAAGCTGTAGCAGGGGCTTAATAAAAGGTACCTGCAGGGATATGTCGTCTACGTCTATAGTGTGCACTCTGGTTGAGGCCCCATGTCAACAAGGACTTCTTGCTCGACGAAACCCATATTAAACTTAGCAAATAGGGCACCAATGGGAGGAACGCATAGCTAAGGCCATCAACTTGTTTATGCATGCGCCCACCAGGACCCAGGAAGGGCCTGCGGTGTGCAGGTAGAGCACGGGATCTTTCTCCAGAGACCAGAACGGGACTTATAAGTGTATGGCGGGAGGGATGTACTCAATGAGAGGCAAGAGTGGGCAGTGAGAGTGATGACATGACTTGGTGAGGAAGGTGGTCACCATCACCCCAACAGGGGTTTAGTAGATCTATCACTAGAGGTACCAGGCAATATACTTCTCTTATGTATCAAGTTACTCGGGGTACCTGGAAATGTACTTTCGTTGTCTACCATCACTAACTATACCAGGCAGTGCACTTGTGTTGTGCACCAAGTTACTACTAGTACCAGGGAGTGTACTTGTGTTGTGCACCAAGTTACTACTAGTACCAGGGAGTGTACTTGTGTTGTATACCAAGTTACTATTAAATGTACCAGGCAGTGTACTTGTGCAACAAGTTACTATTAGTACCAGGCAGTGAGTAGTATAAACCGGGCCATAAGCCGACTGTTTTGCTTTTCCCACCGGCCGGCCTATGGCCCCTGATTTTTTCCTTGAAACGGAAATAATAGGACGAAGGGAACAAATTGGATGCTTGTCACCTGGTGGGAAGTGGGTGGCCGTTGCCATAGTCAAAACACCTCCCTTCTTGTTGTCACTGTCAATACTACAAAGGTGTTATCAACAGTGAGAAAATGTTATCGCCAGATATAGATAACAATCACGGCCAAATATTGATGAGTCTTATTATTCGTATTGTAATACAATCATGACAAAGGCACGAATATCACCATCAGGTGATTGAAGGATGACACTTGGAAGACCTAGTTACAATTGTATAGTATAAAAACACGACTGAACAGTATTTGGCCTCTTAGCCACGCAAGACAAGTCCTACCAACACCCAATAATTTTCATCCTTGATATCTCCAAACAGATGTTATGACCAGGGTGGTCTGTTTAAGAGATACTTCTGAGGATGTTTTATTAAATACGAAAGAACTTAAGGATATTCCAGTCTTACTCCTTCCTTCGTGGTCTGACACTGTTACATTGTTCATTACGTGTTAATTTTCGTGATTTACACACAGGCCTACCCGCTAGGGCAGATCACCTGCCCTGGCGGGTATAAGGTCTGCCTACCACGTTTCCGTCTGTATTCTTTTTTGCTCTGATGAAGGCGAATTGAGTCAGAAACGCGTTTAGCATTCTCTATTTTTCACATGTGGCTTTTCCACACACACACACACACACACACACATATATATATTAGTATATCTTGTAGCAGTCTTTTCTGTAGACATATATTATTAAATATGACCGAAAAAGTAAGATTAATAATTCTAACACGAATTTTCTCGATCTTTCGTACGGTTCTTTTCACTGTTGGTGGTAATTCAAAAATCAATTCTCCAAAATTCATTTTTATTTCTATTCTGACGCGACACTTGAGCACGTTTCGTAAAACTTATTACATTTTCAAAGACTTTAGCTTACACATACACAACTGAATAGAACTTACACATCTTTGATTTGTTTATATCTACATTTGAGTGAGGTGGATGGGGTGAGGTGGTATTAATAGGGTATTAAATTCCTAAACACAAGACAGAACACGAAACAATGGGTATTGAATGGAAGTGATTTGTAGAAAGCCTATTGGTCCATATTTCTTGATGCTTCTATATTGGAGCGGAGTCTTGAGGTGGGTAGAATATAGTTTTGCATTAATTGGCTGTTGATTGCTGGTAATGACTTCTTGATGTGTAGAGCCTCGCAGACGTCAAGCCGCCTGCTATCGCTGTATCTATCGATGATTTCTGTGTTGTTTACTAGGAGCACGGTGATGACACGTTTATTTTGGGACGTTGATTGGGTTCCTGGAGAACGCATCAGTGTGTGTGTGGGGGCGTTACCTACAACGAGGCGAGAGCCGGGACCAGGAGCTACAATTCAACTCTCACCGGAGGGAGAGTCCACATCAGTGAGGTGGAAGTAGGTGATTCTAGTTTCCCTCCCAATTCGCCTTTAGTCAGCTATATATTTAGCCAGAGTATCTTTCATGTCATGAGCTAGGCTCACCTATGCCTATGTCACAGTAAGGCACAGTTGTGCAGAGTGAGGCTGTACAGAGCTCTCACGATATTTATATATGTGGTGTGTGCAGGCACCTGGAATTATTGAAGAGTTGACTGTGTCGTTGATGATTTCTTTCATGTGACATTAATATGATAACTTATGTCAGAGAATATATATATAACTGTACCAGTTATTGGTGTTAGGCTGTGTGCCCAAGTATTTATCTTATTATTATTGATATTGATGAATTTATCTCTGTATATGTATATGTTGGTGTGATGAATAACATTTCCATGTGTGCAGTGATTAATTGTGTTATCGAGAGGAATTACTGAATCTAAGGACAGTACCGTGGTTAATTGCATTCATTGTAATTATTATGAAGCACAGTGCATTTATTATCATTAAGTACAGTGTAACGCCATTATAGTGAAATATCATGTTAACTGCAGTAGAAAGGAGTTATTGAACTTGAGATCAGTGTGGTGATTCATTGCGTTCTATTGCCATTATAGAAGTATTGTGTTGATTACAAACATAGTGATCCCTGCGAATTTAAAGAATCAGGTGCTTCACGCCAAAGAAACAAGTACTAAGCATTCGCACGGGTGAGGGGGGCCTGCTCAGCTGACTTTGACAGGAGGGGGAGAGTGTTACCCTCTAGATGAGCCCCAGTTTTATGAAGAGAGAGTGACTTTCTGCATTGTACTTGATGTTTCGTTGTTGATACGGATATAATACCTTGAGCTTTTAAGTAAAATACAAAATACCTTTCCATTTATATTATCCCTCCATATATCTTGTTGCTATAGAACAGTTCCAAAGAGTGAGAGTATTAGAGACATATACCTGCCTGAGACCAGATTTAATGAGTGAGCTCTGCCATTAGTACCACAATTCCACAATACCACTGACGTGTTACTGGACACGGGAAACACCAGTTGGCGACCTTGCAGTTAGTAGTAGAGCCCTTGTCGGGGCGGGCACACGGTTGGGAGAGAGCAAACTGTGTTCCCACTCATCTTTGGCTATATGGCTGGCTGGGGATCGACTGGGATACTATCCTGGCGAACAGTGGTGCCGCGAGGATTGAGTGAAGACCCGCAGGGCTACAGTGAGTAACAGTTATCGCTAATACTACTGGGTGGTGTCCATGTAGAGAGACACACCCTGACGTTTGCGACCGTTGACAGGATAAAGTACTTAGGGTATCTTGGATACTGTTACTTGCCTCTCGCGTACCCCGACAATATATATATATATATATATATATTATTAAATATGACCGAAAAAGTAAGATTAATAATTCTAACACGAATTTTCTCGATCTTTCGTACGTTTCTTTTCACTGTTGGTGGTAATTCAAAAATCAATTCTCCAAAATTCATTTTTATTTTTAGTCTAAGACTAGAAATAAAAATGAATTTTGGAGAATTGATTTTTGAAGACTAGAAATATAAATGAATTTTGGAGAATTGATTTTGAATTACCACCAACAGTGAAAAGAAACGTACGAAAGATCGAGAAAATTCGTGTTAGAATTATTAATCTTACTTTTTCGGTCATATTTAATAATATATGTCTACAGGAAAGACTGCTACCAAAATATACTAATATATATATATATATATATATATATATATATATATATATATATATATATATATATATATATATATATATATATATATATATATATATATGTCGTACCTAATAGCCAGAACGCACTTCTCAGCCTACTATTCAAGGCCCGATTTGCCTAATAAGCCAAGTTTTCATGAATTAATGTTTTTTCGTCTACCTAACCTACCTAACCTAACCTAACCTAGCTTTTTTTGGCTACCTAACCTAACCTTACTTATAATATAGGTTAGGTTAGGTTAGGTAGGGTTGGTTAGGTTCGGTCATATATCTACGTTAATTTTAACTCCAATAAAAAAAAAATTGACCTCATACATAGAGAAAAGGGTTGCTTTATCATTTCATAAGAAATAAACTATAGTAAATATATTAATTCAGGAAAACTTGGCTTATTAGGCAAATCGGGCCTTGAATAGTAGGCTGAGAAGAGAGTTCTGGCTACTAGGTACGACATATATATATATATATATATATATATATATATATATATATATATATATATATATATATATATATATATATATATATATCTTGATGCTTCTATATTGGAGCGGAGTCTTGAGGTGGGTAGAATATAGTTGTGCATTAATTGGCTGTTGATTGCTGGTTTTGACTTCTTGATGTGTAATGCCTCGCAAACGTCAAGCCGCCTGCTATCGCTGTATCTATCGATGATTTCTGTGTTGTTTACTAGGATTTCTCTGGCGATGGTTTGGTTGTGGGAAGAGATTATATGTTCCTTAATGGAGCCCTGTTGCTTATGCATCGTTAAACGCCTAGAAAGAGATGTTGTTGTCTTGCCTATATACTGGTTTTTTTTGGAGCTTACAGTCCCCAAGAGGGCATTTGAAGGCATAGACGACGTTAGTCTCTTTTAAAGCGTTCTGTTTTGTGTCTGGAGAGTTTCTCATGAGTAGGCTGGCCGTTTTTCTGGTTTTATAGTAAATCGTCAGTTGTACCCTCTGATTTTTGTCTGTAGGGATAACGTTTCTATTAACAATATCTTTCAGGACCCTTTCCTCCGTTTTATGAGCTGTGGAAAAGAAATTCCTGTAAAATAGTCTAATAGGGGGTATAGGTGTTGTGTTGGTTGTCTCTTCAGAGGTTGCATGACGTTTCACTTTCCTTCTTATGATGTCTTCCATGAAACCATTGGAGAAGCCGTTGTTGACTAGGACCTGCCTTACCCTACAGAGTTCTTCGTCGACTTGCTTCCATTCTGTGCTGTGGCTGAGAGCACGGTCGACATAAGTGTTACCAACACTCCTCTTGTACCTGTCTGGGCAGTCACTGTTGGCGTTCAGGCACATTCCTATGTTTGTTTCCTTAGTGTAGACTGCAGTGTGGAAAACTCTGCTCCTTTCCATGACTGTTACATCTAGAAAGGGCAGCTTCCCATCCTTCTCCATCTCGTAAGTGAAACGTAACACAGAATTCTGCTCAAATGCCTCCTTCAGCTCCTGCAGATGTCTGACATCAGGTACCTGGGTAAAAATGTCTTCAACATACCTGCAGTATATGGCAGGTTTCAAGTTCATGTCGACTAAGACTTTTTGCTCTATGGTACCCATGTAGAAGTTTGCAAACAGGACACCTAGGGGAGAAGCCATGACGACCCCATCTACTTGCTTATACATGTGTCCATCCGGGCTCAAGAAGGGTGCCTCTTTAGTACAAGCTTGGAGTAGTTTCCTTAGAAATATTTTCTGGTATGTCAAGAGGAGTACAGGCCGGATCACGATACACTCTGTCGGCTATCATCCCGATTGTGTCATCCAATCTGATAGCCGACAGAGTGTATCGTGATCCGGCCTGACTTTTTATTGGTATAAAAAGTCGTAATTTGAAATTCCAAATACGTGCAATCTCCATGAATTCCGCTCATCAATAACGCTCAATAGTCATATTTCGGATAGGCATCGTATTTTGAAAACTTTAGGGGAATTTGGGCAAAACCTGACAACCGCCGTTTTCACTGATTTGCATTTTTTCGGTATAAAAATTCGTAATTTAAAACTCCAAATGCGTTCAATCACGATTAATTCCGCTCAGAAATAACGTTCAAAAATCATATTTCCGATAGCCATCGAGTTTTGAATGACGTGGACCTAGATTCAGGAAGCTCTGTGTATTTCTTCGTAAGTGGGTTTGCTACGTCGGTTCCTAAGTGCGCCCTAAGAAGATGCTTAGGTGCGATTCAATAAGGTATACTTAGGAAGAAAATTGTTGGTTCACCTGCGTGCCGATAGAGGTCACTACTGTGTTTCGTTTGGCCAATCAGAGAGCAGCAACATTCTTCATATTGAAGATTTAGCGCTGGCTTATCGGAGCTCTACTGCCTCCTATTTACGTCGAATTTTCTTATAAAATTAGTATATTTCGAAGTAAAACAATGTTTTTTCAACTTCTACAGCCAGCACCGACATTGTAGTAAACAAATATGTTACATTTGTTGTTTACCTACGTAATTCTAAGAGATACTGTGTAGCTGTCCTTGTTGCTCGGAAGATGCGCTGACAATTATTGTATATATTTACTGAATTTACCCAAGGGCCACTAACTATCTAGTGACCTCGAAGAGGACAGAAAGCCGGCGGCTTGTTAAAGGGCCCGCCAATTGTCTTAATGATATTTTTTAGCTGGAATTTGGCATTTACGGCTTAAGCGGGTAGGCGGTTCCATGGGTTTATAGCCCTCTTGGTGGAAAAAAAACATCTGTTTTCAGTCCTACTTGAGAGAACATACTTTCCAACACTATATCTGTGATTGTCCTGTTATCAGTGACTTCATACCAAATGATATGAGGTATTTTGAGCTCTGTAATTACTTCATACACTCAGGAATATTGGAAGATATTCTTGTGCTGCACCCAGATTTTGCCAGTGGAGGCTAATAGATCAGCATTAAGTATTTTGTTCTCTCCTAATTCCATGTATGACTGGCCATCCTGTGAGGTGAGGATGTTGGGTGAGCTTGTAGCTGGTTTTTGATCTACACTGTGTGGTCCTTTATACAGAATAGGGAAGCAGCACATTGCTGTGTATACCTAATCTTCTTAATAAAAAAAATCAGTAATAAAGATTTTAAATTATAGTTTGTATTATTACAAATACAGTACTGTATTATCCTTATTAAATCATGTTGACCATGGATCATTAAGGTCTCATGTTAATATGTAATACAAGTCATATTTCTTTTGAACTGCTAATCCTTCTTTTAATACTTACTGATTAAAAAATAAATAATAAATACATTTTATTCAGGAAAAGTACATACAGTTGATTTGCAAACATAATGTTGGATTTATAGGCAGAGCTAGTACATACAATACCTAAAGCCACTAATACTCATAGCATTTCGGGCAAGGTGTGGGGGGGAAAAAACCACAGACTAAAACTTAATAGTAATCGGGATTAGGTAAAAATTGTGTTGAAAGAAGGAATAAAAAATACAAAAAGGGGGTTAACATAGCATAAATCAGCAATTGCACATGTTGGTGAACAGCGTTGTTTAAAAAATAGCAAGACATGGGTTGACATTTAGGAGGTAAGTTAGGTTGCATGGAGTTAATTAGGCAGTACTTGGTTTAACTCTTAAACTGGTTGAGAGGTACAGCCTTTGACATGATTCGGGAGGTCATTCCACATTCTGGGTCCCTTGATTTGTAGAGCACTTCTAGTTTGGTTACACACAGCCAAATTGAGTAACAGGAAGAGGTCTTGGACACAAATTTGTTCCATGCTAAATGTAGAGGAATCAGCTGAGTATTCCTCAAATAAAATAAGTTGCCTCAGCTTATAAGATAAATAAAATAAGCATTTCTCAAATAAGTAGCTGCCTCACCTCACTGCCTTACTGCTACATAGCCTTCCCGGCATGGTGCCTTCTTTTGATAATTACTTGTTCCACACCCAAATTGTATAACAGGAAGAGGTCTTGGACCCCTACTTCCCTCTCTCTTTTTTAATAATCTATATAGTCATAATTATAGCTTTAAGTATTCAATGAATAAAGTTTTTGACATTTTTACCCTTTTCCTTACCTAACATCATTTGTGCAGCATATTTTTATTTTTGTCTCACCCAGATTTAATTTCAAAATAAAACCAAACTAAATAAATTAGAAATGGGTATGTATAGCTAAGGTACACCCTTACTACTAGGTGAACAGGGGCATTTGGTGATAGTAAATGATCCCATCAGGCAGGGCTCATCACCTTCTCTCATATTTCATGTTCACCAGCCTTTATTTACTTAATAACTACTGGTATAATATCTTGCTATTATAAAACTAATTCTACTATCATCAAACACATATTTACTTCAAGTTTCAAGCAGAGAATGCATATATAACTAACACGAAGGATTCCTCTTCACTAGATTCATCAGCTATAATATTTTGGTCATGTTCCAATATCATAAATCGATCCCAGTGTTATGTAGTAGAGAAAAAATGACTTATATCCAGTTTACGTAAAGCTACGAGTGGTCGAAACCACACTTAAATCCCGGAATGAACTTACGAAGGTTTTTCCACTTAGGGTAGTTAATTGAATACGGACGTAGCCGCCACGAAGGCGCTAAGACGGAAAACGCTCTTAGCTAAGAGGAAAAACCTTCGTAAGTACCTTCCTGAATCCGGCCCCTTGGGACTTAGTACACCTTCTCTCTGTGAATTTGATAATTAGAGGGATCCTGGAAGCACGTGTTTGGCAGCGTCTTGGTGAAAATCTAATTGTTGTACCTTCAAGAGGAAGGAAATGAGCATATATTTCTGTTGTGGAGCCGGTCTGAAAACGTTGTGGACTCAAGTCGTGGACAGCAGGAAGCTTTGTGAAGCATTTTCGTTGGCTGCTAATGTGAGCACCATGTTGAGCTTCAGTGAGTGAGCATCATCACGTCAGAGATTTCGGGGGTTAGCCTATTTAATCGCGCTACTGCGGAGGCCCCAGTAGCGCGGCCCGTGAGGAAGCTCCCGGCCGCATGTAAAGTCATGTTCCTCGCTTAGACCCGTCCAGTTTGGGGAAATACCCACCACAGTCGGATGACGCGGTGCGGCGTCGGGTGGCGAAATTTAATGCTGGGATATAGTTTATTCTTTACGATTGGTTTGGGAAACATTTTCATTGGCATGGTAATGGAATTGCAGGTTTGTTTGGGAAGAAATTAATGGAATTTCGAGGCTGGAGGAGTGTAGGCTGACCTCTGTAGGAGAGCAGATCTCCATAGTGAGGAGTGAACTGCATACAGTATAAAGGAGCAGTGAAGAGGAGTTTCACGTGTCTTTGTGGAATCAGTGGTGAAACACCACTGATGTTGGATGAGGACGTCATCGTGCAGCAGTTTGGGAGACCTGCAGAAATGCCCTGTTGAACATTTTGGAGAACCTAGAGATGTACATGGTAGTGAGCCTCCAGGAGCAGAACAGAGGTTTATGGTGGATACACAGGAATGTATAAGGGGAGTGCTTGAATGCTTATTGGCATGTAAGACGCAGTGTAAGGTGAGAGATTGATTTCTTCCTGTGTTGGGGAATATTTATGTAGATGTTTCTGGTGTTTCAGCCACAGGCTGAGTTTTAGATACTTTTAGGGCTGATTGTACAATAATGTTGTGATGAGATTGCAACCCCATTTAGTGAGGGAGTAGTAAGTGGTCAGCCAAGAGTTGAGCAATCACTCGATATGGATGGTTGGTGAAACCAGGATATGGTATTGGATTGCTACCGGGTTGTAGCAGCTTAGTGTTGTTTGGTGTATCATTTTTGTCCCTATCATGTGTTGAATATGTCTTTTTCGCTTATTAAATGTGTATTGTTAGCTAGCTTTTGCTCTTGTCCTGGTGAGGCACCCAGAAAGCGGGAGGAAGAGAGAGGGAGAAAGGATCATAGCTGTGGACAGGGTGGCAGAGAGTACTAATTCGTAAAAAGGGGATTTAGGAGATCATACCAAACAAGGAGAGAGTGGGGAATCACGACAGCACAAGTAGGGTGTGTACACAAGACAACGAGGCCAGTGTGTTAGAGCCATACCCTAAATGTGTGATGCTGAACTCCTCTCCAAGATCAAGAGGCGTACAGGGTGATTTCCTGAGTAAATTTCAACCACTCCAGAGTTCATTGTTGGAGATTCGCAAAGAGAAAACACTCCACTAGTGGAAAAAACTAGTTGGAGAAAAGAGCCAGTGCTCTCGGTAGCGGGAGTGTGGCTATCGAGGTCGGTTGTCTGTTCCGGCAGAGAGTGGTTGGGGGACGTTGTCCACCTGCACGCAAGTAACAGTCTGGTGCAACAACCAGAGCTCTCTTTGGAGGTTTAAGTTCCATAAGCCCCAACCCCTCAGGCCAGAACAATACTTAAATTATTTTGTGTAATACTTCATAAGTATAGACTGATAAGAGGCTGTTTAAAACTATTCATAATTTTGTTATCGTTTTCAATCTGTTGTCATGATTAAGTTTTCAATTGAATGTTAGTTTTATATAATTGGAAAAATCATTTATGATTAAATTTACCTTACTAGGCTATCTACTCACATAATCCTTTTTTGCTGGCTTTACTTTGTTAACATTGATAATAAATAACTTATAGGGTGGCAAGTCTGGTAGCGATCTGGCAGTAGGCTACAGGACAGTGGCTAGCACGATTTCCCTACAAACTGCTGGATAAAATATTGATCTGTAAACCGATGGAAACTACAAAATTAAACTACTAACATGGATTCAGGGATGGCAGATCCTACTTAACAAATACACTTAATTCTGTGACAAAGTTTACATAGTAAATTAGATCAATGGATGACTTAAAAATAAGTCAGAAGTATTTGAACCAGGAACAAAACCGGTCCCGTCAGTTAGCTACAAGATAATGGTATCCAGTGGTGCGTGTGTTGGGGGTGAGAGCGGGCAGGTGGGGCGGCGAGATAGTGTTGTTGGTGAACTGCACCAACTTCTGCCTTCATAGAACATAATCACTCTACGCCTCAAAGTTGTTATGAACTTCTTAGAACTCCACACACTGGTATCTCTGGGGGTAACCAATTCCTTGCCAGATGCCTTAATGATCCCTATTCAACCTGAAACACACATTGCGTGCTTATGTTAAACTAAGTTTTATTGTGAAACTGGGCAGTGTAGCCCCCGGGTAGCCGATCTGAGAACCAATATATTTGGTCGTAAATATAACATTGCTGTACATCGCCCCTGACTTGGACCTCGATGATCTCAACTCACTGACCTTAGTACTCACCGTTTTGCCCCTTCCTCACCTCTACTTAGTACACGATAGGTAGGTTAGGTTAGGTTATGTAGGTTAGGGTTAGGTTAGGTTATGTAGGTTAGTTTAGGTTAGTGTTAGGTTAGCTAGGTTAGGTTAGGTAGGTAGGTTAGGTTAGGTTTGATCAAAATTCAGTTTTAATTCAAATTAAAAAAATATAAAAATTGTATAATTTAATTGAAAATTGTATCATTCCATAATAATTTTGTTTAGAAAAATATGTAATTAAAGGAAAACTCAGCTTACTAGGCAACTTGGCCTATTAGGTACAACATTTGGATAGAGAGAGAGAGAGAGAGACATAGAAAAACAGATAGAAAGAGATTGATAAATAAAGAGAGGGGGGAGACACACCTGGGCAACACCAGGTTATCTTGAGGTTTGTGGAAAATTCCACTCAAGTTAATATTATTATTATCTAAGGAATGTATTATTCCATATCATATCTATATATCAGAATCATTATCTATTGATCATATCTACTGTACCTACATCAGCATCTTGTATGACTATTGGTCAAGTACACTATAGGGGCTTAATGCCTATATAATATTGTAGATGTGATCTCCAGAATCTAGACGCTTCCAGGTAATCAAAAATATTGCTGGAACCAAAGTTATAGCTTCCAGTGATGTAATTTCAAAATTCTTAATAAAGAACAAAAGGTACTATCAAGTACTGCCAATAATCTTTAAATCCATTAAGCAATTATCTTGTGATTTAATTTTATCACAACAGTCTAAATAAATAAAATAATCATTGCCGGCACATTGACTGACGCCACGGGCAGACGCTGGTGGGGCAGAAGCGCCCAGAATCGTAGAAGAGTAGCTGACGGCTCGTGTTTTCATCCAGAAGTACACTCGTGTGTAGGGCTGGAGACGCCTTTTTCAGCAAGATATTACACACAAACTTATCATAATCTTCAGTGATAGCTCCCTAAATACTGGGAGAGTCTTGAATCGTGTATAGGGAGGAATTGCTGGTACCAATATCCAAAAATCAAGAGTGTGGAGGGCCACCGGCTTGGGAGGCCTAACCACCACCACCTTATCTACCAAGTGAGACGCAACAACGTGTATCTATATCCTAGCAAACAACTAGAATCCTTACAGCGTCGCTGTGTCATCCAGATCAGCATCTTCAAGTTGCTATATACATCTTTAAAATATAAGAGCCTAGTCTCAGGAAGAGTGACTCCATCTGGCAACGGTCAGATAGGCTCCGGGTCTCAATTTCTGGATTGTTTTAGAGCGTAGATTGGCCAATTAGCTTGCTTTATTACATTAATACTTCCATATATAAATTGAGAGTCGTTAGGCAGCGGGGCAACGCTTCATCATCAGTAAGTTCTCACGTACTCATGCAGTTTCTGAGCTTATATTGTTGAATATTCATATCAGAATTGCCATACTCATAAATTTTAATTATCAGTTAGTTTATTTTATTGCGTATAATTTTTGTATGCAAATTTACATTTATCTTTGTGAAATTATACCTTTTGTGCACCAGCACAGATATTCCTAGAGCGTGTATTTAGTTCAGGTCCTAGAACATGAACCTTACCAGTGCAATAGTCATAGAGCTGTTATATCATATCCTTGTTTACATGTACAAATCAAATGTGTGTGGGTGTACCCGCAGGAAAAGTGTATTCTGCAGTTTGAGTCAGCTCAGCCTTAAGGACCTTACCTGCTACAGCCAATTTCCACTATCAAGGTCACAGAGGAGTGAACTTACAATCTAGCATAGGAACCTTGCATGCAACTAAGAGCTTTCAGTTTTGTACTTTATCAACAGTTACAGAATATTATTTAACTTTAAATTCATGGTTCTAATAACCACATATTGGTTCCCCCCTGTGTAATTATCCTCATGCATCCAATCCCGGTATATTCCCCCTAATAGTTTCATGGTAGTGGACTAATGTGTTTTGTTTAGTGTTGGGCTTAAGGCCTATTAAGCTGTGGAGGTTATTAAGGCCACCACAATACCTTACTGACTGACCAGCAGGTTTACTTTAGTCCTGGACTAAAGTAAACTCTCGATGTATATACACAGGGAAGCGGGGGGTACACATTACGTAATATATTATATATATATATATATATATATATATATATATATATATATATATATATATATATATATATATATATATATATATATATATATATATATATATATATATATATATATATATATATGGCACAACTCTCCTAAACACGAGAGTCAAGTATACAACTTTAGAACACTTTCCCACCAGGAGACTCGAACCCTAGCCAGCACAGAAGCCTTCCAGCAACTGGCATAACAGGTACGCCTTAACCCTCTCCACCACCTGCTCAGACCCTTAAAAGAGATGGTAATTTCGGAGTATTTAAATACCACAAAGATCACCACCTCCCAAGAGCACTAGAGCAAGTGAGGGGTCATTTAGACGTTAATTTCATCAAGTCCCTGTTAATATGGGAAGACACAGTGTCTATGCTTAAGGCACAACTCTCCTAAACACGAGAGTCAAGTATACAGACACGAGAGTCAAGTATATAGACACTGTGTCTTCCCATATTAACAGGGACTTGATGAAATTAACGTCTAAATGACCCCTCACTTGCTCTAGTGCTCTTGGGAGGTGGTGATCTTTGTGGTATTTAAATACTCCGAAATTACCATCTCTTTTAAGGGTCTGAGCAGGTGGTGGAGAGGGTTAAGGCGTACCTGTTATGCCAGTTGCTGGAAGGCTTCTGTGCTGGCTAGGGTTCGAGTCTCCTGGTGGGAAAGTGTTCTAAAGTTGTATACTTGACTCTCGTGTTTAGGAGAGTTGTGCCTTAAGCATAGACACTGTGTCTTCCCATATTAACAGGGACTTGATGAAATTAACGTCTAAATGACCCCTCACTTGCTCTAGTGCTCTTGGGATATATATATATATATATATATATATATATATATATATATATATATATATATATATATATATATATATATATATATATATGCAATTGACGATCACAAAACACTGATCATTTTATGCGGAAAATCCACAGAGAAATATATAATGAGGTGAACGTTTCGGCTCTGTTAAAGCCTTTGTCAACACCAGACTGACTAAGGAGAAGGGAGAAGGGGGAGGATATATAGGCCGACACCTGACCAACCCATCCCTAGGGTTGGTCAGGTGTAATTAACCAAAAACAGGTATAGCTTAGCTTAGAATGGTCAAAGAGGATTAAGCGGTCAGAGAATAAGGATGAAAGATTAAAGAAAAGCCTCATGAACACACAATATATGAATATACAATTATAATGAGACATTGTAAGCCTCTCTATCAGAGTTGTTTCTTAAACTGTTGTGCAATATTATAACTTAAAAATGGATCAAGTTTGTACATTCCAGTACTAACATTAAGAAGATTTGGACACTGACTGATTAGAGCAGACTCAATCAAATTCCGTTCCACGAAATCCCCACAATTGGTAATGCTTTTTGCCCCATTCCAGTTAATATTGTGCGATGTTAATATTTCTCTGTGGATTTTCCGCATATATATATATATATATATATATATATATATATATATATATATATATATATATATATATATATATATATATATATATATATATATATGTCGTACCTAGTAGCCAGAACTCACTTCTGAGCCTACTATGCAAGGTCCGATTTGCCTAATAAGCCAAGTTTTCATGAATTAATTGCTTTTCGACTACCTAACCTACCTAACCTAACCTAACCTAACTTTTTCGGATACCTAACCTAACCTAACCTATGGAGATAGGTTAGGTTAGGTTAGGTAGGGTTGGTCAGGTTCGGTCATATATCTACGTTAATTTTAACTCCAATAAAAAAAATTGACCTCTTACATAATGAAATGGGTTGCTTTATCATTTCATAAGAAAAAAATTAGAGAAAATATATTAATTCATGAAAACTTGGCTTATTAGGCAAATCGGGCCTTGCATTGTAGGCTGAAAAGTGAGTTCTGGCTACTAGGTACGACATATATATATATATATATATATATATATATATATATATATATATATATATATATATATATATATATATATATATATATATATATAATGTATATATATATATATATATATATATATATATATATATATATATATATATATATATATGTCGTACCTAGTAGCCAGAACGCACTTCTCAGCGTACTATGCAAGGCCGATTTGCCTAATAAGCCAAGTTTTCATGAATTAATTGTTTTTCGGCAACCTAACCTACCTAACCTAACCTAACCAAACTTTTCCGGCTACCTAACCTAACCTAACCTATAAGGATAGGTTAGGTAGGGTTGGTTAGGTTCGGTCATATATCTACGTTAATTTTAACTCCAATAAAAAAAACTGACCTCATACATAATGAAATGGGTAGCTTTATCATTTCATAAGAAAAAAATTAGAGAAAATATATTAATTCAAGAAAACTTGGCTTATTAGGCAAATCGAGCCTTGCATAGTAGGCCGAGAAGTGCGTTCTGGCTACTAGGTACGACATATATATATATTTATATATATATATATATATATATATATATGTCGTACCTAGTAGCCAGAACGTACTTCTCGGCCAACTATTCAAGGCCCGATTTGCCTAATAAGCCAAGTTTTCCTGAATTAATATATTTTCTCTAATTTTTATCTTATGAAATGATAAAGCTACCCATTTCATTACGTATGAGGTCAATTTTTTTTCATTGGAGTTAAAATTAACGTAGATATATGACCGAACCTAACCAACCCTACCTAACCTAACCTAACCTATCGTTGTAGGTTAGCTTAGGTTAGGTAGCCGAAAAAGTTAGGTTAGGTTAGGTTATGTAGGTTAGGTAGTCGAAAAACAATTAAATCATGAAAACTTGGCTTATTAGGCAAATCGGGCCTTGAATAGTAGGCTGAGAAGTGCGTTCTGGCTACTAGGTACGACATATATATATATATATATATATATATATGTCGTACCTAGTAGCCAGAACTCACTTCTCAGCCTACTATTCAAGGCCCGATTTGCCTAATAAGCCAAGTTTTCCTGAATTAATATATTTACTATAATTTTTTTCTTATGAAATGATAAAGCAACCCTTTTCTCTATGTATGAGGTCAATTTTTTTTATTGGAGTTAAAATTAATGTAGATATATGACCGAACCTAACCAACCCTACCTAACCTAACCTAACCTATATTTATAGGTAAGGTTAGGTTAGGTAGCCAAAAAAAGCTAGGTTAGGTTAGGTTAGGTAGGTTAGGTAGACGAAAAAACATTAATTCATGAAAACTTGGCTTATTAGGCAAATCGGGCCTTGAATAGTAGGCTGAGAAGTGCGTTCTGGCTATTAGGTACGACATATATATATATATATATATATATATATATATATATATATATATATATATATATATATATATATATATATATATATATATATATATATATATATATATATATATATGTCGTACCTAGTAGCCAGAACGCACTTCTCAGCCTACTATGCAAGCCCCGATTTGCCTAATAAGCCAAGTTTTCATGAATTAATGTTTTTTCGACTACCTAACTTACCTAACCTACCTTTTTCGGCTACCTAACCTAACCTAACCTATAAAGATAGGTTAGGTTAGGTTAGGTAGGGTTGGTTAGATTCGGTCATATATCTACGTTAATTTCAACTCCAATAAAAAAAATTGACCTTATACATAATGAAATGGGTAGCTTTATCATTTCATAAGAAAAAAATTAGAGAAAATATATTAATTCATGAATACTTGGCTTATTAGGCAAATCGGGCCTTGCATAGTAGGCCGAGAAGTGCATTCTGGCTTCTAGGTACGACATATATATATATATATATATATATATATATATATATATATATATATATATATATGTCGTACGGGTTACCTGGTTTATGCGTCTTAACATTGCCGTAGGCATATCCTAAGCCATAGTCGCCTTGAAGTTTATTGAAATGCACACTACCTTTCTTTGCGTTGATTGCTACCCAGCCCGATGGAATCATCGCTTCCCTGGACGTTGAATCCCTATTTACCAACGTCCCAGTCGACACAACCGTAGGAACGATACTGGACAGAGTATACAGAGACGAGAGCACCCCCAAATTAGACATACCTGAGCCACACTTGAAAAGTCTTCTCGAAGCATGTACAAAGGAAGCCCCTTTCATCAGTCCACAAGGAGACATGTATTTACAAATAGACGGAGTAGCAATGGGCTCCCCCTTAGGAGTTTTATTTGCTAATTTTTATATGGGAACCATCGAAGACAGGGTCTTCAGTAGCAGACAAAAACCAACTGTATACTGTCGTTATGTAGATGACATATTCGTAATAGTAAAAGACTCAGGTGAACTAATTGACCTAAAATGACACCTAGAGAGAGAGAGTCAGTACTCCGATTTACACATGAAAATAGTGAAAATAACAGTCTGCCATTCCTGGATGTACTAATAACAAAAACAGGAACCTCTTTAAGCACCAACGTATATACCAAGCCCACCAACATAGGATTATGCCTGAACGGTAGAAGTGAGTGCCCCCAAAGATACAAAGCCAGTGTTCTCAATGCTTATATTCGTCGAGTGCTTACCCACTGCTCTGAATGGAGCAACGTGAGTAGAGAGTTTGAAAGAGTAACTCAGGTATTGGTGAACAACGGATATAGCAACGCGGAAATAAACGCTGCTATAAGAAGACACTTGGACCGTTGGTATAATCCAGAACCTAGAACAGAAACCACAACACCTCCAATAAAATTATATTACAAATCAACCATGCACAGTGAACATATAAAAGAGGAAAGAATTATGAAAGAAATAATCCGTAAAGGAGTAAAAAGCACTACTCCTAACCAAAACATAAACCTGATAATATTCTACAAAACCAAGAAGACTTCCGAACTCCTTATCAAAAACAGCCCGAAGCCGACGGAGAACCCTCTACAACAGTCAAGCGTTGTATACATGTACACTTGCACCCACGAAGGATGTAACCTTCAATGTAAGTACATAGGTATGACGTCGACCAAGCTGACGAGGCGTTTGACATGCCATCTTCAATCCGGTGCCCCTAGGAATCACATGAGACAAGCCCATGACATTACTCTAACAAGAGAAATGTTGAACAAGAATACCTGCATAATAGACAAAACCCAAGATGCAAGAAGATTGCAAATTCTTGAGGCAATTCACATAAGAATAGAGCGACCTACCATGAACACCCAAATCACGGAACTATTTACTCTACCCACCATGAGAGTAAGGACAAGACAAGAACATATCGATGCCAACACAGAAGACAATGTCCAACATAATAGGCCAATTACACTGGATTAATCTTTGTGTTTAGATAGGAGCTGCCTCGTATGGGCCAATAAACCTTCAGCAGTTACCCCTATGTTTCACCTCACATTTATCCCTTATGTATCCCCCCATGTTTTCACCTTTATTGTATTATCACCTGACCCAGTGCGGGTATAAAATCAATTAGTATTGTAAGATCTGTTCACTTGAGAATGAACCATGGAGGTTCGAAACATTGTGTAAATTATATAAGTGCAATACACTCTATAGTAAATCACTTCTTTTCTTCACCTTAAAAGTACGAAAATGAGTTTTGGAGAACTCCTATTTCAATTAAGCCCTGATGCTAAGAAAATAGTTAGAGGGATAGAAGCCCTAAACCAGAAAATAATAAATACAGAATATGCAGTCATATTCAATGAAACACACACATATATATATATATATATATATATATATATATATATATATATATATATATATATATATATATATATATATATATATATATATATATATATGTCGTACCTAGTAGCCAGAACGCACTTCTCAGCCTACTATGCAAGGCCTAATTTGCCTAATAAGCCAAGTTTTCATGAATTAATTGTTTTTCGACTACCTAACCTACCTAACCTAACCTAATCTAACTTTTTCGGCTACCTAACCTAACCTAACCTATAAAGATAGGTTAGGTTATGTTAGGTAGGGTTGGTTAGGTTCGGTCATATATCTACGTTAATTTTAACTCCAATAAAAAAAAATTGACCTCATACATAATGAAATGGGTAGCTTTATCATTTCATAAGAAAAAAATAGAGAAAATATATTAATTCAGGAAAACTTGGCTTATTAGGCAAATCGGGCCTTGCAAAGTAGGCCGAGAAGTGCATTCTGGCTACTAGGTACGACATATATATATATATATATATATATATATATATATATATATATATATATATATATATATATATATATATATATATATATATATATATATATATATATATATATATATATATATATATATATATATATATATATATATATATATATATATATATATATATATATATATATATATATATCTTTGGACAACACCCATTAGTGGGCCTCGAACCCAGAAAGCACAATTACCTTCCAGTAGCTGCCATAACTAGTACGCCTTAACTCACTACACTATCAGACCCTTAAAAGAAGTAGAGATTTCGAGGTATATATACACCCCAAATATCCCCACTTCCCAAGGGCACCAGATAAGTGAGGGGTTACTATACGTTTTTCATCAAGCCACTGTTAATGTGGGAGAACTCGTGTCCATGCTATAAGCCCATACTTGCTTAAACCACAAGTGAAGATTAACAATCATTGGACAACACCCACCAGTGGGCCTCGAACCCAGAAAGCACAACTACCTTCCAGTAGCTGCCATAACTAGTACGCCTTAACCCACTACACCATCAGACCCTTAAAAGAAGTAGAGATTTCGAGGAATATATACACCCCAAATATCCCCACTTCCCAAGGGCACCAGATAAGTGAGGGGTTACTATATGTTTTTCATCAAGCCACTGTTAATGTGGGAGAACTCGTGTCCATGCACTAAGCCCATGACCCTGATCCAGGGCCTTGGACCCTGATACGCCCACTGCCCCCTCCTCTGTTCCTTTGAGTTCTGTCCCGAAGGGTTCCCCTCCTGGTTCTCTGTCTGGGGTTCCCCTTCTTTCTACCCAGTCTGTCATGTCTCCTGTGTCTTCTTCCTCATGTCCCTCCGATCCTCCTTCCCATCCTTCTCCTCCATCTATTGACTCTCCCCGCCGCCTGTCGGTGCAGGCGGATGTCCATCACTCTCCTAATGACCGTCGTGTGTGCTCTTGTTCAGCTTCTCCTGTTGAGACGCTGGAATCCATTGCCCAGTACGTAGTTGCTGGGACACCGGTCTCTTTACGTCAGAAGCGTAAGCCTGGCTCCTCTCCTTCCTTCTCCCTGGCGGGTAAAAAGGCTTCGCTTTCTTCGCACAACAGGCAGGGGTACATGATCCCAGCTTCACAGACTGCACAACCAAATGGGTGTCTCTCGCTGGACCAGCATCCCAACCACCGCCTTCTGAAGCCCATAAGCAATCCAGCTGGGATCGCCCCATTGCCGACCAAGAAGCTGCGACAACACCACATGACACTGCCTGACTTAGAGCTGTAGCAGGTGATTTTTTCACCCCATGCAGGTGATTTCCTATTAGCAACCCCAATGTCAGCAACCGGCACCTGTCTCACACCACAGGCCTTCCGAATTGCTGTGGCTCTCCGCCTCGCTGCCCCAATCCACACCAAATACAGGTGTATTTGCAGCGAGGCAGAGGCCGACAGGTACGATCGGCATGGCCTTCTCTGCCAAGGGACAGTAGGATGGCATGCAAGACACGGCGAGGTTAACGACATTATTAAGAGAAGCCTTACCACAGCTGGTTGTCCAGCAGAGAGAGAGCCCCGTTACCTAATGTCCCGCAACTCTGATGAGCTTGTCGGTCGCCCAGACAGAATCACGGTGAACCCCTGGAAGAATGGTAGACAGTTGGTGTGGGACTACACTTGCGTTTCAACTTTAGCCAACACCTATGTTGACTTCAGTGTTACACAAGCAGGAGATGCTGCCAATCACCGGGAAGCAGCCAAGTCACGTAAATACAGAGACCTTGAGCACCACTACAATTTTGTCCCCATTGCCTCAGAGACACTTGGTGCCTGGGGTAAAAGTGCTACGAGTTTTTTGAAGGAGTTGGGGGTCCAAGCTAATTGAGACAACTAGAGACCCTAGAGCTGCCAATTTTCTCTTTCAGCGCCTTAGTGTGGCGATCTAGAGAGGAAGTGCTCACTGCATCCATGATTCCTGCCCGCCATCTGAGGAGCTGGAGGAGCTATACAACTTGTGACAAGTAGCCTTGTGCCCTGCATGTAACCAATGGTGTAACCCTTTTTTGTGTAATGACATTTTCAAATAAAGTTAGATATATATACACACATACCAAAAGAATAGGGGTGGTAGGAGAAGAAAATATCAAAGTGTTCAGTGAGGACCCACAAGGTCTTCTCTGAGTACTCTTTATTTTCTTCTCCGAAGCTATGGGTCCCTACACTTGCACCAGAGGTGGTACCCCTCTGGTGCAAGTGTAGGGTGGTACCCCTCTGGTATATATATATATATATATATATATATATATATATATATATATATATATATATATATATATATATATATATATATATATATATATATATATATATATGTCGTACCTAGTAGCCAGAACGCACTTCTCAGCCTACTATGCAAGGCCCGATTTGCCTAATAAGCCAAGTTTTCATGAATTAATTGTTTTTTGACTACCTAACCTACCTAACCTAACCTAACCTAACTTTTTCGGCTACCTAACCTAACCTAACCTAACTTTTTCGGCTACCTAACCTAACCTAACCTATAAAGATAGGTTAGGTTAGGTAGGGTTGGTTAGGTTCGGTCATATATCTACGTTAATTTTAACTCCAATAAAAAAAAATTGACCTCATACATAATGAAATGGGTAGCTTTATCATTTCATAAGAAAAAAATTAGAGAAAATATATTAATTCAGGAAAACTTGGCTTATTAGGCAAATCGGGCCTTGCATAGTAGGCCGAGAAGTGCGTTCTGGCTAATAGGTAGGTAATATGTCGTACCTAGTAGCCAGAACGCACTTCTCAGCCTACTATGCAAGGCCCGATTTGCCTAATAAGCCAAGTTTTCATGAATTAAAGTTTTTTCGGCTACCTAACCTACCTAACCTAACCTAACATAACTTTTTCGGCTACCTAACCTATAAAGATAGGTTAGGTTAGGTTAGGTAGGGTTAGTTAGGTTCGGTCATATATCTATATTAATTTTAACTCCAATAAAAAAAAATTGACCACATACATAATGAAATGGGTAGCTTTATCATTTCATAAGAAAAAAATTAGAGAAAATATATTAGTTCAGGAAAACTTGGCTTATTAGGCAAATCGGGCCTTGCATAGTAGGCTGAGAAGTGCGTTCTGGCTACTAGGTACGACATATTACCTACCTATTAGCCAGAACGCACTTCTCGGCCTACTATGCAAGGCCCGATTTGCCTAATAAGCCAAGTTTTCCTGAATTAATATATTTGCTCTATTTTTTTCTTATGAAATGATAAAGCTACCCATTTCATTATGTATGAGGTCAATTTTTTTTTATTGGAGTTAAAATTAACGTAGATATATGACCGAACCTAACCAACCCTACCTAACCTAACATATCTTTATAGGTTAGGTTAGGTTAGGTAGCCGTAAAAGTTAGGTTAGGTAAGGTAGGTTAGGTTGTCGAAAAAACATTAATTCATGAAAACTTGTCTTATTAGGCAAATTGGGCCTTGCATAGTAGGCTGAGAAGTGCGTTCTGGCTACTAGGTACGACATATATATATATATATATATATATATATATATATATATATATATATATATATATATATATATATATATATATATATATATATATATATGTCGTACCTAGTAGCCAGAACGCACTTCTCAGCCTACTATGCAAGGCCCAATTTGCCCAATAAGCCAAGTTTTCCTGAATTAATATATTTTCTCTAATTTTTTTCTTATGAAATGATAAACCTACCCATTTCATTATGTATGAGGTCAATTTTTTTTTTCTGGAGTTAAAATTAACGTAGATATACGACCAAACCTAACCAACCCTACCTAACCGAACCTAACCTATCTTTATAGGTTAGGTTAGGTTAGGTAGCCGAAAAAGTTAGGTTAGGTTAGGTTAGGTAGGTTAGGTCGTCGAAAAACAATTAATTCATGAAAACTTGGCTTATTAGGCAAATTGGGCCTTGCATAGTAGGCCTAGAAGTGCATTCTGGCTACTAGGTACGACATATATATATATATATATATATATATATATATATATATATATATATATATATATATATATATATATATATATATATATATATATATATATATATATATATATATATATATATATATATATATATATATATATATATATATATATATATATATATATATATATATATAGATATCCTTTGGAAAGGTGTTGATCTGTAACCCAACTATCTGTTTAGATGGTACGTTTTGGAAGTATGTGGACCATTGTACTTGACGTAATCGAATATTAGTGAAATTTGGTACTATTTACTGTATACTCCAAAAAAAAGCTAAAGCAAAAACCTAATATAATACTACTTTCTATTTGTCCATTACGTCAATATATGGACGATGGTGCATATCGTTACTATAAGTCCTATCTAAACACGATGATGGGCTGTGATCTGGGTTTCTACCTACAAGAAGGTCGAGTAGTAAGTCTGACGCTCAATAGATAGCGACGCGATGAACACATTCGTTGTTTTCTTCCTGTCTTTCCTTTCTGAGTTTTGTTGATATTGTTGCGATTTTCAAGTAGTGTGACCTGCCGTGTGGACGATAGCGAGTGTATTGTTGAAGTGTAGTGTGAGACGGTGGAGTTTGTGTAGCGAGTGAACAGTGACTATTATGGTTGTTACATAGAGCAATTAGGGCGAGGCTTGGATGGTTACCCTCGCCGGTTCCGGCCGCAAGTGATGGTGAGAGGAAAAGATGGAAGCACTGGAGTCGTCGGCAGCAATAAGGTATGTGCGAGTCTCAGTTGTAAGTTTGATGCTCTTAACGTTATTAACAATGAACAAGTTTGGGTTGAGTAATGGTGTGTGGAAGCGTCGTGAACGCTGGGCCAGGAGTGTGATTACTCTCCAAGAGATGGTCGCTGTTTATCCATCTATTCTCGATCTATACAAGCCATCCATATGTAACCATCCATACATAGGCTAGTACCCAGCACCTATTATTCACGGTAAGGTTTATGTCAGTCAAAGTGACCAGATATATACAACTGAAATTAATTCCCAAAAGACCACAGAAACATGACATTGTTGCGTATAGGCTTATGTTTCCAATGCTTTTATTCAACTTGTGAACCAAATTTGTGCAATGTAGCATCCTTGTTAAGTTTTATTACAATTTGAAGTAGCCTATTTTTTTCTAGGGATTTTAACATCTTTGCTTATCAAAGAACCAAATATGTTCTGGTTCTGGAACCAAATATTTGAAAATATACGCATTTTCAGCTATCTGTTCAATATTTTTTTCCCTATGTGACTTCCATTATGAAAAAAGTAAAGGGTTGAAAGAAACAACAGATGGTGTTAGTTGATATTATTTCGAAATATTTTTCTTCGTGAGATGTGCTAAGATAAATGGACAGGGCATATTTTCTCGACCGCCCTAATGCAGGTGATTTTTGTTGTTTTATACAACTAAGGTTCCAGACATTCCCTAAGCTTCATGATTATTCAAACTTGAGAATACTAGTGTAATATATTTCTTAGAGAAAGTGATAAGGAGGCAAGACAATTATCAGGAGAAAGTGTTAAGTAATTACAAATATATATATATATATATATATATATATATATATATATATATATATATATATATATATATATATATATATATATATATATATATATATATATATATATATATATATATATATATATATATATATATATATATATATATATATATATATATATATATATATATTAGTATATTTTGGTAGCAGTCTCTCCTGTAGACATATATTATTAAATATGACCGAAAAAGTAAGATTAATAATTCTAACACGAATTTTCTCAATCTTTCGTACATTACGCTTCACTGTTGGAGGTAAATCAAAAATCACTTCTCCAAAATTCATTTTTATTTCTAGTCTGACGCGACACGGGCGCGTTTCGTAAAACTTATTACATTTTCAAAGACTTCACAAATACACAACTGATTAGAACTTACGTCTCTCTGATATTATATCTACATTTGAGTGAGGTGGGAAGGATGATGTGGCATTAACACAAGACAGAACAGGGGATATTAATAGGGTATTAAAAGTATCAACACAAGACAGAACAGAAAACAATGGGTATTGAATAGAAGTGTTTGTAGAAAGCCTATTGGTCCATATTTCTTGATGCTTCTATATTGGAGCGGAGTCTTGAGGTGGGTAGAATATAGTTGTGCAATAATTGGCTGTTGATTGCTGGTGTTGACTTCTTGATGTGTAGTGCCTCGCAAACGTCAAGCCGCCTGCTATCGCTGTATCTATCGATGATTTCTGTGTTGTTTACTAGGATTTCTCTGGCGATGGTTTGGTTATGGGAAGAGATTATATGTTCCTTAATGGAGCCCTGTTGCTTATGCATCGTTAAACGCCTAGAAAGAGATGTTGTTGTCTTGCCTATATACTGGGTTTTTTGGAGCTTACAGTCCCCAAGTGGGCATTTGAAGGCATAGACGACGTTAGTCTCTTTTAAAGCGTTCTGTTTTGTGTCTGGAGAGTTTCTCATGAGTAGGCTGGCCGTTTTTCTGGTTTTATAGTAAATCGTCAGTTGTATCCTCTGATTTTTGTCTGTAGGGATAACGTTTCTATTAACAATATCTTTCAGGACCCTTTCCTCCGTTTTATGAGCTGTGGAAAAGAAGTTCCTGTAAAAGTTCCAAAGGGTAACGAAGGACACTACAGCCGAATTAAAAGCAAAGGTCAACAAACTGATCGAAACTGTGAACGCCAAGAAATCCGGACTCCACCTGCCAAAGATCATTGGGGAATATAAACCTGGATATGCGTATGGAAATGTCAAGACGCACAAGCCTGGAAACCCACTTCGGCCAATCATTAGCCAGATACCCACACCCACGTACAGACTGGCGAAGCGACTCAACGGCCTGCTGACTCCTTATGTTCCTTGCGCCTTCAGCCTGAAGTCTCCAAAGGAATTTGTGGACTTACTGCGGGGCACACGGGCCACAGGGATAAGAGCCTCGTTGGACGTAGAATCGCTGTTATGCCAGTTGCTGTAAGGCTTCTGTGCTGGCTAGGGTTCGAATCTCCTGGTGGGAAAGTGTTCTAAGGTTATATATAAATATATATATATATATATATATATATATATATATATATATATATATATATATATATATATATATATATATATATATATATATATATATATATATTGTTGCGGTTTCACTTCTCTATCCTTACTCTGGGGTGATCAATAGTTATGCTCAAGGTCACTCACCGTAGCCCTGCGGGTCTTCACTCGATCCTCACGGCGCCACTACACGCCAGGAGAGTCTCCCAGTCAATCTCAACGGCCTCTGATTAAGAAAGAGTGGGAACACGACTCGTTCACTAGACTGTCATGTGCCCTCCCCAACAATCGGGCTCTACGGTAACCACAAGGTCGCCAACTGGTGTTTTAGGTGGCCAGTAACACCTCAGTGGACTGGTGGAATTAGTGGTAGCCTTGGCAAGGTCACACTCAAAAGATCAGGAATCAGGCAGGTACTTCCTGTTATCACTCTATGCTTTCCAGTATAATATAGCCACAAGATCAATGGAGGGGATGATATAAACACAATGGTAATTTTGTATTTTACTTAAAATGTATGAAAGATGTCACAAGGCCAAACAATAATAAATAAATCAACTGATCCTGGCAGCGGCCGGTAGTTCCCACGAATAGTATGCGCTCACTAAGTGGCAACACCTCCCCTCCTCATCAAGTGTCAAGAACAGCTGATCGCCTGGCCGCCGCGCGAAAGATTATTGCTTGTTTTCAGATTCACGCGCGCTGTTTCTTTAAGTTCTCCAATATTACCAGAAACTCGCACTCTCGATATTGGCACAATAGCACGTATCACTTGGTTACACTGTACTCAGGCTCAAACAGTCTTTTCTACAGTCAATGCTACAATGACTCACTGTAATGGCTTTCACTGCCCTTCATTCAATGACATATTATGAAGTATTAACACTTGAGTTTTCAGTACTCTCTCTCGTGGGCGATAACGCAATAATTCACTGTACTCACAAATGATTAATCACTGAATGAACATAGACATATATATATTGTATATAAATCAAATATCAATACATGGAAAATAAATAGTTTCTGGGCACGTAGCCTAACTTCCAAATACTGGCATAATATTATATATATATTTATCACTATATGTTCTCATCAAAGTCTGTAGAAAGATATACAATACACAGTAAATTATCACTGGTTCCTGGTGCCTGTACACACCAATAATAAACATGAATATTACAAGTACTCTTGATAGTACTACACGGCAAACTGGTGCCTCACTGTGACATTGGTGAGACTTGCTCACGACATATAAAATCCTCAGGCTAGATAATATAGCCGAATAACATAGCTAACTAAAGGGGAATGGGGAGGGAAACTAGAAACACCTACTTCAACCTATCCTCCGATGTGAGTCGAGATGTTGCTCCTGGTCCTCGTGTTGGGAACGCCCCCTCACAACACGTTGTCGTGTCCTACCAGAGCCTCTCGTCGTCCCACCGTTTAGCGCGTCGTCTCCGTGCCCTCTTCACTGCAGGTCCGTCCTCCTTCTTGACTTCTTGAAGGGTTGGAGTCGGTCTCCTGGCCGTCGTCTTCTCCCATCAACGGCTGCCGCCTACGTCTCAGCTACAGTCGTCCGGATTCCCCAAATAGTCCTCTCCTTCCTCAGCTACCCAGTGGCTCTGTCAGCCACTACGCTTTCACGAACTGGTGAACTGCCACAGACGTCACATACGTCACTGCACGGCTTCACTGCTTCATGCACAGTACCTGACTGGAGCACTTGTTGCTCAAATAACCGTCGATTCCCTCTCTGGTTCAACACATGAACTAGGGAAGACCTCACAGAGTACTGGCAGACTTCAGGTGACACGTAAATCCACGGGAGCGGGAAACAACTGTCAAACTGACAGGACCAATCGTCGCACGTCCGACCTCTTTGACGTGTCGTGTCTGACTGATGGCGCCAGCTCGGCGCGCTGGCCGGACCCCCTTCCTTCGTGACGTCACTTTCGCCACGGGAGGTTTTCATTGGCTCCCGGTGCCACATTGCTGTCGGTAACCAATCCGGTGCCACTGACGTCACACGGTTTTAGCGGGAAATCAGGGAGGCAAGCGCCATCTTGGCTCCCTAAAGGGCCTATACCACTGGCCAAAATATTACTATTTCACAAATTTCTCGGCTCTCCGAGAACACTCCACTCTCTCCCATATATCAAATTGTAGCCTGCAACGCAGAGAACGCTTGGGAAAAGTAGACATGACTCTTACTGCAGGCGTGGGAGAATTATAAGGGGGGGAACACCGTCACATACCCCTCCCCTTAAAATAAGAGTCATGTCTGGTTAGTGCATGCGGGATAGGGCATCCGCCACTACGTCGTCCTTCCCCTTGATGTGCTTGACCTTGATCCTTGTCAGACTCTCAGTGTCGGTGAGACGGGTGCCGTCCGCCCTGGACCACTTACTTTCCTCCTCCGGGAGTTCTCGGTCCCTCGGTACACAGACCCGTCTTCCGCTGGGGTTCTCGGATCATCGTTCCTTCCTGCCTGGCGGCTCCCCCTTCCACAGTGAAGAAAGGTTTTAGGCGGACGACGTGACACACCCGTTTCTTTCAGGGTCCATCCGGCTTCCCAATCTCGTACGACACTGGACCCAACCGTCGCAGCACTTGGTATGGTCCCTTGAGCCGCGACTTGGTCACCTTACCTTTACCTGGAAGCATAACCATTACTTGGGATCCGACCTGAAAATCCCTCTGCGCAGCTCTCCTGTCGTACCACTCCGACATCTTACGTTGCGCCTCCTTCAGGTGTTTCCCAGCCAGTTCCTTCGCTCTAGTGAGACGTTCTTTGAACTTCTGGACATATTTATTCACCGTTCCCACGGTCGCTCCTGGTGTCCATCGTTCCTTCATCATGGATAGCATGGCATATATAATATAGATAAATGGAAAGTAAGCCTTCTCAGGACGCACACGTCCTCCTTCGACCTCACTAACCAATTCGGGGAACTCCTCCGGCTGCAACTCTCCGAGACGAGTGCGGTCTACCCCTAGAGAACCGGTGAGGGTCACCTGCAACTCACCATTTGGGCTGTCTTCGCCCTCCGCTCGTTCTCCGGGTTCTACGCAGAGGTGATCTGTTCCCAGGCTGTCAGTCGTCTCCTCAGTCCCATCAGATCCACAACCTCCTGGTTCTTCGCGCTGTCTCGGTGTCACAGCACAAACTGGGATCGCCACCAGTGCGATTCCCTTCTCGTCCCCACAGGCGTTCAACTCTTCGCCTGTCTCCTTGTATTGTTCTAGGCACTCTTCGCCCTTCACGAGATGCGGGAGGACGTATCCTCCACATGCGTCATTCCCCAAGATGACCTGTGCCTCCATCTTGGGCATTGATGTACAGACTCCCACCACAAGGGTCTGGCAGCCATAGTCGGAATTTAAAGTTACCTGGTGTAGGGGCACCCTCACTGGGCCTCCCACAGTGGTCACACTTGCCACCTCCACACTGGTACTCTTGTAACCCTCGGGGAACAGGGTTTCACTCACCAGGGTAAAATCGGCCCCGGTGTCTCTTAGCATCTTCACTGGGATGGGGTCTGCGACCCCCATCCTTACGGTTCCTTGACACATGAATGGGTGAACTTTCTTCTCCCCATTCAGCACGGGTTCATCCCGCACTCCCTCGGCCCTCTGGTCCTCGAACATCACTAAAGCAACGTGTCCCCGCTGCTTAAAGCGTCTGCATTCCCGCGCGACGTGTCCGATTTTCCCGCAGTTGTAGCAGCGGACCCTTGGCGGAGACCATCCGTCACCGCTCGCCTTAGCACTGCCTTCAGAGGCCGTCGCTCCCTGTGTCCTTCTCGCCTCACTTGTCGTTTCCTTCGTTGCAGTAACAGTTCCCGAGCTCTCAGCTTGGTTCTCCTCTATTAGCTCTACAGCACCTTTTGTTCCTCTGTCGTCCCATCTCGAGCGGTGGGACTTGGGAGAACTCGCTTCTGTCCTCAATCCATCCGTCCTCCTATAATTCCCACTGCTTCTGGAGTACACGGGTGATCGGTGCCGTCCCTCTCGGCTTGGGCGTAGTGCTTCCTCTAACATGTCGGCTCGGTCGGCTGCGGCCCTCAGGTTCTTTATGTCCTCCTCCTTTACCCTCATCCTGATCTCAGGAGAGAGCACGGACATAAACTTTTCCATGACCATTAGTTCCTTGACCTCTTCGGCCGACCCCGCTTCTTCAGAGTCCAGCCACTTAAGGAACTTTCTTTCCATGTCCCTCGCCGTCTCCGCATACGATTTTCCTGGTCACCGGGTACATTCTCTAAACCTCTTCCGGTAACACTCCGGCGTGAGCTTGAAGGAACGGAGCACAGCTCGTTTTACCACATCGTAGTTGGTGCATTCCTGGAAGTCGAGCATAGTGAAGGCTTCACGAGCTTCACCTGTGAGCCTCCCTTGAACTAACTCCGCCCACTCCGCCCTCGGCCACCTCTTCAGAGCAGCAACTCTCTCAAAGTGATCGAAGAAACTTTCGGCTTCACTAGGCACAAAGACCGGCAGGTCTCGTTCCCTCACTCGTCGGTCTTCCTGTGGCGGCGGAGCAGGTGCACCTAGTCCTAGTTCAGCTCGCTTCAGCTCCAACTCCTGGTTGGCTTCTATTTCCAATTGTCTCAGCCTAACTTCTCGCTCGTGTTCTTCCCTGCGTAGCTGTGCTTCTCGCTCCTCACGCTGCATCTGTGCTTCTCGCTCCTCACGCTTCATCTGTGCTTCTCGCTCCTCACGCTTCATCTGTGCTTCTCGCTCTTCACGCTTCATCTGTGCTTCTCGCTCCTCACGCTTCATCTGCGCTTCTCGCTCTTGTTCTTCTTTGCGTAGCTGTGCTTCTCGCTCTTGTTCTTCTTTGCGCAGCTGTGCTTCTCGCTCTTGTTCTTCTTTGCGCTGCTGTGCTTCTCGCTCTTGTTCTTCTTTGCGCTGCTGTGCTTCTTCTCTCCTCAGCTGCGCTTCTGCTTCTCGCTCTTCCTTGCGCTGCTGTGCTTCTTCTCTCCTCAGCTGCGCTTCTGCTTCTCGCTCTTCTTTACGCTGCTGTGCTTCCAGCTGCAACTTCATTATTTCCAGCTTAATGCTGTGCCTGCTGCCGCTGGATCCCCTGCTGCTTCCACCAATACTCAGGTGTTCACCCACACTGGCAGGTGTTTGGGGCCGTTCCTCCCCCAAAGCTTCGTCTCGAGCCCTGAGCTGAGCCATTATCTCTAGTCTTCTTTCTGCCACTCTGGCAGATTTCAGCTTTATTCCGAAATGATCCGCTATTGCCTGTAACTGTGCCTTGGTGCACTCTTCCAGCACCTGTTCATCTCTAGAGTCAATAAACCTCGTCACTTTATCATCCTCCATCTTGTGCTATAAGTGATAACCTGCACCTGATCTCTAACACCACTGCCATGTACCACCACTGCAACCTTTACTTCGATCTATATCCTGGCGAGGTCGCCAATGTTGGGGTTTCACTTCTCTATCCTTACTCTGGGGTGATCAATAGTTATGCTCAAGGTCACTCACCGTAGCCCTGCGGGTCTTCACTCGATCCTCACGGCGCCACTGCACGCCAGGAGAGTCTCCCAGTCAATCTCAACGGCCTCTGATTAAGAAAGAGTGGGAACACGACTCGTTCACTAGACTGTCATGTGCCCTCCCCAACAATCGGGCTCTACGGTAAACCACAAGGTCGCCAACTGGTGTTTTAGGTGGCCAGTAACACCTCAGTGGACTGGTGGAATTAGTGGTAGCCTTGGCAAGGTCACACTCAAAAGATCAGGAATCAGGCAGGTACTTCCTGTTATCACTCTATGCTTTCCAGTATAATATAGCCACAAGATCAATGGAGGGGATGATATAAACACAATGGTAATTTTGTATTTTACTTAAAATGTATGAAAGATGTCACAAGGCCAAACAATAATAAATAAATCAACTGATCCTGGCAGCGGCCGGTAGTTCCCACGAATAGTATGCGCTCACTAAGTGGCAACACCTCCCCTCCTCATCAAGTGTCAAGAACAGCTGATCGCCTGGCCACCGCGCGAAAGATTATTGCTTGTTTTCAGATTCACGCGCGCTGTTTCTTTAAGTTCTCCAATATTACCAGAAACTCGCACTCTCGATATTGGCACAATAGCACGTATCACTTGGTTACACTGTACTCAGGCTCAGTCTTTCCTACAATCAATGCTACAATGACTCACTGTAATATGGCTTTCACTGCCCTTCATTCAATGACATATTATGAAGTATTAACACTTGAGTTTTCAGTACTTTCTCTCGTGGGCGATAACGCAATAATTCACTGTACTCACAAATGATCACTGAATGAACATAGACATATATATATTGTATATAAATCAAATATCAATACATGGAAAATAAATAGTTTCTGGGCACGTAGCCTAACTTCCAAATACTGGCATAATATTATATATATATTTATCACTATATGTTCTCATCAAAGTCTGTAGAAAGATATACAATACACAGTAAATTATCACTGGTTCCTGGTGCCTGTACACACCAATAATAAACATGAATATTACAAGTACTCTTGATAGTACTACACGGCAAACTGGTGCCTCACTGTGACATTGGTGAGACTTGCTCACAACATATAAAATCCTCAGGCTAGATAATATAGCCGAATAACATAGCTAACTAAAGGGGAATGGGGAGGGAAACTAGAAACACCTACTTCAACCTATCCTCCGATGAGAGTCGAGATGTAGCTCCTGGTCCTCGTGTCGGGAACGCCCCCACACGACACGTCGTCGTGTCCTACCAGAGCCTCTCGTCGTCCCACCGTTTAGCGCGTCGTCTCCGTGCCCTCTTCACTGCAGGTCCGTCCTCCTTCTTGACTTCTTGAAGGGTTGGAGTCGGTCTCCTGGCCGTCGTCTTCTCCCATCAACGGCTGCCGCCTACGTCTCGGCTACAGTCGTCCGGATTCCCCAAATAGTCCTCTCCTTCCTCAGCTACCCAGTGGCTCTGTCAGCCACTACGCTGTATTGTGACGGTGTTCCCCCCCCTCCTTATATTTCTCCCACGCCTGCTGTAAGAGTCATGTCCACTTTACCCGAGCGTTCTCTACGTCGCAGGCATCAGTTTGATATATGTGGGAGAGTGTAGTGTTCTCGAGGTGGCGAGAAATTCGTGAAAGAAAAGTATTTTGGCCTGTGGTATAGGCCCTTTAGGAAGCCAATATGGCGCGGGCTCCTCCGTTTTGCCGCCAAAACTGTGTGACGTCAGTGGCACCAGATTGGTCACCGACAGCGATGTGGCACAGGGAGCCAATGAAAACCTCCCTTGGCAAGTATGACGTCACGAAGGCAGGGGGGTCCGGTCATAGCGCCACGGCGGCGCCATCAGTCTGACACGACACGTCAAGGTGGACGGATGTGTGAAGGTTGATCCTGTCAATCTGACAGTAATACGCCACTCCCGTGGATCTTACGCGTCACCCGTAGTCTGCCAGTACGCCGGGAGGTCTTCCTTCATTCCATGTGTGGACCGAAGAGGGAATTGACGGAATATTGAGCATCAAGTGCTCCAGGGTCGGGTGCTGTGCAGGTGAAGTCTAGGCAGTATCGTCTGGGACGTCTGATAGCTTCACAGTGACGACGTAGCGGCTGGGCCAATCCACTGGGAAGCAGTGAAAGAAGATACTAATTGGGAATCCGTACGACTGCAGCCGAGACGTAGGTTGGCAGCCGTAGTTGGGAGGAGAAGTTGACGGCCGGGAGACCGACTCCAACCCTACAAGACGTGGAGGAGGGGCACGGACCCGCGGAGGACAGAACACGGAGACGATATGTTTATTTTGGGACGTTGATTGGGTTCCTGGAGGACACGGCAGGGTGTGTGGGGGCGTTCCCTACACGAGGCGGGAGCCTGGACCAGGAGCTACAACTCAACTCTCACCGGAGGATAGGTGGAAGTAGGTGATTCTAGTGTCCCTCCCAATTCCCCTTTAGTCAGCTATATTATTTAGCCAGAGTATTTTGTATGTCGTGAGCAAGGCTCACCTATGTCACAGTAAGGCACAAGTGTGCAGAGTGGGGCTACATAGAGCACTCACGGTATCTATTATTATTATTGGTGTGTGCAGGCACCCGGAGTAATTGATGAATTTACTGTGTTGATAATGTCTTTCATGAGACTTTAATATGATCATTTAGTGAGAGAATATATATATATATATATAGGCTATGTACCAGTATATTGGTGTTAGGCTATGTGCCCAGTATATATATATATATACTATTATTGATATCTATGATTTATATATATATATATATGTCTATGCTTGTGTATTGAATAACCATTCATGTGTGCAGTGATCAATTGAATATTCGCCCACGAAAGGAATTACTGAGAACTCCAGTAATATATACTTGCATGCGTTATCATTAAATGAGGTGCAGTGTGTTATACCATGATAGTGAATTATTGTGTTCATTAATATAGAAATGTTTGATTGAGCTCAAGATCAGTGCAGTGAAGTATTTACGTTCTATTGCTATTGTCGCAGATATTGTGTTGTTTGAACATTTAGTGATCCTTGAGAATTTAAAGAAACAGGCGCCTTTCGCCAGACAAACAGATAAGTGAACATTCGCAGCGGTGAGAGTCGCCCAGCTGATTTTGACATTGACGTGAGGGGGAGCATTGCCAGCTTGGCGAGTTCATGATTATATGTGGGAACGAGCGACTTATGCATGAAATAGCTGTTTACTTGTTGATATACAGATGTGATGTCTTGAGTTTTAAGTAAAACACAAAATACCTTGGCGTTTGTATCATCCTCTCCATATTTCTTGTGGCTATATAATACATGAAAGGAAATAGAGTGATAGAAATAAATACCTGCCTGATATCAGACCTATTGAGTGTGTTCTTGCCACTGTTATCACAATTCAACAAAACCACTGACGTGTTACTGGACACGGGAAACACCAGTTGGCGACCTTGTGGTTAGTAGTAGAGCCTTGTGTCGGGGCGGGCACACAGCAGTTAAGAGAACAAGCTGTGTTCTCACTCATTCTCGATCAGAGGCCGGTTGGGATTGACTGGGATACTCTCCTGGCGTACAGTGGCGCCGCGAGGATAGAGTGAAGACCCGCAGGGCTACGGTGAGTGACCTTGGGTATACTGTTACTCGCCCCTCTTGTGGTGAACCCCGACATTGGCGACCTTGCCAGGATAACGATCAAGATAAAGGTTGCAGTTGTGGTACTTTGCAGTGGTATTAGGTATCAGGTACAGGTTATCACTCATAGCACAAGATGGAGGATGATAAAGTAACAAGGTTCATTGACACTAGAGATGAGCAGGTGCTGGAGGAGTGCACCAAGGCACAGTTACAATCGATAGCAGACCACTTTGGGATAAAGCTGAGATCTTCCAAAGTGGGAGAGAGAAGACTGGAGATCATGGCACAGCTCAGGGCACGAGATGAAGCTTTGGGGGAGGAACGGCCACAAACACCTGCCAGTATGGGAGAACATCTGAGCATTGGTGGGAGCAGCAGAGGATCCAGCGGCAGCAGGCGCAGCGTTAAGCTGGAGATAATGAAGCTGCAGCTGGAAGCACAGCTGAAGCGGGAAGAAGAACGAGAGGCACAGCTGTGCAGAGAAGAGCGAGAGGCACAGCTGCACAGAGAAGAGCGAGAGGCACAGCTGCGCAAGAAGAACAAGAGCGAGAGCACAGAAGCACAGCTGAGACGAGAAGAGCGAGAGGCACAGCTGCGCAGAGAAGAGCGAGAGGCACAGCTGCGCAGAGAAGAGCGAGAAGCAGAGGCACAGCTGCGCAGGGAAGAACAAGAGCGAGAAGCACAGCTAAGGCGAGAGGAGCGCGAGCTAGAAGCTAGGCTGAAACAGCAGGAGATAGAAGCTAACAAGGATGTGGAGCTGAAGCGAGCTGAGCTAGGGCTAGCTCCACCTGTTCCGCCACAGCAGGAAGACCGCCGAGTGAGGGAGCGAGATTTGCCGGTCTTTGTACCAAACGAAGCTGAAGGTTTCTTCGACCACTTCGAGAGGGTCGCTACCTTGAAGAAGTGGCCGAGGGCGGAGTGGGCGGAGCTGGTTCAGAGTAGGCTCACCGGTGAAGCTCGTGAAGCCTACAACATGCTCGACCTCAGGGAGTGCACCAACTACGATGCTGTAAAGAGAGCTGTGCTCCATTCTTTCAAGCTAACGCCGGAATGTTACAGGAAGAGATTCAGGGAATGTACCCGTTCGCCAGGAAAATCTTATGCGGAGACGGCGAGGGACATGGAGAGGAAGTTCCTTAAGTGGCTGGAGTCTGAAGGAGCGAAGTCGGCTGAGGATGTCAAGAGGCTTATGGTCATGGAGAAGTTTATGTCCGTGCTCTCTCCTGAGATCAGGGTTAGAGTAAAGGAGGCGGACATAAAGGACCTGAGGGCCGCAGCCGACAGAGCTGACATGCTGGAAGAAGCCTTACGCCCACGCCGAGAGGGACAGCACCGACCGCCCGTATACTCCGGATATGGTAGAAATTATAGAAGGACGGACGGATGGAGGACAGGAGCGAGTTCTCCCAAGTCCCACCTCTCGAGTGGGGACAACAGAGGATCGAAGAGTGCTGTGGAGCCGGTAAAGAAGTCCCAAGCTGAGAGCTCAGGAGCTGTTGCTGCGACGAAGGAGTCGACGGATGGTGCGAGGAAGACACACGGAGCGACGGCCTCTGGAGGCGGTGCCAGGGCGAGCGGTGGTGGATGGTCTCCGACGGGGAAGCTTCGCTGCTTCAATTGTGGGGGATTCGGACACTTCTCGCGGGACTGCAGACGCCCTAAGCAGCGGGGGAACGTTGCTTTCGTGAGGGTCGAGGACCAGATGGCCGAGAGGGTGCGGGATGAACCCGTACTGAGTGGGGAGAAAAGAGTTCACCCATTCGTGTGTGAGGGAACCGTAAGGATGGGGGACGCAGACCCCATCCCGGTGAAGATATTGAGAGACACTGGGGCAGATTTTACCCTGGTGAGCAAAACCCTGTTCCCCGAGGGTTACGAGAGTACCAGTGTGGGGGTGGCAAGTGTGACCACTGTGGGAGGCCCAGTGCGGATGCCCCTACACCAGGTGACTCTGAATTCTGATTATGGCTGCCAGACCCTAGTGGTGGGGGTCTGTGCATCAATGCCCAAGATGGAGGCACAAGTCATCTTGGGAAATGACGCATGTGGAGGATGTGTCCTCCCGAACCTCGTGAAGGGCGAGGAGTGCTTGGAGCACTATAAGGAGACAGGCGGAGTGTTAGACGCCTGTGGGGACGAGAAAGGAATCGCCACGGTGGCGTTCCCGGTTTGTGCTGTGATTCCGAGGCAGTGCGACGGACACGGAGGGTGTGGATCTGATGGGGCTGAGGAGACGTCCGACAGCCTGGGAATCGATCACCTCTTCATGGGACCCGGAGAACGAGTGGAGGGCGAAGGCAGCCCGGATGATGAGTTACAGGTGACCCTCACCAGTTCTTTAGGGGTAGACCGCACTCGTCTTGGAGAGTTGCAGTAGATAGAGTTCCCCGAATTAATTCATGAGGCCAAAGGAGGACGTGTTGGTCCTGAGAGGGCCACTCATTTTTACATACAGGACGGCATGCTGATGAGACAGTGGAGGCCTGTGAGGATGGAGGCCGGAGAAGAGTCTCTAGGTACAAGACACCAGGTAGTGTTGCCGGCCCGGTGCAGAGCGGCAGTGTTGGATCTGTCGCACTCTGTGGACTCTGCAGGTCACCTGGGGGTGACCAAGACGCTGCGAAAGATCAGGGATCATTTCTACTGGCCAGGTATGGACGCCGATGTGAGGCGTTATTGTAAGACGTGCTTACCTTGCCAGAGGGCAGGGAAGAGCCAACCCGCGATACCGAAGGCCCCGTTGGTCCCTGTTCCTGCGTTTGGGCCTGCATTCGAGCGTCTGTTGGTCGACGGGGTGGGACCGTTGCCACGGACGAAACGAGGAAATACCTACCTGATGACGATCATGTGTGCGTCCACCAGATTTCCAGAAGCCGTCCCGATGCGACGTTTGACGTCGAGAGGAGTAGCCGGGCAGCTACAACGATTTTTCTCTTGGGTGGGGATGCCCAGAGAAATTCAGACGGACTGTGGAAGTATATTCCAGTCTAAGTGGTTCAGACAGACAGTGACAAGTTGGGGAGTGACTCAGATTCAGTCGTCGCCCTACCGACCCCGACCGCAGTCGCAAGGGGCGATCGAAAGGTTTCACTCCACCTTGAAGACCGTTCTGAGAGTGTTCTGCGCAGAACAGGGGGCTGAGTGGGATGAGGCAGTATACCCCGCGTTGTTTGCCATACGTAACGCGGTGGTAGAATCGTTAGGTTTCTCACCTTTCCAGCTGGTGTATGGACACGAGGTGTGAAGTCCTCTGTCCATGCTGAAGGAACAATGGACACCAGGAGTGACCGTGGGAACGGTCAATGAATACGTTCAAAAGTTCAAGGAGCGTCTCACTCTAGCAAAGGAACTAGCTGGGAAACATCTGAAGGAGGCGCAGCGTAAGATGTCGGAATGGTACGACAAGAGAGCTACGCCGAGGGAGTTCCAGGTTGGGTCCCAGGTGATGGTATTGCTGCCGGGTAAGAGTAGAGTGACCGAGTCGCGGTTCGAGGGACCGTACCAGGTGCTACGGCGGTTGGGTCCTGTAACGTATGAAATCGGTAAGCCGGATAGACCCCGCAAAAAACAGGTGTGTCATGTAGACCGCCTGAAGCCTTTCTTCCCTGAGGAAGGAGGAGCCGCCGAGCAGGACGGAACGATGACTCAAGACCCCCAGCAGAAGATGATTTTGTGCATGCAAGTGGACCAGGAACTTCCAGAGGAGGAAGGAAAGTGGTCCAGGGCGGACGGCACCCGTCTCACCAATACGGAGAGTTTGGCGAAGATCGAGGACAAGCTACAACACCTGGAAGGGCAACAGAGCGCGGACCTGACGAACCTACTAAGGGAGAATGCCTCTCTCTTTACCGACGTGCCCCGACGACACAAGAGTGTAACGCACGAGGTGGAGGTGAGGGACGCCAGGCCCGTCAAGCAGAGCGCGTATAGGGTAAGCCCGGAGAAGCGAGAGCTGATGAGGAAGGAGGTGGAGTATCTCCTTGAGAACGACCTTGCAGAGCCTAGCAACAGTGAGTGGAGTTCCCCATGCTTGTTAGTGAAGAAAAGCGATGGTACATTCCGCTTTTGTACAGACTACAGAAAGGTGAACTCCATCACTGTGGCAGATTCTCACCCCATGCCAAGGGTGAGCGATTGCATCGACCAGGTGGGCAGTGCGAGGTACGTATCCAAGGTCGATCTGCTCAAGGGGTACTACCAGATCTCATTGACTCCCGCGGCCAGGAAAATATCAGCTTTCGCAACACCGGACGGGCTGTACCAATACAAGGTGTTACCCTTTGGAATGAAAAACAGTGGTAGCTGTTTCCAGCGCATGATGAATGAGTTGCTAAGGGGGGCCGAAGGCTGCACAGTATACATCGATGACATCGTCGTGTACGCCGACGATTGGAAGACACACCTGGAAAGACTCAAAGAATTGTTCAGGAGGCTAGAGGAGGCTAATTTAACTGTAAACTTAGCCAAGAGCGAGTTTGGGAAGGCCCACTTAGAGTACCTTGGCTTCATCATCGGCCAAGGAGAAGTAACCCCTGTAGATCACAAAGTGTCAGCCATTAAGGAATACCCCGTGCCCAGAACGCGTAAAGAGTTGTTAAGGTATCTCGGGATGATAGGATACTATCGTGGGTTCTGCAGGAATTTTTCCACGGTAGCGCATCCCCTGACCGAGCTACTCTCCAAGAATGTGCGATGGAGATGGGGAGAGGCCTGCCAAGAGTCTTTTGAGAAGACCAAGAAACTGTTGACGGAGGCCCCGGTATTAATATCCCCAGATTTCTCAGCCAGATTCATCCTGTACGTGGACGCCAGCGACGTTGGGATAGGGGCCATGTTGGCTCAAGAGAGGAGTGAGATACATAGGCCAGTAGCTTTCTACTCTAAGAAGTTTGTGAAATACCAGCGGGCCTATAGTACCGTTGAGAAAGAGGCATTGGCGCTAGTTATGGCCCTGAAGCACTTCGATGTGTACGTGGGAGGAGGGGCGAGACCTGTTCTTGTGTTCACAGATCATAACCCTCTAACCTTTTTGTACAAAATGAGGAACTCCAACCAACGTCTGACGAGGTGGGCGTTGCTACTGCAGGAGTACCGGCTGGACATCAAGCACATCAGGGGGAAGGACAACGTGGTTGCGGATGCCCTGTCCCGTATACACTAATCAGACATGACTCTTATTTTAAGGGGAGGGGTATGTGACGGTGTTCCCCCCCCCCCTTATATTTCTCCCACGCCTGCTGTAAGAGTCATGTCCACTTTACCCGAGCGTTCTCTACGTCGCAGGCATCAGTTTGATATATGTGGGAGAGTGTAGTGTTCTCGAGGTGGCGAGAAATTTGTAAAAGAAGAGTATTTTGGCCTGTGGTATAGGCCCTTTAGGAAGCCAATATGGCGCGGGCTCCTCCGTTTTGCCGCCAAAACTGTGTGACGTCAGTGGCACCAGATTGGTCACCGACAGCGATGTGGCACAGGGAGCCAATGAAAACCTCCCTTGGCAAGTATGACGTCACGAAGGCAGGGGGGTCCGGTCATAGCGCCACGGCGGCGCCATCAGTCTGACACGACACGTCAAGGTGGACGGATGTGTGAAGGTTGATCCTGTCAATCTGACAGTAATACGCCACTCCCGTGGATCTTACGCGTCACCCGTAGTCTGCAAGTACGCCGGGAGGTCTTCCTTCATTCCATGTGTGGACCGAAGAGGGAATTGACGGAATATTGAGCATCAAGTGCTCCAGGGTCGGGTGCTGTGCAGGTGAAGTCTAGGCAGTATCGTCTGGGACGTCTGATAGCTTCACAGTGACGACGTAGCGGCTGGGCCAATCCACTGGGAAGCAGTGAAAGAAGACACTAATTGGGAATCCGTACGACTGCAGCCGAGACGTAGGTTGGCAGCCGTAGTTGGGAGGAGAAGTTGACGGCCGGGAGACCGACTCCAACCCTACAAGACGTGGAGGAGGAGCACGGACCCGCGGAGGACAGAACACGGAGACGACGCGTTTATTTTGGGACGTTGATTGGGTTCCTGGAGGACACGACAGGGTGTGTGTGGGGGCGTTCCCTACACGAGGCAGGAGCCTGGACCAGGAGCTACAACTCAACTCTCACCGGAGGATAGGTGGAAGTAGGTGATTCTAGTTTCCCTCCCAATTCCCCTTTAGTCAGCTATATTATTTAGCCAGAGTATTTTGTATGTCGTGAGCAAGGCTCACCTATGTCACAGTAAGGCACAAGTGTGCAGAGTGGGGCTACATAGAGCACTCACGGTATCTATTATTATTATTGGTGTGTGCAGGCACCCGGAGTAATTGATGAATTTACTGTGTTGATAATGTCTTTCACGAGACTTTAATATGATCATTTAGTGAGAGAATATATATATATATATATATATATAAAAGTACCAGTATTTGGTGTTAGGCTATGTGCTCAGTAACTATATTATTACTATTATTGATATCTATGATTATATATATATATATATATATATGTCTATGCTTGTGTATTGAATAATCATTCATGTGTGCAGTGATTAATTGAATATTCTCCCATGAAAGGAATTACTGAGAACTCCAGTGATATATACTTGCATACGTTATCATTAAATGAAGTGCAGAGTGTTATACCATGATAATGAATTATTGTGTCCATTAATATAGAAAGGTTTGATTGAGCTCAAGATCAGTGCAGCGGAGTATTTACGTTCTATTGCTATTGATATTGTGTTGTTTGAACATTTAGTGATCCTTGAGAATTTAAAGAAACAGGCGCCTCACGCCAAGAACAAGTGATAAACGAACACGCAGCGCGGGGGGAGTCGCTCAGCTGATTTTGACATTGACGTGAGGGGGAGCATTGCCAGCTTGGCGAGTTCATGATTATATGTGGGAACGAGCGACTTCGACCTGAAATAGCTGTTTGCTTGTTGATATACGGATGTGATGTCTTGAGTTTTAAGTAAAACACAAAATACCTTGGCGTTTGTATCATCCCCTCCATGTTTCTTGTGGCTATATAATACATGAAAGGTGAGAGTGATAGAAATAAATACCTGCCTGATATCAGATCTATTGAGTGTGTTCTTGCCACTGTTATCACAATTCAACAAAAACCACTGACGTGTTACTGGACACGGGAAACACCAGTTGGCGACCTTGTGGTTAGTAGTAGAGCCTAGTGTCGGGGCGGGCACACAGCTATAAAGAGAACAAGCTGTGTTCTCACTCATTCTCGATCAGAGGCCAGTTGGGATTGACTGGGATACTCTCCTGGCGTACAGTGGCGCCGCGAGGATAGAGTGAAGACCCGCAGGGCTACGGTGAGTGACCTTGGGTATACTGTTACTCGCCCCTCTTGTGGTGAACCCCGACAGGTAGGTAAGGTAGTCGAAAAACAATTAATTCATGAAAACTTGGCTTAATAGGCCAATCGGGCCTTGCATAGTAGGCTGAGAAGTGCGTTCTGGCTACTAGGAACGACATATATATATATATATATATATATATATATATATATATATATATATATATATATATATATATATATATATATATATATATATATATATATATATATATATATATATATATATATATATATATATATATATATATATATATATATATATATATATATATATATATATATATATATATATATATATATATATATATATATATATAGTATATATATATATATATATATATGTAGATATATATATATTATTAAATATGACCGAAAAAGTAAGATTAATAATTCTAACACGAATTTTCTCAATCTTTCGTACATTATGCTTCACTGTTGGAGGTAAATCAAAAATCAATTCTCCAAAATTCATTTTTATTTCTAGTCTGACGCGACACGGGCGCGTTTCGTAAAACTTATTACATTTTCAAAGACTTCACAAATACACAACTGATTAGAGCTTGCACATCCCTGATTTTATATCTACATTTGAGTGAGGTGGGAAGGGTGATGTGGCATTCAACAATTTGATTGAATGGGTAGGATGATGTGGCATTAGAGGATATTAATAGGGTATTAAAAGTATCAACACAAGACAGAACACGAAACAATGGATATTGAATAGAAGTGTTTGTAGAAAGCCTATTGGTCCATATTTCTTGATGCTTCTATATTGGAGCGGAGTCTTGAGGTGGGTAGAATATAGTTGTGCAATAATTGGCTGTTGATTGCTGGTGTTGACTTCTTGATGTGTAGTGCCTCGCAAACGTCAAGCCGCCTGCTATCGCTGTATCTATCGATGATTTCTGTGTTGTTTACTAGGATTTCTCTGGCGATGGTTTGGTTATGGGAAGAGATTATATGTTCCTTAATGGAGCCCTGTTGTTTATGCATCGTTAAACGCCTAGAAAGAGATGTTGTTGTCTTGCCTATATACTGGGTTTTTTGGAGCTTACAGTCCCCAAGTGGGCATTTGAAGGCATAGACGACGTTAGTCTCTTTTAAAGCGTTCTGTTTTGTGTCTGGAGAGTTTCTCATGAGTAGGCTGGCCGTTTTTCTGGTTTTATAGTAAATCGTCAGTTGTATCCTCTGATTTTTGTCTGTAGGGATAACGTTTCTATTAACAATATCTTTCAGGACCCTTTCCTCTGTTTTATGAGCTGTGGAAAAGAAGTTCCTGTAAAATAGTCTAATAGGGGGTATAGGTGTTGTGTTAGTTGTCTCTTCAGAGGTTGCATGGCTTTTCACTTTCCTTCTTATGATGTCTTCGACGAAACCATTGGAGAAGCCGTTATTGACTAGGACCTGCCTTACCCTACAGAGTTCTTCGTCGACTTGCTTCCATTCTGAGCTGTGGCTGAGAGCACGGTCGACATATGCGTTAACAACACTCCTCTTGTACCTGTCAGGGCAGTCGCTGTTGGCATTTAGGCACATTCCTATGTTTGTTTCCTTAGTGTAGACTGCAGTGTGGAAACCTCCGCCCTTTTCCATGACTGTTACATCTAGAAAAGGCAGCTTCCCATCCTTTTCCGTCTCGTAAGTGAAACGCAGCACGGAACTCTGCTCAAATGCCTCCTTCAGCTCCTGCAGATGTCTGACATCAGGTACCTGTGTAAAAATGTCGTCAACATACCTGCAGTATATGGCCGGTTTCAAGTTCATGTCGACTAAGACTTTTTGCTCGATGGTACCCATGTAGAAGTTTGCAAACAGGAAACCTAGGGGAGAACCCATAGCGACCCCATCTACTTGCTTATACATATGCCCATCCGGGCTCAAGAAGGGTGCCTCTTTAGTACAAGCTTGGAGTAGTTTCCTCAGAATACTTTCTGGCATGTCAAGAGGAGTACAGGCTGGATCACGATACACTCTGTCGGCTATCATTCCGATTGTCTCGTCCACAGGTACGTTGGTAAACAGCGATTCTACGTCCAACGAGGCTCTTATCCCTGTGGCCCGTGCGCCCCGCAGTAAGTCCACAAATTCCTTTGGAGACTTCAGGCTGAAGGCGCAAGGAACATAAGGAGTCAGCAGGCCGTTGAGTCGCTTCGCCAATCTGTACGTGGGTGTGGGTATCTGGCTAATGATTGGCCGAAGTGGGTTTCCAGGCTTGTGCGTCTTGACATTTCCATACGCATATCCAGGTTTATATTCCCCAATGATCTTTGGCAGGTGGAGTCCGGATTTCTTGGCGTTCACAGTTTCGATCAGTTTGTTGACCTTTGCTTACCAACGTACCTGTGGACGAGACAATCGGAATGATAGCCGACAGAGTGTATCGTGATCCAGCCTGTACTCCTCTTGACATACCAGAAAATATTCTGAGGAAACTACTCCAAGCTTGTACTAAAGAGGCACCCTTCTTGAGCCCGGATGGGCACATGTATAAGCAAGTAGATGGGGTCGCCATGGGTTCTCCCCTAGGTGTCCTGTTTGCAAACTTCTAGATGGGTACCATCGAGCAAAAAGTCTTAGTCGACATGAACTTGAAACCGGCCATATACTGCAGGTATGTTGACGACATTTTTACACAGGTACCTGATGTCAGACATCTGCAGGAGCTGAAGGAGGCATTTGAACAGAGTTCCGTGCTGCGTTTCACTTACGAGATGGAAAAGGATGGGAAGCTGCCCTTTCTAGATGTAACAGTCATGGAAAAGGGCGGAGGTTTCCACACTGCAGTATACACTAAGGAAACAAACATAGGAATGTGCCTAAATGCCAACAGCGACTGCCCAGACAGGTACAAGAGGAGTGTTGTTAACGCATATGTCGACCGTGCTCTCAGCCACAGCTCAGAATGGAAGCAAGTCGACGAAGAACTCTGTAGGGTAAGGCAGGTCCTAGTCAATAACGGCTTCTCCAATGGTTTCGTCGAAGACATCATAAGAAGGAAAGTGAAAAGCCATGCAACCTCTGAAGAGACAACTAACACAACACCTATACCCCCTATTAGACTATTTTACAGGAACTTCTTTTCCACAGCTCATAAAACGGAGGAAAGGGTCCTGAAAGATATTGTTAATAGAAACGTTATCCCTACAGACAAAAATCAGAGGATACAACTGACGATTTACTATAAAACCAGAAAAACGGCCAGTCTACTCATGAGAAACTCTCCAGACACAAAACAGAACGCTTTAAAAGAGACTAATGTCGTCTATGCCTTCAAATGCCCACTTGGGGACTGTAAGCTCCAAAAAACCCAGTATATAGGCAAGACAACAACATCTCTTTCTAGGCGTTTAACGATGCATAAGCAACAGGGCTCCATTAAGGAACATATAATCTCTTCCCACAACCAAACCATCGCCAGAGAAATCCTAGTAAACAACACAGAAATCATCGATAGATACAGCGATAGCAGGCGGCTTCACGTATGCGAGGCACTACACATCAAGAAGGCAACACCAGCAATCAACAGCCAATTATTGCACAACTATATTCTACCCACCTCAAGACTCCACTCCAATATAGAAGCATCAAGAAATATGGACCAATAGGCTTTCTACAAACACTTCTATTCAATATCCATTGTTTTGTGTTCTGTCTTGTGTTGATGAAATTAATACCTTATTAATACTCTTGTTCTGTCTTGTGTTGATGAAATTAATACCCTATTAATACCACATTTTGTTCTGTCTTGTGTTAATGCCACATCACCCCTTCCACCTCACTCAAATGTAGATATAAAATCGGAGATACGTAAGTTCTATTCAGTTGTGTATTTGTGAACTAAAGTCTTTGAAAATGTAATAAGTTTTACGAAACGCGCTCAAGTGTCGCGTCAGACTAGAAATAAAAATGAATTTTGGAGAATTGATTTTTGAATTACCTCCAACAGTGAAAAGAAATGTACGAAAGATTGAAAAAATTCGTGTTAGAATTATTAATCTTACTTTTTCGGTCATATTTAATAATATATGTCTACAGGAAAGACTGCTACCAAAATATACTATATATATATATATATATATATATATATATATATATATATATATATATATATATATATATATATATATATATATATATATATATATATATATATATATATAATTTGGTAAGGGATCAGGATAAGGATCTGAGATCGGACGAGGAGAAGGAATGGTGCCCAACAATTTGGACGGTTGGAGATTGAACACCATCCTGCATGAAGCGAGACCGTCGCTCTACCGTCCAGCCAAAAGGATTGGGCAGTATTTCCGCATATTTCTACATTGTGCTACTCTGAATGGTATTCGAATAATGCTCTGCATGTCTAATAAATCCCACAAGTGTTCCTGGGAAATTTATGAGGTATTTGCTTTGAATGTTGTAGCACCCTAGAGGCAGTTTTTAGAAATAAATGCTAAATATCTTAAAAAATCATATTGCTTTCAACTTGGCATATTTCCCTTGTGACACAAGTGGAATGTGCTATTTTTTTTAATGTGAATTCATGGTTTTTGTTTGACACTTTACAAAACTTCCAGTATTTTAGTAACTCATGTGTGTGGAATCACAATGTCTTGTCACCGGGCAACCTCTGCAAGCATTACAGTACGTATAGCCACTATGGCTGGCAGTAAAAACTGCGGACTGTTGCAACCAAAAAAGTCCACATTTTGTATTATTAATATTGTGGAGCGCCAGAGGCAATAACCAAAACCTTATTTTTTCTTGACCAAGTAGACCACATATATGTACTAATTTAGGCCTAAGATTGCTTAAGCCTGTGGTTGCAAATTTAGGCTCAACTTGACGGATTAGGTTTATGGATATTTTTTTCAGTTTAACTTAAACAATTCCAAAAGTACGAAACGTACTTTTTAGTACAACAGTCCATATTCTGTACATTCCGTCCCTAATAGCTATAGGGACCATCAGTGTTGGAAAATGTGTTGAATAAGTTCAGAAATGTTAGTTGTTAACAAATTTTATTTTTACATTTAATAGCAGGTTTTTATTTTTTGTTACACATGCCAGCATATACAAATATCAACTCATTTGGATCAGATTAGCTGCACACCTTGAGATGAATCCTAAAATGTTATATTTATGCGATATTTACTGAGCATATTTACTCATACGACGGATTAACTGAATCACTTGTGATATAAAAAAAATTGTTGATATGTATATATATATATATATATATATATATATATATATATATATATATATATATATATATATATATAATGTTCATGCGTATGTAACATTAACAAGTGTGTAACTAGCTTCAAAACATTGTCACTTGCTTAGCTGAACGAACTATGGGGTCCAGTTCCTGAAACCCTTTCCACCGCCGCCCACGAGATGGGTAAGGGGGTGCATAATAAAGGAAGAAATTGAATTACGGTGAATCTGGGAACCTACATTTTTGATTTGTAATGTGGAACTAATTGCGTTTAACATTCACAATAATAAGACGTGACCAATATGCTCTGGTTTTATTTACTTCTTATACAATCTAATACTACTTATATACTTAATACAATCCTGCAGCTTCACTTTATTTCGTTGATGTTTTGTTGATGGTGTAAGAAAAATTTCCAGGCAAAGTTGTTTTCGAAATAGGTACATCCTCAGTTATGTTCTTGACAGGATATACAGTTTTGTATGCGTAATGCTAACTAATCCATATTATGTTGATTTTTAAAGCTGAACTTGTATAGTTCACCCTGTGTTATCCAGAAAAGTGTGACAGAGATGCCTCCATAGCCTCGCGTGAGAGCAGGACGCCGTCAGCAGGGTAATCTCTGCGGAGACGGGCTAGTGGTGGCCCTGCTGGTGGTAATGGCCCTGCTGGTGGTAATGGCCCTGCTGGTGGTAATGGCCCTGCTGGTCGTGGTGGACATGCTGGTGGTGGTGGTGGACCTGCTGGTGGTGGTGACCCTCCTAGTGGCGCTGCCGGCGGGAAGCCTCGTCAGGGCAGAGGGTGACGGAGTAGAAGTGCAGCGGGGAGCTGATGACGCCTGCGGGGGTGTAGCCCGACACGTCCAGGAAGTAGGCTCGGCACTCCAGGAGGCCGTCCAGGGTGAAGGTGGTGTCCGTAGTGTTGGCGCACACCTCGAACTCTGGTCCAGAGTCCACTTCGTAGTAGCACACCTGCGGGTGTTAAGGGGAGGGGGGGGGGGCGGTGTTAGTATGTACCTGTCCCACAGACATGTGTGGAATGGGTCAGCGTGTGCGACACGCACCTGCACACCTTTGCGAGCATTTGTAGCACAAAAACGTGTATAATATACATGTTGGGCAGCTTTTTAATGCGTGGATGCACTCATCTGCAGCACACACCTGTAACACATGCCTGCAGTGCACGAATGTAACACACCTACAATACATGATTAACACACAATACATGCCTGTAACACACCTACAACACATGCCTGTATCACACCTGTAACACGCATGCTAGAAGCATACCTCCATAACATATACAATTAACACATACTTGTAACACACCACTAGCACACACACATTTAACATACACCTCTAGCTTAAGCAAGCTAAGGAAACAACATTTTCTGCACACTCCTGCTGCATGAAGCCTGTAGTGCTCATACACTCTTGTACATACACCAGAACACACAGTGCACATACACCAAGGGAACACACACACACACACACACACACACACACACACACACACACACACACACACACACACACACACACACACACACAGTGTATTTACACCAGGGGAACACACAGAGTGTATCACATGCCAGCACTCAACTCACCTGGAAGAGGTGGCTACACTTGGGGTTGATGGCCTCCCAGGAGATGGTGATGCTGACCTCCGTCCGGTCCACCTCCGTCGCATTGAAGGGCGTGTGGGGCACTGTTGGCGAGGGGTATTGTCATTACCTGTTGAGCACCTACGTACACTCTCCCTGCTGCCTCGACACCTGCACACGACTCATACGAGGCACCTATCTCTACACTTGCAGCATATCAAACGCTTCATCAAACCAGTAAACTCGGACTAAATAACTGAGAACTGTAGCAACATACCCAATCCGCAACCCGTCCTCCACGCGCGAGAGGAGGCACGGTAAACACTAGTACTATCAGGAGCCTCGACCCCCACACAGGTGTATAGAACTAGTGCTATCAGGAGCCTCGACCCCACACACATGTGTATAGAACTAGTGCTATCAGGAGCCTCGACCCCCACACACAGGTGTATAGAACTAGTGCTATCAGGAGCCTCGACCCCCACACACAGGTGTATAGAACTAGTACTATCAGGAGCCTCGACCCCCACACACAGGTGTATAGAACTAGTACTATCAGGAGCCTCGACCCACACACAGGTGTATAGAACTAGTACTATCAGGAGCCTCGACCCACACACAGGTGTATAGAACTAGTACTATCAGGAGCCTCGATCCCCACACACAGGTGTATAGAACTAGTGCTATCAGGAGCCTCGACCCACACACAGGTGTATAGAACTAGTACTATCAGGAGCCTCGACCCCCACACAGGTGTATAGAAAAGCTAATTGCAAAAGCAGCTGGACCACTTAATTACATGTGCCTGAAGCTATATGATTACGATTTTTGTTGTTTTTGGGGGTGCAACTAACATACAAATGCGACCAAACCTAACCTAACTTAACCTTTTCTAGCCTGTCTTAACCTAGTCTAACCTACACTCGCATAACTATGTCAGTAATTGATATTTTTAATATAATATATTAATATTGTTAGGTTAGGAATAAACCAGTTTGGAAAGAAATATTTGAAAAAATGACTTTCTGCCAGTTAATCAAATTGGCCTTGTTTGCTAGAACAATTTGTGTGGCTCTAGCTAGTAAGTACATGTATCTATATCAATAAATGGAAATATCCCTCTCTCTCCGTCTGAGGTTGAAGGCCGAACGCGTGGGGCTACTTTCACCTAATGTTTCCCTGTAATTACTATTGTGTAGGTGCCCATCACAGTCGGGTCGAGACTAGCATCTCGACCCGACTGTATGGTCTTCCGTTCTTAGAGGTTGTGTGTTGTGTATGGCCAATGTGTGGTGATCAGCGGTGATAGACCGGCTATGTGGGAAGTCTACTCATAATGTTATAGCATATAAACAAATATAAGATAAGAAGGCAAGGTGCTAAGATCGAGTGAACACGAGCGAATGTTCTGTTAATATTTAAGAAAATATAACGATAAATGGAATCAGAATTATCGCCGTGTGTGACATTGGCGTCAGGACAAATAATGGAAACTTCTGTCTGATAATTATCGGTTCTAAAGGACCACAACTTAATCAACCTGGCTGTGGTCACTTCCTTGGCTGTGGTCACTTCCTTGGCTGTGGTCACTTCCTTGGCTGTGGTCACTTCCTTGGCTGTGGTCACTTCCTTGGCTGTGATCACTTCCTTGGCTGTGGTCACTTCCTTGGCTGTGGTCACTTCCTTGGCTGTGGTCACTTCCTTGGCTGTGATCACTTCCTTGGCTGTGATCACTTCCTTGGCTGTGATCACTTCCTTGGCTGTGATCACTTCCTTGGCTGTGATCACTTCCTTGGCTGTGGTCACTTCCTTGGCTGTGATCGCTTCCTTGGCTGTGATCACTTCCTTGGTTCTGGTCACTAAAACAACAGTTATGGAAATGGGAACTAGCATCAGTGAGCCAACTTCGGCTTCATCGGCCAGACCTGAGCGTCAGCAGAATAATAGTGTTCTCGTTGAGGCCGCTCGTGAGAAATGGTTAAGGTGAGGACCACAATTGGTTGGGATGACCCCTTCAGGTTGCCATGCTTTCGTGTGTGTAAGTCAGTGAATAAATAATATTTTATTGATAAGATATACAAAGGATCAACTCAGTAGATACTTAGCAAATACAGAATTGGTATATTGCATAAGACCACTCATGTGTATAAGTGTTCCTGGCAGTGTGTGTGAGCGCATGTTACCCAGTTGTGTTTCTCAGGGCAGTGAGTTACCTTATGAGCACCACCTTCCCAGCTGCCTACCGCCTAATATTGTAGCTGCCATACCTCTTGTTTATATCTACTTCTCAAGCTGTACAATGAAATAGTTTGAAGTAGCTACCCCTCTAATCCACTCTGCTGGCTCACGGTCTTTATGCTAGAGACGATCTTGCTAACATATGCGTCAGTGATCTGCGCCTCAGGTTTCCACCCATGGCCACTCCTTGTCCCACTTCTAATATTGACATTTTGTCACTGATCACCCCAGTTATTCTGAAAATCTTTGTTATTATGTCTTCTGTGTTGCGTTACTTATCAAACGTTGTGTTCACTGGATTACGAATCCCGCGCGCTGTCCACTCAGCTACCAGACCCCAAGTGTGTGTGTGTTTGTACTAACCTTCATCGTCAAGAGTGTCTCCCTGGGTGTAGGCAGGGATGCCAGGCAGCTTTTCACCATTGTAGTCGAAGACAGGTGTGAGGTTGAAGGTCTGGGCGGTGCACGGCTCCAGGTAGCTCACCAGGGCCACACAGTAGTCCTGTAACACATACACACAGGATGAGGCTCCAGGTAGCTCACCAGGGCCACACAGTAGTCCTGTAACACATACACACAGGATGAGGCTCCAGGTAGCTCACCAGAGCCACACAGTAGTCCTGTAACACATACACACAGGATGAGGCTCCAGGTAGCTCACCAGAGCCACACAGTAGTCCTGTATCACATACACACAGGATAAGGCTCCAGGTAGCCCACCAGGGCCACACAGTAGTCCTGTAACACATACACACAGGATGAGGCTCCAGGTAGCCCACCAGGGCCACACAGTAGTCCTGTAACATACACAGGATGAGGCTCCAGGTAGCTCACCAGGGCAACACAGTAATCCTGTAACACCAACCTGTTCTCGTTATCTACCACAGTGGAACTATGAACATTAGCAGCATAGGAACTATAAGCTTTTAGTTACAGAGATACTATGTTATAGCGAGGACGGGTTGGTAACACACACAACATATGGCACTGCGCGTTCAATGGCTGCCATGGGCCACCACTTCCTTGCTACACTATCCCTTAACCACGCTACACTATCCCCCCTTATCCACTATACACTACCCCCTTAACCACGCTACACTACCCCCTTACCCACGCTATACTACCCTCTTAACCACGCTACACTATCCCTTTACCCACGCTACACTCTACCCCCTTAACCACACTACACTACTCCATTACCCACAATACACTACCCCCTTACCCATAATACACTACTCCATTACCAACAATATACTACCCCCTTACCCATAATACACTACTCCATTACCCACAATACACTACTCCCTTACCCATAATACACTACTCCCTTACCCACGCACAAATCTGCGTTAATACGTCGTTATTAACAAGACAACTACTTGACACTTTCCCGCTCTCAGCGAGCGCCCCAACCCACCCCTTGCTGTGTCTGGCGGTTCCCGTGAGCGGTCCAGGGAACGACCGCCCACACTAACATATGTACTCTTTCCTGTGTTTTGACCTCAATCCCAGACCTATGTCGTTCATTGTGGTATCGAATTGTTCATAACTTAAAGACGCGCATTTTAAAGCTAGTCCCATAATAATCGAACAATAAACGGAATTTTAACAAGTATTTTAATTCCGGACGCAAACTGCGTCACCATCGGATATCTCTAAGATTATTATGCGACGCACTTGGCAGTCTGTGATGTTTCCAGTAGGAGTGTAAACACGAGCTTACTCATAGCCAGAACTCTTGACGCTACACCTCTCCCCTCTCCCCGGCCCTCACACCTCTCCCCTCTCCCCGGCCCTCACACCTCTCCCCTCTCCCCGGCCCTCACACCTCTCCCCAGCTTAGCGCAGTCTCCTGATAACCTGACCGTCGTGTACATACCTCCTTACATGTGATCTGCTGGACAAACTCTGAGTCGACGAGGAGGTCGTAGTCGTAGATCTCGTAGTGGGACGGAGTGATGTTCCAGTGGAGGATCATGTAGGTGTCCCCAGCAGTCACCACCTCGAAGTTGTAGATCATACCTGCAGACACACACACTTGTAGGTCATACCTGCAGACACACACACTTGTAGATCATACCTGCGACACACACACTTGTAGATCATACCTGCAGACACACACACTTGTAGATCATACCTGCAGACACACACACTTGTAGATCATACCTGCGACACACACACTTGTAGATCATACCTGCAGACACACACACTTGTAGATCATACCTGCAGACACACACACTTGTAGATAATACCTGCAGACACACACACTTGTAGATCATACCTGCAGACACACACACTTGTAGATCATACCTGCAGACACACACACTTGTAGATCATACCTGCAGACACACACACTTGTAGATCATACCTGCAGACACACACACTTGTAGATCATACCTGCAGACACACACACTTGTAGATCATACCTGCAGACACACTTGTAGATCATACCTGCAGACACATAATGATGGAGAGCAGACAGTGACCATAGAGAGGTGGCCAGGAGAGCAGACAGTGACCATAGAGAGGGGGCCAGGAGAGCAGACAGTGACCATGGAGGGGTGGCCAGGAGAGCAGACAGTGACCATGGAGGGGTGGCCAGGAGAGCAGACAGTGACCATGGAGGGGTGGCCAGGAGAGCAGACAGTGACCATGGTGGGGTAGCCAGGAGAGCAGACAGTATAAACTTCCTCATGGAGCCTCTGAGCTCATATTCTGTTTCATAAATGTAAGTAAAGAGGCAGTGATTGAGGAAAGATGTAGAGGTTCCGTAAGTGGCTGCTTGATGAACCGTGGTGGAGGTAACTCACCTCCCAGGGGTCCCATGTCGACGACGCACTTGCCCACGTTGGCCTGGCCGTCGACGCCGATCAACTCGACGTACGGGTAGCAGCAGCTGTTCTCGTAGACGGTGAGCACCTCGCTGGTCGTCCCCGGGGTGAGGTCGGTGACCTCGAACACCTCCCCGGTGGGTTGGGCCCTCACTTGGTACAGTCCTGAGGGCGGGCACCAGTGGTTATCCTAGTCGACTACTGGCCGCTCCCAGCAAGTGCTAAACTATATATACATTACTGTGAATACTTTTTAAACTAATGGCGAGTCTTGTCCAGGAGGATGACTTGGAGTGGTAACCCTTCTTGGGTTACCCCAAGAAGGGTAACTGGTGAAGGGGTAAACTACCACAAGAGTAACTGGTGAAGGGTAAACTAGCACAAGAGTAACTGGTGAAGGGTAAACTACCACAAGAGTAACTGGTGAAGGGGTAAACTACCACAAGAGTAACTGGTGAAGGGTAAACTACCACAAGAGTAACTGGTGAAGGGTAAACTACCACAAGAGTAACTGGTGAAGGGGTAAACTACCACAAGAGTAACTGGTGAAGGGGTAAACTACCACAAGAGTAACTGGTGAAGGGGTAAACTACCACAAGAGTAACTGGTGAAGGGGTAAACTACCACAAGAGTAACTGGTGAAGGGGTAAACTACCACAAGAGTAACTGGTGAAGGGGTAAACTACCACAAGAGTAACTGGTGAAGGGTAAACTACCACAAGAGTAACTGGTGAAGGGGTAAACTACCACAAGAGTAACTGGTGAAGGGGTAAACTACCACAAGAGTAACTGGTGAAGGGGTAAACTACCACAAGAGTAACTGGTGAAGGGGTAAACTACCACAAGAGTAACTGGTGAAGGGTAAACTATTACAAGAGCACTTGCCAAAAGGGGGGGGAAGAGTACCTGAGCCAATGTCCTGGAGGGAGGCGTCGAGGGTCCAGGAGCTGAGGGAACAGATGCCGTTGTCAGTGTAGCCGGTACAGTTGGACCAGTCCAGCATCTTGCAGATGGGAGGCTCAGAGTCGTCGACCTGTGTGAGGGAGACATGAGGTGGCGCACTTTACACACCTGGCACACTCTAATGTATAATACAGTGGCAGTCTTAATGTAGTCTCTGACTGTAGGGGTGAGCTCTCTGACTGTAGAGAGTGAGCTCTCTGACTGTAGGGGTGAGCTCTCTGACTGTAGGGAGTGAGCTCTCTGACTGTAGGGAGTGAGCTCTCTGACTGTAGGGAGTGAGCTCTCTGACTGTAGGGAGTGAGCTCTCTGACTGTAGGGAGTGAGCTCTCTGGCTGTAGGGGTGAGCTCTCTGACTGTAGAGAGTGAGCTCTCTGACTGTAGGGAGTGAGCTCTCTGACTGTAGGGAGTGAGCTCTCTGACTGTAGGGAGTGAGCTCTCTGACTGTAGGGAGTGAGCTCTCTGACTGTAGGGAGTGAGCTCTCTGACTGTAGGGAGTGAGCTCTCTGACTGTAGGGAGTGAGCTCTCTGACTGTAGGGAGTGAGCTCTCTGACTGTAGGGAGTGAGCTCTCTGACTGTATGGAGTGAGCTCTCTGGCTGTAGGGGTGAGCTCTCTGACTGTAGAGAGTGAGCTCTCTGACTGTAGGGAGTGAGCTCTCTGACTGTAGGGAGTGAGCTCTCTGACTGTAGGGAGTGAGCTCTCTGACTGTAGGGAGTGAGCTCTCTGACTGTAGGGAGTGAGCTCTCTGACTGTAGGGAGTGAGCTCTCTGACTGTAGGGAGTGAGCTCTCTGACTGTAGGGAGTGAGCTCTCTGACTGTAGGGAGTGAGCTCTCTGACTGTAGGGAGTGAGCTCTCTGACTGTAGGGGTGAGCTCTCTGACTGTAGGGAGTGAGCTCTCTGACTGTAGGGAGTGAGCTCTCTGACTGTAGGGAGTGAGCTCTCTGACTGTAGGGAGTGAGCTCTCTGACTGTAGGGGTGAGCTCTCTGAATGTAGGGAGTGAGCTCTCTGATTGTAGGGAGTGAGCTCTCTGACTGTAGGGGGTGAGCTCTCTGACTGTAGGGAGTGAGCTCTCTGACTGTAGGGAGTGAGCTCTCTGACTGTAGGGAGTGAGCTCTCTGACTGTAGGGAGGTAGCTCTCTGACTGTGGGGTGTGGGCTCTCTGACTGTAGGGAGTGAGCTCTCTGACTGTAGGGAGTGAGCTCTCTGACTGTAGGGAGTGAGCTCTCTGACTGTAGGGAGTGAGCTCTCTGACTGTAGGGAGTGAGCTCTCTGACTGTAGGGGTGAGCTCTCTGACTGTAGGGAGTGAGCTCTCTGACTGTAGGGGTGAGCTCTCTGACTGTAGGGAGTGAGCTCTCTGATTGTAGGGAGTGAGCTCTCTGACTGTAGGGAGTGAGCTCTCTGACTGTAGGGAGTGAGCTCTCTGACTGTAGGGGTGAGCTCTCTGAATGTAGGGAGTGAGCTCTCTGACTGTAGGGAGTGAGCTCTCTGACTGTAGGGAGTGAGCTCTCTGGCTGTAGGGAGTGAGCTCTCTGACTGTAGGGAGTGAGCTCTCTGACTGTAGGGAGTGAGCTCTCTGACTGTAGGGAGTGAGCTCTCTGACTGTAGGGAGTGAGCTCTCTGACTGTAGGGAGTGAGCTCTCTGACTGTAGGGAGTGAGCTCTCTCTGTAGGGAGTGAGCTCTCTGACTGTAGGGAGTGAGCTCTCTGACTGTAGGGAGTGAGCTCTCTGACTGTAGGGAGTGAGCTCTCTGACTGTAGGGGTGAGCTCTCTGATTGTAGGGAGTGAGCTCTCTGACTGTAGGGAGTGAGCTCTCTGACTGTAGGGAGTGAGCTCTCTGACTGTAGGGAGTGAGCTCTCTGACTGTAGGGGTGAGCTCTCTGAATGTTGGGAGTGAGCTCTCTGATTGTAGGGAGTGAGCTCTCTGACTGTAGGGGTGAGCTCTCTGACTGTAGGGAGTGAGCTCTCTGACTGTAGGGAGTGAGCTCTCTGACTGTAGGGAGTGAGCTCTCTGACTGTAGGGAGTGAGCTCTCTGACTGTAGGGAGTGAGCTCTCTGACTGTAGGGAGTGAGCTCTCTGACTGTAGGGAGTGAGCTCTCTGACTGTAGGGAGTGAGCTCTCTGACTGTAGGGAGTGAGCTCTCTGACTGTAGCTCTCTGACTGTAGTGAGCTCTCTGACTGTAGGGAGTGAGCTCTCTGACTGTAGGGAGTGAGCTCTCTGACTGTAGGGGTGAGCTCTCTGACTGTAGGGAGTGAGCTCTCTGACTGTAGGGAGTGAGCTCTCTGACTGTAGGGAGTGAGCTCTCTGATTGTAGGGAGTGAGCTCTCTGACTGTAGGGAGTGAGCTCTCTGACTGTAGGGAGTGAGCTCTCTGACTGTAGCTCTCTGAATGTAGGGAGTGAGCTCTCTGACTGTAGGGAGTGAGCTCTCTGACTGTAGGGAGTGAGCTCTCTGACTGTAGGGAGTGAGCTCTCTGACTGTAGGGAGTGAGCTGTACCGCCGTGTTGTACTGTTTGTGTTATAACTTAACTATTCTAACATTGGAACTCTTTGTCTCGTGTGGTCTTTAAGTTGGGTATATTGACTTTTATATTCTTTGTTCAGTGTGTCCAGCTTGCAGCTGTGTCTCCTCATTTCGTTCAATTTATAAAGGCTGTCTTCGTTCATCTTGTCTGTTCTCATCAGTATCTTGTATGTTGCGATCATATTTCCTCTGTCCTGTCCTGTTAGTGTTGTGATATCTCACCCCGTTCTCGCGAGCGCTCCCAACGTCAAGAAATTCTTGTACTAGCGTGCCTTAACTTACCAAAGGACCCACCAACAGAAAACGGGACATTGTCAATTTCACAAGCCAGTAACATTTTCTAGTATGACAGTGTTTGGCCTTAGCCCTTCCCCCCTTAACCCTTCCCCTTCCCCTTAACCCTTCCCCTTCCCCTTAACCCTTCCCCTTCCCCCTTCCCCTTCTCCTTAACTCATGTTCATAGTCACCCTCTTAGATCACTAACACGGCAGCCCATTCTTTCATTCAACCCACTACATTTTTTAAGCAATCGTGACACCGTAAAATCTGCAGTGGTTTAGGGAAAATAAAAACACCGCAATATTGACGCTGTCTGGAACTTGAGATTATAATTTTGTTTTTTATGCTTTACAAGGTGTGGGTTCCAGATCAGTGCTGCATATTCCAGTATTGGTCTAGGCTGTGTTGATTGCCTTGAAAGAGTATTATTTTAGATTTGTTGATGTTCTAATACTTGCCAGCGTCCTAAATGCTGCTGATATTACTTTGCTTATGTGTGCCTCCGGAGTGAGCGTTGGAATTATGTCCACTCCTTCATCTTTCTATTCCAGTTCCCGTAGTTACCTCACCTTTATAATATTGATACCTCCTGGTCTTCTTTCTCCCTTCAGGTGCCGCTGGACGACCCGCCGCGCACCTCAAGGTATCCCAAGTGGGGAGCAGGAACTCGCCTCCACCCACAAATATTTATACTCTTTTTCAGCTTTCTGATCTAAATTTTCGTGCTACGTTGCTCAATTTGGTATCAAATTATTCGCAATAGAATGCTCTAGAGGAATATGTGCATATAAAAACAAATATTAGAACAACGTTACCAATACCATAAGATAAAGGACATCGTCATGTAAAAAAAAAACTGCGTTTCTTGTTTGTTTTCAGCCATTATTCATTCCACGTGGATACCACGTAGGGTCTAATGAGAATGGGAAGACGTTTCTCATTTCCCAGAGTTTCTTTCATCCTGATGCCCCTGTTACATAGCAGTAAATAGGTATCTGGGAGTCAGGCAGCTTCTTCTGTGTGTTGTGTGTGTGTGTGTGTGTGTGTGTGTGTGTGTGTGTGTGTGTGTGTGTGTATGTGTGTGAGCACCACACGTAAGGACAGGTGTGTGAGAGAGAGACTGACCGTGGAAAGAACGACGAAGTGGGCGACGGCACTGTTGACTGAGCGCGTCTGGGACTCACTCTGCGCAGTGACCACCACGGTGCTCACGGAGCCCGAGAGCGCGCTCGTCGGTACGGTGAAGCTCGCTACCACCTCCGCTGACTCGTTGGTGGCCAGGTGTACCCTGCGGAAGATGGCGCTACAGCTGTGTTCTCAGTACCTCGACAGGGCCGCTAGGTCAAGGCCAGGACCTGCTTGGAGGGGGGGGGGCATGGCAGCACCTGCTAGGTGTGAGACGTTAGTGGGGGAGTATTTGCTAGGATATAGACAGTTTCTGCTAGTGGTGGGTCAGTAGCGGACCATTATACCTGCTAGGAGTGGCTAGGTGAAAGGCAGAACCAGCTAGGATAAGAACAGTACATGCTAGGGGTGTGTGGCAGCTAGAAGTGAGAGAGGGGGTGGGTCAGTGCCTGCTAGGAGAAGGATCTACTAGGGGAGGGGGGTGAGTAGCGGAGCATTACCTGGCAGGAGTGACAGTGGTGAGGAAGCCCAGGTCGTCCGTGCCGGAGATGTCGAAGTAGGAGGTGAGGCCGTAGTTGGTGACGACGAAGACTGCTGTCGTTGACTCCCCGGGCCTGGCAGAGAGGTCCTCGGAGGTGGCCCTCACCTCCACACTGGTGGACACCGGCGTTATCAACACCACCTGCACCCGCTGGTACCTCTTCCCTGCGACACACAACAAAGCCATTACACTCCATTTCATACACCAGACTACTCCAGCGGATTGTCTTGGTTGTATTCAAAGCCTAATTACGTTAATCCAGCCGAAACCTAATTGAATCCAGCGTCTATCTTAACGATATATGAATCTTGTATAATTAGAAAACAAGGTGTGAGGGACGGCTGTGTACTATTGGGCTACACGCCGTCTGCACAACATCTTGCCCGTGATACGTTGATGAGCTCCATTGGTGTTTGTACCGAGCACACTACAGTGTTTAGTGTTTGTACGAGCACACTACAGTGTTTAGTGTTTGTACGAGCACACTACAGTGTTTAGTGTTTGTACGAGCACACTACAGTGTTTAGTGTTTGTACGAGCACACTACAGTGTTTAGTGTTTGTACGAGCACACTACAGTGTTTGACAGACAGCTGGTGACCTGACCTTACTCCTGCTGTACTGTTCTTCAACACTTCACTGTTGCTAATGTCTTGGTAGTGCTCACAGTACAGTACTGTACAGCTCTGTACTCTTGTCGAGAGGGTCGTGTTATTTATGAGGAGGAAGTGCTAAGCCAGTTTGACTATATAGCACTTGGAAAAGATTTGAGGGTAAGGAACTGGCGGTGTGAAGACGAAGTGAAGGTACGGTGCCCTGCCACGTGGATCTTCGGGGATTGAACCCCAACCCTGCATGAAGCGAGGCCGTTGACTGATTTAGCTCCAATTAATATTTGCTTCAAGCTAAGCAAAGGCATCGACTTTCTTAGAGAAAGGTTCTGGGGGACCTTTATCTGAGGTTCCACAATAATTTCCAAGATCGGATGTCCACCCAGGCTCCTCAACATCACCAGATCTTTCTACGAGAACATGAAGGGCACCGTGGTCTTTGACGGCTCAACATCAAACGCTTTTGACATCCGAAGCGGAGTAAAGCAGGGCGGCGTCCTGGCTCCAACCCTATTCGGGATTTTCTTTGCAGTTATGCTGCAGCCAACGGATCTGCCACAGAAGGCATTTACCTCCGGACCAGGTCGGACGGAAAGCTCTTCAACCACGCCAGGCTAAGAGCCAAGACAAAGGCTCAGCTGAGGTGTCCGCGTGACTTCCTTTTTGCTGACGATGCAGCAGTCACCACCCACTCAGCCAAAGACCTCCAAGGGATCATGACCCGTAAGCGAGGTTTGCCAGGCCTTCGGACTCACCTTCAGCCTGAAGAAAACACAGGTCATGGAACAAGGAGAGGGCTCTCCACCTGACATTGGCATCTCTGATTAGAAACAGGAGTGTACCTGGGCTTTACAGTCTTTGACTCCCTCTCTTTTGACACGGAGCTCAACAAACGCATCAGTAAGGTATCTACAACCATGTCCAAATTGACAAAGAGAGTGTGGGCCAACAATAGGCTGAGTATACAAAGATCCAGGTTTACAAAGCCTACGTCCTGAGCACTCTCCTATATGGCAATGAGTCCTGGACACTCCGCGCCCGACAGGAAAGAAAGCTGAATGCTTACTACATGCGCTGCCTCCGACACATCTTGGACATCACCTGGCAGGACAAGGTGACAAACAACAGCGTCCTGCGGAGAGCTAGAATCCCAGCATGAACATAATGCTGAAGCAGAGACGCGCTGGCTCGGGCACGTGGTGCGAATGGGCGACGGCAGGATCCCCAAAAATCTCCTGTAGGAGGGCTGACTCGGGGAAAACGTCCAACAGGTAAACCCCAGCTATGGTACAAAGCAAGAGGGCCCTGAAAGCCATGGACGTCGATCTTGCCACGTGGGAAACACTGGTTGCAGACCGATCAGCCTGGAGGCAGTCTGATCAGAAAGGAAAGGAAAGCCAATAGCCAGGAAGACAGACCAGAATCAGACTTCGCTTGTGCTCAGTGTGGGATGGATTGTCATTCTCGGTTTGGCCTCATCAGTCACACACTCCCGAGACCGAACGATGCCTACTACTACTACTATCGTTTGACTCTAATACATTATTATGTATATGCTATGTATATATGCCTATCCTAGGAGAGAAACATTTTGCGTTCTGACTAAGATTTGTAGAGCTAGTAATGAGAACGGGCAGTCCGTAATGTTTTGTTCTTTTTATACCTGTGTGTTCAGCCATTTTTAATGCTTAGAAGAATAGCAAATGTTATTCTCTACTCTCCCATTAATCTCAACTGTGCTGGTGTGGGCTGACATACAGTGACGGGCCTTCCCGCCCTCAAAGTGGCTAAATTGAGGAAATCGGCCGTGTATTCTATGGGGATGGGTCTATGGGATGGCTTCAGTTCTTTTATTACTTGCTTGTTTAGGGCACTTAAAGTTAGCAACAAGCTGAGTACGAACGTGATTAGTTTCTTGGTGGTAGTGTAGTACTGACATGTGTCTCATTGTCACGGTTCCTATTGGAAGAGAAAACAGTTTGCCGGATATCTAACGAACCAAGCGTGTCTTCCAAGTGTAACCTAGCGTCCTGCCTAACTCTCCATACCTGGAGACTTGCAGGTGACTGAACAAGAGGCGCCATACCTGTGGAGACGTGGCCGGAGATGACGAGGAAGAAGGACTCTTCAGGGAGCGGCTCAGTTCTGATGTAGAGGTGATCAGCGAGTTCCCCGGAGTACGGGATGGCGCGCAGCTCCTCCCCAGCCTGTATGGTGTATAGGGCACAACTGGCTTAGGTCTTGATGCGTGGCCCATGGGGGTTGGTGAGGGAGAGGGGTGGTGATGGAGAGGCAGGGAGGGGTGGAGGCAGCTGGTGATGGGAGGCAGGGAGGGGTGGAGGCAGCTGGTGATGGGAGGCAGGGAGGGATGGAGGCAGCTGGTGATGGGAGGCAGGGAGGGGTGGAGGCAGCTGGTGATGGGAGGGACGGAGGCAGCTGGTGATGGGAGGCAGGGAGGGGTGGAGGCAGCTGGTGGTGGGAGGCAGGGAGGGGTGGAGGCAGCTGGTGATGGGAGGCAGGGAGGGATGGAGGCAGCTGGTGATGGGAGGCAGGGAGGGGTGGAGGCAGCTGGTGATGGGAGGCAGGGAGGAATGGAGGCAGCTGGTGATGGGAGGCAGGGAGGGGTGGAGGCAGCTGGTGATGGGAGGCAGGGAGGGATGGAGGCAGCTGGTGATGGGAGGCAGGGAGGGGTGGAGGCAGCTGGTGATGGGAGGCAGGGAGGGATGGAGGCAGCTGGTGATGGGAGGCAGGGAGGGGTGGAGGCAGCTGGTGATGGGAGGCAGGGAGGGATGGAGGCAGCTGGTGATGGGAGGCAGGGAGGGGTGGAGGCAGCTGGTGATGGGAGGCAGGGAGGGATGGAGGCAGCTGGTGATGGGAGGCAGGGAGGGGTGGAGGCAGCTGGTGATGGGAGGCAGGGAGGGGTGGAGGCAGCTGGTGATGGGAGGCAGGGAGGGGTGGAGGCAGCTGGTGATGGGAGGCAGGGAGGGATGGAGGCAGCTGGTGATGGGAGGCAGGGAGGGGTGGAGGCAGCTGGTGATGGGAGGCAGGGAGGGATGGAGGCAGCTGGTGATGGGAGGCAGGGAGGGGTGGAGGCAGCTGGTGATGGGAGGCAGGGAGGGATGGAGGCAGCTGGTGATGGGAGGCAGGGAGGGGTGGAGGCAGCTGGTGATGGGAGGCAGGGAGGGGTGGAGGCAGCTGGTGATGGGAGGCAGGGAGGGATGGAGGCAGCTGGTGATGGGAGGCAGAGAGGGATGGAGGCAGCTGGTGATGGGAGGCAGGGAGGGGTGGAGGCAGCTGGTGATGGGAGGCAGGGAGGGGTGGAGGCAGCTGGTGATGGGAGGCAGGGAGGGATGGAGGCAGCTGGTGATGGGAGGCAGGAGGGATGGAGGCAGCTGGTGATGGGAGGCAGGGAGGGGTGGAGGCAGCTGGTGATGGGAGGCAGGGAGGGATGGAGGCAGCTGGTGATGGGAGGCAGAGAGGGATGGAGGCAGCTGGTGATGGGAGGCAGGGAGGGGTGGAGGCAGCTGGTGATGGGAGGCAGGGAGGGGTGGAGGCAGCTGGTGATGGGAGGCAGGGAGGGGTGGAGGCAGCTGGTGATGCTGGGAGGCAGGGAGGGGATGGAGGCAGCTGGTGATGGGAGGCAGGGAGGGGTGGGGAGGGATGGTGATGGGAGGCAGGGAGGGGTGGGCAGCTGGTGATGGGAGGCAGGGAGGGGTGGAGGCAGCTGGTGGTGGGAGGCAGGGAGGGGTGGAGGCAGACTTCACAGTATGGGGGTAAGATAAGTCATTCACAAATATATAGAGAAAAGAAATCATTTTATATGTTATTATTCATTGTGTCGGGGGGACAGGCAGCCAGTGTATATATATACACATTAGGCTTATATCGAGGTCTCCCCCACCCTGAACTACTGACCTCCCCCCCCCAGGATATAACTCCACAACATGCTGACTAACTCCTGGGTACCTATTGACTGCTAGGTGAACAGGGGCACCAGTGATTGGAATAGTGCCCAACCATTTCTGACATCCCGGGATTCGACCCCAGAACTGATTATGAGTCAGGAACGAACCTGATTGCACTACTAATTATTTAACAAGTATTAGTGTTTAGTGATGATAAGTGTTGGCGTAAAGTATGTTACGTTAGAAGGTGTTAGAAGTATAAGTATCCATCCTTGGTGTTAAAGTGACAACTTTATCTTACCTTATCAACCAAAGTTTACCTTTTTCAACCAAAGTTTACATTTTTCAACCAAAGTTTACCGTATCAACCAAAGTTTACATTGTCATCCAAAGTTTACACTGTCATCCAAAGTTTACATTGTCATCCAAAGTTTGCATTGTCATCCAAAGTTTACGTTATCAACCAAAGTTTAGCTTATCAACCAAAGTTTACATTACCATCCAAAGTTTACATTATCAACCAAAGTTTACCTTATCAACCAAAGTTTACATTTTCAATGAAAGTTTACATTTTCAAAGAAAGTTTACTATATCAACCAAAGTCTACATTATCAACCAAAATTTACATTAGCAACCAACATTTACATTATCAACAAAAGTTTACCTTATTAACCAAAGTTTACATAATCAACCAAAGTTTACATAATCAACCTAAGTTTACATAATCAACCTAAGTTTACATAATCAACCTAAGTTTACATAAACAACCAAAGTTTACCTTATCAACATAGTAGATGGTGTCCAGAGTGATGACGTCACCTTCCAAGTAGCCCACAAGGGTCAGGTCCAGGTAGTAGACCGTCTCTGTGGGTGCCAGAGGTGCCAGGGGTGAGTGAGGTGCCAGAGGTGCCAGGGGTGAGGTGAGAGGAGTGCCAGGGGTGAGGTGAGAGGAGTGCCAGGGGTGAGGTGAGAGGGGTGCCAGGGGTGAGGTGAGAGGGGTGCCAGGGGTGAGGTGAGAGGGGTGCCAGGGGTGAGGTGAGAGGGGTGCCAGGGGTGAGGTGAGAGGGGTGCCAGGGGTGAGGTGAGAGGGGTGCCAGGGGTGAGGTGAGAGGGGTGCCACTCAACATAATATTAAACATATAATTTTCTTTTGAGAGAATATGTAGTGAGGTGGTAATGTGGGTGGTGGTGGTGTGGGGTGAGGCAGTATGGGTGTGGGGTGAGGCAGTATGGGTGTGGGGTGAGGCAGTATGGGTGTGGGGTGAGGCAGTATGGGTGTGGGGTGAGGCAGTATGGGTGTGGGGTGAGGCAGTATGGGTGTGGGGTGAGGCAGTATGGGGTGTGGGGTGAGGCAGTATGGGTGTGGGGTGAGGTAGTATAGGTGAGACAGTGCCACGAGAGATACTAACCCATGAGAGGTCGACCATCAATAGGCTGATAGTGTGGGTGTGGAGGGTTGGGGTCGAGCACAGAGAAGCCAGCAAGGAAGTCGATCGGGGAGGTTGCTAGGACGGTGACAGAGTAGCTGTCAGCGCCGACGGTGGAGATGGTCCATTCGCCGTAGACCGGGGTGGGCCAGCGTACCGCCTTGAAGGTGGTGGTGTACGAGACCACCTCTACTACTCCTGTTGCCTCCAGAGACGCTCTGTCCATCAGGTCGTAGGATATCCCTGTCGGCACAAGAAATATTATCAACATATGTTGGTATCTGTCTTCTTCCTGCCCTTAGAGTGTAATGTGTGTGTGTTCTTCTTGCCCCAAGAGTGTAATGTGTGTGTTCTTCTTGCCCCTAGAGTGTAATATGTCTTCTTCCTGCCCCTAGAGTGTAATATGTCTTCTTCCTGCCCCTAGAGTGTAATATGTCTTCTTCCTGCCCCAAGAGTGTAATATGTCTTCTTCCTGCCCCTAGAGTGTAATATGTCTTCTTCCTGCCCCAGAATGTAATATGTGTTCTTCCAGCCCCGAGAGTGTAATGTGTGTTCTTCCTGCCCCTAGAGTGTAATATGTGTTCTTCCTGTCCCTAGAATGTAATGTGTTCTTCCTGCCCCAAGAGTGTAATGTGTGTGTTCTTCTTGCCCCAAGAGTGTAATGTGTGTGTTCTTCCTGCCCCAAGAGTGTAATGTGTGTGTTCTTCCTGCCCCAAGAGTGTAATGTGTGTGTTCTTCTTGCCCTGAGAGTGTAACATGTGTGAGCAACGGTATCAAGGCTAGAGGAACTCGCAGCATGTGTGGCGTAGCAGTTGACGCAGTCTGGAGTGCGTCTATACTGGACAGTGGTGAGGGTAAGGTAGAGCCCGTGGTGCTACAGCTGGCATATGATGTCACAAGATAGCTTGACAAAGCTTGACAAAGTTTACTACAGTTTACGGGGTGTCGTAGCCTCCCTGGTTATGTGACGACTACACAGGGTAAAGTGTCAGCTGAGTTTTGAGGACCATAGAGCGAGCACTGGGTGTAGTGGGCTCTGTACTCCGTCTGAAGTGTTGTGGACGCCGCCCTGAGATGAAGTCACATGGGTGGCGTCGTCTCAGAGCTGCTCACTCGTCTCCAACACTCTCTGGGATGTGACAGGTGAGTCACAGTCCTCCGGGAAGCTGCTGGAGCCCTTGTGCCGAAGCTTAACACAGGGAAATGTGCCACAATGCTGACTAAGCTCCAACTATTGTATGATGCAATGTCTCTAATATTTGCCCTTGTATAATACAAACTCCAGAAGCAGTGTATGGCCATTTCCTCAACTCTCCATCTAAGTAATTTCAAGGCCCCCCCCCCCACCTCTTTTTATACACAGGAGGGCACAGGAGCAGACGACTGCTAACTCCTGTTACTTCTGTAGCAGCCAAGATCTTTCCCATCCCATAGCTCATGGTAAGTCTTACCCATAAGCTCCCTGGAATACCACCCGCCAATCGTTTATCAACCAGGTACCCATTCACTGCTGGATGAACAAAGGCGTACAGTTAAAGATTTGAGCCTAGTCAATCCTCCCCGGCCACGATCTTGAGACTGTTGTGAGTGGACCATGTCACACTTCTCTGCTCTAGTGATGTGAAACTGAAGTCTGTGAGAGTTTCCTCAAAGTTTAGTTCTTTCAGTTCTGGGACCAGTTTTGTAGCCAATCTCTCATTATTCCTAGATTTGAGATTTTCTATTATGGGTTCCATACTAGAAACTGCATATTAAAGTTCTGGTCTCACGTAGGAGGTTCGTGGTGTGTTAATACCATCATTGTTGAGGTTGCAAGAGGACCTTGATGTTTGCCAGCTTTGTGTCTAGTGGTGTTGTGTCGAGGTGTGTTTTCTCTTGCCAGTGGTGGTGTAATACCAGTAACGTCAGTAGTGGTGGTGGTGGTGTAATACCAGTAACGTCAGTGGTGGTTGTGGTGGTGTAATACCAGTAACGTCAGTGGTGGTTGTGGTGGTGTAATACCAGTAACGTCAGTGGTGGTTGTGGTGGTGTAATACCAGTAACGTCAGTAGTGGTGGTGGTGGTGTAATACCAGTAACGTCAGTGGTGGTTGTGGTGGTGTAATACCAGTAACGTCAGTGGTGGTTGTGGTGGTGTAATACCAGTAACGTCAGTGGTGGTTGTGGTGGTGTAATACCAGTAACGTCAGTGGTGGTTGTGGTGGTGTAATACCAGTAACGTCAGTGGTGGTGGGGTCTTACCAGTAACGTCAGTGGTGGTGGTGGTGGTGTAATACCAGTAACGTCAGTGGTGGTTGTGGTGGTGTAATACCAGTAACATCAGAGGTGGTGGTGGTGGTGTAATACCAGTAACGTCAGTGGTGGTTGTGGTGGTGTAATACCAGTAACGTCAGTGGTGGTGGTGGTGGTGTAATACCAGTAACGTCAGTGGTGGTGGTGGTGGTGGTGGTGGTGTCTTACTAGTAACGTTAGTGGTGGTTGTGGTGGTGTAATACCAGTAACGTCAGTGGTGGTGGTGTAATACCAGTAACGTCAGTGGTGGTTGTGGTGGTGTAATACCAGTAACGTCAGTGGTGGTTGTGGTGGTGTAATACCAGTAACGTCAGTGGTGGAGGTGGTGGTGGTGGTGGTGGTGGTGTAATACCAGTAACGTCAGTGGTGGAGGTGGTGGTGGTGGTGGTGGTGTAATAGCAGTAACGTCAGTGGTGGAGGTGGTGGTGGTGGTGGTGGTGTAATACCAGTAACGTCAGTGGTGGAGGTGGTGGTGGTGGTGGTGGTGGTGTAATACCAGTAACGTCAGTGGTGGTGGTGGGGTCTTACCAGTAACGTCAGTGGTGGTGGTGGTGGTGGTGGTGGTGGTGGTGGTGTAATACCAGTAACGTCAGTGGTGGTGGTGGTGGTGGTGGTGGTGGTGGGGTCTTACCAGTAACGTCAGTGGTGGTGGTGGGGTCTTACCAGTAACGTCAGTGGTGGTGGTGGTGGTGGTGGTGGTGGTGGGGTCTTACCAGTAACGTCAGTGGTGGTGGTGGTGGTGGTGGTGGGGTCTTACCAGTAACGTCAGTGGTGGTAGTGGTGTGGTCTTACCAGTAACGTCAGTGGTGGTGGTGGTGGTGGTGGTGGGGTCTTACCAGTAACGTCAGTGGTGGTGGTGGTGGGGTCTTACCAGTAACGTCAGTGGTGGTAGTGGTGTGGTCTTACCAGTAACGTCAGTGGTGGTGGTGGTGGTGGGGTCTTACCAGTAACGTCAGTGGTGGTGGTGGTGGTGGTGGTGGGGTCTTACCAGTAACGTCAGTGGTGGTGGTGGTGGTGTAATACCAGTAACGTCAGTGGTGGTGGTGGTGGTGGTGGTGGTGGTGGGGTCTTACCAGTAACGTCAGTGGTGGTGGTGGTGGTGGTGTAATACCAGTAACGTCAGTGGTGGAGGTGATGGTGGTGGTGGTGGTGTAATACCAGTAACGTCAGTGGTGGTGGTGGTGGGGTCTTACCAGTAACGTCAGTGGTGGTGGTGGTGGTGGTGGTGGGGTCTTACCAGTAACGTCAGTGGTGGTGGTGGTGGTGGGGTCTTACCAGTAACGTCAGTGGTGGTAGTGGTGTGGTCTTACCAGTAACGTCAGTGGTGGTAGTGGTGTGGTCTTACCAGTAACGTCAGTGGTGGTGGTGGTGGTAGTGGTGGGGTTTTACCAGTAACGTCAGTGGTGGTGGTGGTGGTGGGGTCTTACCAGTAACGTCAGTGAAGATAGTGGTGGTGGTGGGGTCTTACCAGTAACGTCAGTGGTGGTTGTGGTGTGGTCTTACCAGTAACGTCAGTGGTGGTAGTGGTGTGGTCTTACCAGTAACGTCAGTGGTGGTGGTGGTGGTAGTGGTGGGGTTTTACCAGTAACGTCAGTGGTGGTGGTGGTGGTGGTGGGGTCTTACCAGTAACGTCAGTGAAGATAGTGGTGGTGGTGGGGTCTTACCAGTAACGTCAGTGAAGATAGCGGAGGTTAGGGAGCCAGTGAGGCGCACCTCCAGGTCCACAATGGAGTCGTCAACAGGCACCAACTTCTCCTCCGTGCCGGTCACTTCCACCAGGTTTAAGATGGTCACCTGCAACCAGGAACACCTTAGTTTACCTCCAATAACACTCCAAGTTGTCTTCAGGTGGTATGTGATATGGGGGGGGGCACTCTAAGGCCTTGAAGTGCGTGTCAGTGACGACGCACTCACTAATGACTCCTCGAGTGAAAAAAAGGGTAAATTAAGCAATTAATTCTTTAGAATGAAAAATGGCAACAATACGGTCGATAATGGTAAATACTTTTTTATGATTTGTCAACCAGTGAACACAGCGATATGTTAAGGAACGGGAGGGAAAATGTCAACAATGCTGCAACACCATCAGCTGATTAGTCGTGGGTTAGGTTAGGTCATGCCGCCATGAGCTAGTCAAGCTGAGTTGCACAGTTAATATTTCAGTTATTTTGGTAACATAAGATAGATTTTCATTGCGGTACTTTTAACTGGTAATTATTTTGTAGAGAATATTTATATAGTGTAAATTCTGACTACTTGTCAGTTGAAAGTATATGTGATTTTATATAAAGTTCAATTTACTTTCTGAAAAATAATGTCACATATATGGTGTTGATGTTTAGTGCCGTAGTATGTGAGTCTCGTGTGTTTGGGTGGTGTAGTGTTCTGCCTGTGGTGTCAACACCAGTCATGTGATGTAATAACTACGGCAGCGAGAGCAGCGCCTCTAGCGGCAACTTGCTCTACTACATCCCACTCATTTTACTTAACACTTTATAAAGAGATGAGTGTTTACTCCCTGACAAGTCAAGAGGAAGAGTGTAGTAAGGTGTTGATGTTATAAGAGAAGTGTTGGAAAGGTGTCAGAGGAACAGGTGGTGTTACCGAGGCGGTCTCGATGCCGGCGCCGATGATGTTGACAATATCGTCAACATTGAACTTGTCGGTACTGATGAGTAGTCCGCCGGTCTCATCAGCCAGCCGCTGGTACTCTGCCACCCCTGTGTTTACGTCCCTAGTGCGGTCACTCTCCTCCTCCCGGTCCAGCTCCCCAGGGGCGTAGTCTTCCCCGGTGTTCTTCCTCCTGTAGATGTCACTCAGGATCACCGTCACCTGCAACATGGGGCGTCAAACGTAACCAAGATAATTACCACAAAGTTTCCAGTGGATATACAACCATGCATGGCAGCTTCATGATTGCATCCACTCGACGCTTCGACCACTATAAATTTACAGACAAAATAATGCTTCATAAACCTCAAGGAAGATTTTTTTTTTGTTTACAATTATATCCATATTAAGACTTTACATTAATGTACCTCAGTATTGTTTATTTTAGATACTCGCTCAAAACTGATATATTTCAGCTTTCAACGAGAATTGCAAATTTGCTAAATTTTGCAAGTATGAAGCACTGTCACGCTTAGTGGGGGTTAAGGTTGGTGTGTCACCTACGCTTAACAAGTGGCAGGAGCGTGGTCAGTGAGGTACCGGAAGAGTGGCAGCAAGCTGTAAGAGTCGTAGGAGTGCCTTAACAATGATATATATAAACCTAACCAGGTAAGGTCATGGGAGAATGGAGTGATATGAAGGTCGTAGGAGAGTCGTGCTTAATCTTTGTCTTGTCTCTCCGAGCTGTGCACGAACATTAAAGTAGTCGTCATTACCATCATCGACAATAATAATCCAATAATATAAACATAGAACTAATCGACTCCATCGGTAATAATCTGGCGTGGCTGTGGCCTCTAGTGTTTGTGTGACCAACGTCTGTACTCCCCAGTGTTTGTGTGACCAGCGTCTGTACTCTCCAGTGTTTGTGTGACCAGCGTCTGTACTCTCCAGTGTTTGTGTGACCAACGTCTGTACTCCCCAGTGTTTGTGTGACCAACGTCTGTACTCTCCAGTGTTTGTGTGACCAGTGTCTGTACTCTCCAGTGTTTGTGTGACCAGTGTCTGTACTCTCCAGTGTTTGTGTGACCAACGTCTGTACTCCCCAGTGTTTGTGTGACCAGCGTCTGTACTCCCCAGTGTTTGTGTGACCAGCGTCTGTACTCCCCAGTGTTTGTGTGACCAGCGTCTGTACTCTCCAGTGTTTGTGTGACCAACGTCTGTACTCCCCAGTGTTTGTGTGACCAGCGTCTGTACTCTCCAGTGTTTGTGTGACCAGTGTCTGTACTCTCCAGTGTTTGTGTGACCAGTGTCTGTACTCTCCAGTGTTTGTGTGACCAGCGTCTGTACTCTCCAGTGTTGGTGTGACCAGCGTCTGTACTCCCCAGTGTTGGTGTGACCAGCGTCTGTACTCTCCAGTGTTTGTGTGACCAGCGTCTGTACTCTCCAGTGTTTGTGTGACCAGCGTCTGTACTCTCCAGTGTTTGTGTGACCAACGTCTGTACTCCCCAGTGTTTGTGTGACCAGCGTCTGTACTCTCCAGTGTTTGTGTGACCAGTGTCTGTACTCTCCAGTGTTTGTGTGACCAGTGTCTGTACTCTCCAGTGTTTGTGTGACCAGCGTCTGTACTCTCCAGTGTTGGTGTGACCAGCGTCTGTACTCTCCAGTGTTTGTGTGACCAGCGTCTGTACTCTCCAGTGTTTGTGTGACCAGCGTCTGTACTCTCCAGTGTTTGTGTGACCAGCGTCTGTACTCTCTAGTGTTTGTGACCAGCGTCTGTACTCTCCAGTGTTTGTGTGACCAGCGTCTGTACTCCCCAGTGTTTGTGTGACCAGCGTCTGTACTCTCCAGTGTTTGTGACCAGCGTCTGTACTCTCCAGTGTTTGTGACCAGCGTCTGTACTCTCCAGTGTTTGTGTGACCAGCGTCTGTACTCTCCAGTGTTTGTGACCAGCGTCTGTACTCTCCAGTGTTTGTGTGACCAGCGTCTGTACTCTCCAGTGTTTGTGTGACCAGCGTCTGTACTCTCCAGTGTTTGTGACCAGCGTCTGTACTCTCCAGTGTTTGTGACCAGCGTCTGTACTCTCCAGTGTTTGTGACCAGCGTCTGTACTCTCCAGTGTTTGTGTGACCAGCGTCTGTACTCTCCAGTGTTTGTGACCAGCGTCTGTACTCTCCAGTGTTTGTGTGACCAGCGTCTGTACTCTCCAGTGTTTGTGACCAGCGTCTGTACTCTCCAGTGTTGGTGTGACCAGCGTCTGTACTCCCCAGTGTTTGTGTGACCAGCGTCTGTACTCCCCAGTGTTGGTGTGACCAGCGTCTGTACTCCCCAGTGTTTGTGTGACCAGCGTCTGTACTCTCCAGTGTTTGTGACCAGCGTCTGTACTCCCCAGTGTTTGTGACCAGCGTCTGTACTCCCCAGTGTTTGTGACCAGCGTCTGTACTCTCCAGTGTTTGTGTGACCAGCGTCTGTACTCTCCAGTGTTTGTGACCAGCGTCTGTACTCCCCAGTGTTTGTGTGACCAGCGTCTGTACTCTCCAGTGTTGGTGTGACCAGCGTCTGTACTCTCCAGTGTTGGTGTGACCAGCGTCTGTACTCTCCAGTGTTGGTGTGACCAGCGTCTGTACTCTCCAGTGTTTGTGACCAGCGTCTGTACTCTCCAGTGTTTGTGACCAGCGTCTGTAATCTCCAGTGTTGGTGTGACCAGCGTCTGTACTCCCCAGTGTTTGTGTGACCAGCGTCTGTACTCTCCAGTGTTTGTGACCAGCGTCTGTACTCTCCAGTGTTTGTGACCAGCGTCTGTACTCCCCAGTGTTTGTGTGACCAGCGTCTGTACTCCCCAGTGTTGGTGTGACCAGCGTCTGTACTCTCCAGTGTTTGTGACCAGCGTCTGTACTCTCCAGTGTTTGTGTGACCAGCGTCTGTACTCCCCAGTGTTGGTGTGACCAGCGTCTGTACTCTCCAGTGTTGGTGTGACCAGCGTCTGTACTCTCCAGTGTTTGTGACCAGCGTCTGTACTCTCCAGTGTTGGTGTGACCAGCATCTGTACTCCCCAGTGTTTGTGTGACCAGTGTCTGTACTCTCCAGTGTTGGTGTGACCAGCGTCTGTTCTCCCCAGTGTTGGTGTGACCAGCGTCTGTACTCCCCAGTGTTTGTGTGACCAGCGTCTGTACTCTCCAGTGTTGGTGTGACCAGCGTCTGTACTCTCCAGTGTTTGTGACCAGCGTCTGTACTCTCCAGTGTTTGTGTGACCAGCGTCTGTACTCTCCAGTGTTTGTGACCAGCGTCTGTACTCTCCAGTGTTGGTGTGACCAGCGTCTGTACTCCCCAGTGTTTGTGTGACCAGCGTCTGTACTCCCCAGTGTTGGTGTGACCAGCGTCTGTACTCCCCAGTGTTTGTGTGACCAGCGTCTGTACTCTCCAGTGTTTGTGACCAGCGTCTGTACTCCCCAGTGTTTGTGACCAGCGTCTGTACTCTCCAGTGTTTGTGTGACCAGCGTCTGTACTCTCCAGTGTTGGTGTGACCAGCGTCTGTACTCTCCAGTGTTGGTGTGACCAGCGTCTGTACTCTCCAGTGCTGGTGTGACCAGCGTCTGTACTCTCCAGTGTTTGTGTGATCAGCGTCTGTACTCTCCAGTGTTGGTGTGACCAGCGTCTGTACTCTCCAGTGTTTGTGACCAGCGTCTGTACTCTCCAGTGTTTGTGACCAGCGTCTGTACTCTCCAGTGTTGGTGTGACCAGCGTCTGTACTCCCCAGTGTTTGTGTGACCAGCGTCTGTACTCTCCAGTGTTTGTGACCAGCGTCTGTACTCTCCAGTGTTTGTGACCAGCGTCTGTACTCCCCAGTGTTTGTGTGACCAGCGTCTGTACTCCCCAGTGTTGGTGTGACCAGCGTCTGTACTCTCCAGTGTTTGTGACCAGCGTCTGTACTCTCCAGTGTTTGTGTGACCAGCGTCTGTACTCCCCAGTGTTGGTGTGACCAGCGTCTGTACTCTCCAGTGTTTGTGACCAGCGTCTGTACTCCCCAGTGTTGGTGTGACCAGCGTCTGTACTCTCCAGTGTTTGTGACCAGCGTCTGTACTCTCCAGTGTTTGTGACCAGCGTCTGTACTCCCCAGTGTTTGTGTGACCAGCGTCTGTACTCCCCAGTGTTGGTGTGACCAGTGTCTGTACTCCCCAGTGTTTGTGACCAGCGTCTGTACTCTCCAGTGTTTGTGACCAGCGTCTGTACTCCCCAGTGTTTGTGTGACCAGCGTCTGTACTCCCCAGTGTTGGTGTGACCAGTGTCTGTACTCCCCAGTGTTTGTGACCAGCGTCTGTACTCTCCAGTGTTTGTGACCAGCGTCTGTACTCTCCAGTGTTGGTGTGACCAGCGTCTGTACTCCCCAGTGTTTGTGTGACCAGTGTCTGTACTCTCCAGTGTTGGTGTGACCAGCGTCTGTACTCCCCAGTGTTGGTGTGACCAGCGTCTGTACTCCCCAGTGTTTGTGTGACCAGCGTCTGTACTCTCCAGTGTTGGTGTGACCAGCGTCTGTACTCCCCAGTGTTGGTGTGACCAGCGTCTGTACTCTCCAGTGTTTGTGACCAGCGTCTGTACTCTCCAGTGTTTGTGTGACCAGCGTCTGTACTCCCCAGTGTTGGTGTGACCAGCGTCTGTACTCTCCAGTGTTTGTGACCAGCGTCTGTACTCCCCAGTGTTGGTGTGACCAGCGTCTGTACTCTCCAGTGTTTGTGACCAGCGTCTGTTCTCTCCAGTGTTTGTGACCAGCGTCTGTACTCCCCAGTGTTTGTGTGACCAGCGTCTGTACTCCCCAGTGTTGGTGTGACCAGTGTCTGTACTCCCCAGTGTTTGTGACCAGCGTCTGTACTCTCCAGTGTTTGTGACCAGCGTCTGTACTCCCCAGTGTTTGTGTGACCAGCGTCTGTACTCCCCAGTGTTGGTGTGACCAGTGTCTGTACTCCCCAGTGTTTGTGACCAGCGTCTGTACTCTCCAGTGTTTGTGACCAGCGTCTGTACTCTCCAGTGTTGGTGTGACCAGCGTCTGTACTCTCCAGTGTTGGTGTGACCAGCGTCTGTACTCTCCAGTGTTTGTGACCAGCGTCTGTACTCTCCAGTGTTGGTGTGACCAGCGTCTGTACTCCCCAGTGTTTGTGTGACCAGTGTCTGTACTCTCCAGTGTTGGTGTGACCAGCGTCTGTACTCCCCAGTGTTGGTGTGACCAGCGTCTGTACTCCCCAGTGTTTGTGTGACCAGCGTCTGTACTCTCCAGTGTTGGTGTGACCAGCGTCTGTACTCCCCAGTGTTGGTGTGACCAGCGTCTGTACTCTCCAGTGTTTGTGTGACCAGTGTCTGTACTCTCCAGTGTTTGTGTGACCAGCGTCTGTACTCTCCAGTGTTTGTGTGACCAGCGTCTGTACTCTCCAGTGTTTGTGACCAGCGTCTGTACTCTCCAGTGTTTGTGTGACCAACGTCTGTACTCTCCAGTGTTTGTGTGACCAGTGTCTGTACTCTCCAGTGTTTGTGTGACCAGCGTCTGTACTCTCCAGTGTTTGTGACCAGCGTCTGTACTCTCCAGTGTTTGTGACCAGCGTCTGTACTCTCCAGTGTTTGTGACCAGCGTCTGTACTCTCCAGTGTTTGTGTGACCAGTGTCTGTACTCTCCAGTGTTTGTGACCAGCGTCTGTACTCTCCAGTGTTTGTGACCAGCGTCTGTACTCTCCAGTGTTTGTGTGACCAGTGTCTGTACTCTCCAGTGTTTGTGTGACCAGTGTCTGTACTCTCCAGTGTTTGTGTGACCAGTGTCTGTACTCTCCAGTGTTTGTGTGACCAGCGTCTGTACTCTCCAGTGTTTGTGACCAGCGTCTGTACTCTCCAGTGTTTGTGACCAGCGTCTGTACTCTCCAGTGTTTGTGACCAGCGTCTGTACTCTCCAGTGTTGGTGTGACCAGCGTCTGTACTCTCCAGTGTTGGTGTGACCAGCGTCTGTACTCTCCAGTGTTTGTGACCAGCGTCTGTACTCTCCAGTGTTTGTGATCAGCGTCTGTACTCTCCAGTGTTTGTGTGACCAGCGTCTGTACTCTCCAGTGTTTGTGTGACCAGCGTCTGTACTCTCCAGTGTTTGTGTGACCAGCGTCTGTACTCTCCAGTGTTTGTGTGACCAGCGTCTCTACTCTCCAGTGTTTGTGTGACCAGCGTCTGTACTCTCCAGTGTTGGTGACCAGCGTCTGTACTCTCCAGTGTTGGTGTGACCAGCGTCTGTACTCTCCAGTGTTGGTGACCAGCGTCTGTACTCTCCAGTGTTGGTGTGACCAGCGTCTGTACTCTCCAGTGTTGGTGACCAGCGTCTGTACTCTCCAGTGTTGGTGTGACCAGCGTCTGTACTCTCCAGTGTTGGTGACCAGCGTCTGTACTCTCCACACTTCTGTTGTTCACGTGTTATTATTCTGTTCAGTCCACGTGGCATCAATAATGGTGTTGTATAATAAAGCAAGTAATGTTCTATCAAGCACTTTTCCTGCCAGCAGCCTCACTATAACTAACAAATACTATTATATACAATTTCGTCCTTACAACGAGTAATGTTCTTGACAAAATACCAACATCTACAAACCCCGCCATCAAACTCTCGACTTAATAAGAAACGCGGCGTCAGGAAAATTAATGTTTGATCTTATTAACAAATACAATAGTTCTTCTATGGTTAGTGAATAGTAAAATAGATGGGGGTATCCTGCGGTGCCCGGGTCGATCCCTAAACTTTGTGGCATGTAAGTGTTGGGAGCCCCGGGTCAGCCCCGACCTGTCTGTGAGACTCGTGGATCAAACAGGGTTAGTTATCTTCTTGAGGTTATCTTGAGATGATTTCGGGGCTTAGCGTTCCCGCGGCCCGGTTCTCGACCAGGCTTCCTTTTTGTTATACACACCCCAGGAAGCAGCCTGTAGCAGCTGTCTAAATCCCAGGTACCTATTTACTGCTTGGTAACAGAGGCATTAAGGTGAAAGAAACTTTTTGCCCATTTGTTTCCGCCTCCACCGGGGATCGAACCCGGAACCTCAGGACTACGAATCCGAAGCCCTGTCCACTCAACTATCAGGCGCCCTCACTTCAACGTTTGGGTCACGACCCAGCACTGGGCCGCGAGATGCTTATCACTTGGCCGCGAGATAATAAATATTATACCTTAACATTTACAAATATATGTTAAGAGGAAATTTGACAAAACTGACTGTGTTTAACATACAACAACAGGATCAGTCATATTCATTGTGCTGAATAAATGTGTAGTTGGACAATATAATTGACTGGTGAAATTGTAAAGCAATTAATAGTGATGATGCTACTAATTTTATTGGAAGAAATGGTATTGTTTAATACAAATATTGAAGCTTTAGCTTTCAAGGATATCTCTGACCAATGAGGGAGGTGACCATGGCTTGGGCTTGCCTCACCCCGTAAGACTAGCCCCAAACGTCTTGGACAGACGACAGACATATCTTCTCAATTATAGGGACATATACTGCCTTTCCTTGAAATTACAACTATTATACTGTCCTTTGCAAGAAAATACTGACAGCCAGAAAATATTAAATCTATATAAATAAAAATGTAAATGTTCGTTTTGTTCAAAATCGCTAATCTCCGAAAGTTCTTCACCGATTGCTTTGAAAATTTCACACGACATTCATTCGAATACGCGCATGATTTTTTATACCTACTATATAGACGTCACGTCTGTGACAGGTAAAAACATTTTTTTTTCAACTGTGTTTCTCATGTGAGTTTTCATCCCAGGGAAATCTCCAAAACCTCTTTACCGATTGCTTTGAAATTTTGACGCAACGTTGCATTCGAGTATGTGCATGTTTGATATACCTGCTATATACATACTACACATGTGACAGGTAAAAACATGCTTTTTTTTTAACTGGCCATCTGTTGGACGTAAAAACAACACACACTGTAATCTTCGAAAGTTCTTCACCAATTGCTTTGAAATTTGGACTCAACGTTGTATTCGAATACGCGCATATTTTTATATACCTACTATATACATACCACACCTGTGACAGGTAAAAACGTGCTATTTTTTAAAAACAGCGCCATCTGATGCACGTAAAAGTAACACACGCTATACTAAATATTTTGTGATTCTATTTCAGTGTTTCCGATTGCATTGTTAAATTGAATTTTCATAGACTTTGATTTATTTTCATTTAGATGTAATTGTTCGTTTTGAACAAAACGAACATTTACATTGCATTGTTAAATTGAATTTTCATAGAGTTCGATTTATTTTCATGTTGATGAAATTATTTTGTGTGACATTGCATTGGTATTGAGATGTGTCATTTACCATATCGTTCATTTCGTGAGTATCGTTTATTTTTTTTTATCTTTTCATTGTTTTTTACTTTGTTTTATTAACTGTTCTTATTTTTCAGTGATGGGAACATCAGATCATTTCGTATTCCCATTTTTCTGATGGGAACATCAGATCATTTGGAAATGCATCAGACGGGGGAGTTAGGAATGGTGGGAAGAACGAGGCGATGGGGAAGTGGGGGTTTGGTGGGAAAGCTGAGGGAATGGTGGGTACGACAAGGAGACGGGGGAGTGGGGAAGACGAGTAGATGGGGGGAGTGGGGAAGAGGAGGGGACGGGGGAGTGGGGAAGAGGAGGGGACGGGGCAGTGGGGAAGACGAGGGGACGGGGGAGTGGGGAAGAGGAGGGGACGGGGGAGTGGGAAAGAGGAGGGGACGGGGGAGTGGGGAATGGTGGAGAGGATGAAAGAACGGGTGAGTGGGAGATATTGGAGAGGACGAGGGAAGGGGGGAATGATGGGGAGGACGAAGGGACGGGGGGAGTGGGGGTTGGTGGGGAGGATGAGGGGACAGGGGAGGGGGGAATAGTGGGGAGGACGGGGGAAGGGGTAATGGTGGGGAGGACGAGGACGGTTCAGTTGGGAGGAATATGGGACGGGGGAGGAGGTGAATGGTGAGGAGGACGAGGGGACAGAGGAGGATTGCTGTGGCTCAGCGACTCCCAAACGATGCTGAGCCACAGCAACGCGTGGCCGGGTACAGCTAGTATCCTTAATAAATTCAAGAAAGGAATATGAGGAATTCTGATACAAAAGCGAGGGAACTGAAAGCTGAGGTTGCGCGGATGTTCCGTAAGGTGGTAGTGAAGGCAGCAAATATGTGATTGGAGGGCAAGGTTGAATAGGTAAGACACATGGGTGGAGGTAGTAATGGTTTCATATGTGGTTAATTAAGGTAATGGAGGTTGATGTTAGGTAAAAGTGAAGACAAGGGGTGATGATCGAGGTGCTGACCTTGTTGTTTTGCTGCTGGGCGAGGGAGATGAGACTTTCCATGAGGTCTCCGTCCTTTGCTGAGGCGTCGGTGAAGCAGAAGATGTCCCCGTACGCTGGAGTCGCCGACAGCGCCAGCTGGAGGAGCAACGGTATGTCAGGGCTGAGGTTATGGTGGTCATACTTGTGGATGTCAATATGTGTGTGGAGGGGGGGAGGGTGTCTGCTTGCCGACAGTTAGTAAGTACATATACTAAAGTTGAGCTACACTTCAAATGGTATTGTTGAGTTTGTGTATGTGGAACCGAATGTCCCTAAGTTGAGCCTTAACAATTTGTCCCATCCAGCTTCATGTGTTGGAAGGTTTCCCAAGCCATCCCCATCAACTGTAGTGGCGTTACTAGAAACTTTGCTTTGTTAAGTGTCTTTCACGTTCAGTTGCGTGTTCTGTGGAACTTGTCACCGTCAATTTTGGCTTGGCATTTAATATGATACACATGTATATAGGCTAGTGTAAATACACCTAGTGTAAATACACCTAGTGTAAATACACCTAGTGTAAATACACCTAGTGTAAATACACCTAGTGTAAATACACCTAGTGTAAATACACCTAGTGTAAATACACCTAGTGTAAATACACCTATTCTGTATGGAACGTTTTGGCTTTACCTGATCTTTGCTAATAACTAATTGTTGCGTTTTATGCAATCAGTCCTCACACTAGGCTGTTTAAAACAGCGGCCGTCCTCCTCAGAAGCATTCATCAATTATTAACATACAGTGTATTAAAAATTAGTTTGTTCTAATATATAAATTAATATTATTATAAATACAACTGATATGTATAGTTAGGTGTAGGTCAGGTTAGTGTGAGGGGAATGGATAAACAGCTATCTTAAAATGTGTGATGAAGAGTACACACCGCCATTTTAACCCTCACTGAGTGCACAGAGTAAGTGCACCGAGTCTAGTTTCTTAATTTCGAAACTTGACCCTGCCTTGGCGGGTATCTGGTGACCTCTCGTCATCAGGACCTCCCCTCACCACCTGTGTCAACACACGCCTCCACCAGTAACGAGCATCACGCCACCCGAGGGTAGGCCCTGAGTGGGTTAGGCACTAGGTGCCTAGCCGCTGATTGGTTCTTTCAAAGAACAACAAAGACAAGTGTGTGAAGCCGCCAGGGTAGGCCGCCTCACGCTGTCCTGCATTCTGTATCCTGTCGCTAACTTGTGTGGACGTGATCCTTCCAGCTGTCGGCCAACAGTGGAATATCCGTCTAACGCGACTTTAACCCCATTCTCGATATTCAATTTTTTTTATTGTTATTTGCCAGTTGTGCTTTGCTATTGCAAGTGCTGATTGTAATTGAGTCCGAGTGTCTCCATTGTTCAGTTAGTTCACTGTTATTGCTCTTTGCCCAAACAAGAGGGTCCGAGACGTGTTCTTATGATTTTTACCAGCCTAGAGCAGTGGGATAGTTTCCTACTGCACTGGTAATTGAGTAGTCAATGGTCAAGTGAACTCAGGACATTAACGTAACGTTAACCTGTTATTGTGTTGTATTAATAAGTTTGTTGAATGAATAATTGTTAATGCAAACGTGTCTTTACGTCATATATTTCAAGAGTACTGTCCCCTACGAGTGCCCTGCTGCAAGCTACAACCTTGTCTTGGGAATTTTACTAGTGTCGGCTCTTTGGATCGAACCTAATTATAGCCCAAACACTGAATACTTAAATTTAGTGTGAGAATCCATTGGCTACCCTTAAGATTCCTACAAGCAATTGAGGAGTCAACGACTTAGTGGTAGACATATCAGGTAATTGGATTCCGGCATTTGCTCTTGCCTATTTCTTACTGAGTAAAAATGTCACGTCTTTAGCCCAACACGGAACCTGTAGGTATTTTGCAGTTCTCAGAAATATGAATCTCACAGTTAGGTTTTTAGGATCTATTGGAGATTATTTGTATTTGAAGTACGTGGGTGAAGCATTTATAGAATATTGAGGTTCGAACAGAGGACGTGAGTGAAGCACTTGTTCCGGAAGTGTTCCGACATCATCAGTTGTGAGTCGTGTGTAAACTGCTTTTATTCATAAACATGGGCTTTGGCGGCTAGATTAACGAACTTGGATCTTTGTATGTGAGGATGGGTTGAGTTCATAATGGTCATGTTCGAAAAATATTCGATGTTCGAACCTGCTCTCAAAATGTCTTGCCAGAAAATTTTTGAAACAAGGCAAGACTCAAATTACGACCGAATGGTATTGGTCATTGTGCTTAACATAAAACTTGCCCCTTGGTTGAGCTCAGCATAAAGAAGTACGAGGCTTCACATCTATGTCCGATCACTTCTCTAAATGGCATTACTTTGACAGCGCAAATGGAAGTGGTCTGACCCAAGAAGTTATCAGCTTTACTGATAACTGCTGCTGATGATAGCCAGTGTGTGTGGTGTTCAAGCGTGTGCCTGTTAACTCTATGATCCTTCTACCTCTTTGATTAAGGAAGTGTGCTTATTTTCTTCGCGAGTGCATTCATTAATAAGTTGCATTAAGTGTATTTTACCATGTTCTTGCAAATGTACAGACTATATTCACAGTTCATTGAAATGTGTGAAAGGAAGATACGAGTCTAAGGTGGCGTTGAAAACTGTGATGTGGAGGAGTCATCTAACCTGGAGGCCGCTCCAGAACTTCTCAGGCTCGTCGCCACCGCCGCCGGCTGTCAGGGCGTTGACGGCGGCCAGGAACTCCTCAGAGTCGTCGGTCTTCAGTAGAGGCCCCACACCTGTAGGGAACAACCATTATTACTCTCCTTCCCTTCACTCTCCCACGCTCATTGAAACGTTGCCCTACACTGATGGACACGCTCCCTATACTGATAGATATGTTCCTATACTGATGGACACGTTCCGACGCTGATGGACACGCACCCTATACTGATGGATACACTGCCACACTGATGGACACACTCCCACACTGATGGACATGCTCCCTATACTGATAGATATGTTCCTATACTGATGGACACGCACCCTATACTGATGGATACACTGCCACACTGATGGACACACTCCCACACTGATGGACACACTCCTACACTGATAGACACACTCCTACACTGATAGACACACTCCTACACTGATGGACACACTCCTACACTGATGGACACACTCATACAGTGATGGCCACATCCCTACACTGATGGACACATTCCACTGATTGACACACATTTACACTGATTGACAAACCCCCTACACTGATGGACAAACCCCCTACACTGATGGACACGTTCCTATACTGATGGACACACTTCTACACAGATGGACATGTTCCTACACTGATGGACACGCTCCTACACTGATGGACACACTCCTACACTGATGGCAACGCTTCTGCACTGATGGACACGCTCCTACACTGATGGACACACTCCTACACTGATGGACACGCTCCTACACTGATGGACACGCTCCTACACTGATGGACACACTCCTACACTGATGGACACGCTCCTACACTGATGGACACGCTCCTACACTGATGGACACACTCCTACACTGATGGCAACGCTTCTACACTGATGGACACGCTCCTACACTGATGGACACACTCCTACACTGATGGACACGCTCCTACACTGATGGACACGCTCCTACACTGATGGACACACTCCTACACTGATGGACACGCTCCTACACTGATGGACACGCTCCTACAATGATGACCACGCTCCTACACTGATGGACACACTCCTACACTGATGGACACACTCCTACACTGATGGACACACTCCTACACTGATTTACACACTCCTACACTGATGGACACACTCCTACACTGATGGACGCACTCCTACACTGATGGACACACTCCTACACTGATTTACACACTCCTACACTGATGGACACACTCCTACACTGATGGACACACTCCTACACTGATGGCCACACCTACACTGATGGACAAACTCCTACACTGATGGATACACTCCTAAATTGATGGACACACTCCTACACTGATGGACACACTCCTACACTGATAGATACACTCCTACACTGATGGACACTCCTTCTCTGATGGACACTCCTACTCTGATGGACACACTCCTACACTGATGGCCACACTTCTACACTGATGGATACACTCCTACACTGATGGACACACTTCTACACTGATGGGCACACTCCTACACTGATGGCCACACTCCTACACTGATGGTCACACTCCTACACTGATGGACGCACTCCTATACTGATGGACACACCTTTACACTGATGGACACACCCCTACACTGATAGACACACTCCGACACTGACGGACGCACCCCTACACTGATAGACACACTCCTACATTGATGACATACTCCTACACTGATGGCCACACTCCTACACTGATGGCCACACTCCTACACTGATGGCCACACTCCTACACTGATGGACGCACTCTTATACTGATGGACACACCTTACACTGATGGACGCACTAATACACCGATGGCCACACTCCTACACTGATAGATACACTCTTACACTGATGGCCACACTCCTACACTGATGGACACACTCCTACTCTGATGGACGCACACCTACACTGTTGGACACACACTCCCACTTTCATGGACGCACTTCTACACTGATGGCCACACCCCTACACTGATGGACACTCCTACTCTGATGGACGCACTAATACACTGATGGACACACCCCTACACTGATGGACACTCCTACTCTGATGGACGCACTAATACACTGATGGACACACTCCTACACTGATGGCCACACTCCTACACTGATGAACACTCCTACTCTGATGGACGCACTAATACACTGATGGACACACTCCTACACTGATGGATACACTCCTACACTGATGGCCACACTCCTACACTGATGGATACACTCCTACTCTGATGGACACACTCCTACATTGATGGACACACTCCTACACTGATGGATACACTCCTACACTGATGGACACACTCCCACTTTGATGGATACACTCCTACACTGATGGCCACACTCTTACACTGATGGACACACTACTACACTGATGGACACACTCTTACACTGATGGACACGCTCCTACACAGATGGCCACACTCCTACACTGATGGTCACACTCCTACACTGATGGCCACACTCCTACACTGATGGCCACACTCCTACACTGATGGCCACACTCCTACACTGATGGATACACTCCTACTCTGATGGACACACTCCTACACTGATGGACACACTCCTACTCTGATGGACACACTCCTACACTGATGGACACACCTTTACACTAATGAACACACTCCTACACTGATGGACACACTCCTACACTGATGGACACACTCCTACACTGATGGACACACTCCTACTCTGATGGACGCACACCTACACTGATGGACACCTTTACACTGATGGACACACTCCTACACTGATGGACACACCCCTACACTGATGGACACACTACTACACTGATGGACACACTCCTACACTGATGGACACACTCCTACTCTGATGGACACACTCCTACACTAATGGACGCGCTCCTACACTGACGGACACACTGATAGACACGCTCCTACACTGGACACGCTATTACACTGCTGGACACGCTCCTACACTGGACACGCTCCTACACTGATGGACACACTCCTACACTGATAGACTCGCTTCTACACTGATGGACACGCTTCTACACTGACGGACACACTGATAGACACGCTCCTACACTGATGGACACACTCCTACACTGATGGACACACTCCTACACTGATAGACTCGCTTCTACACTGCTGGACACGCTCCTTCACTGATGGACACGCTCCTACACTGGACACGCTCCTACACTGATGGACACGCTCCTACACTGATGGACACGCTCTTACACTGATGGACATGCTCCTACACTGATGGACACACTCCTACACTGATAGACACGCTTCTACACTGATGGACACGCTTCTACACTGATGGACACACTCCTACACTGATAGACACGCTTCTACACTGATGGACACGCTTCTACACTGATGGACACGCTTCTACACTGATGGACACGCTCTTACTGACAAGGTGATCTAGATAAACTTACTCGGGTCATTGTAAGGTGCCAGGACGTATATTTCAGGGTTAGAGTTGGCCACGATCTGAGCGACCTGATCCTGCACGGCTGCAATGTCGTCGCCCATTGATCCTGCAACACACTCACTCATAAGTAACAGTTCATGTGATGATGATGAATATGTTACCATTGATGTATTGATGGATACGTAATGGTAAAATATTAGTTTCTGGTGATACACAGGTCCATTATATATATAGATAGGACTTTCTGCTCTAGAGAAGCAAGGCAACATTAGGGGTATGTTTTCGGGGACCAAGAATAATTATAATGAACAATTTATTGTCAGGAGATATTATAAAGGTCATCGCCTTTATAAACATCGGTAGTGTTTTCAATGTTAAGTCTTATATGACCTAGCTGTAGTGCCGATGGTATGGGAGGGGGGTGTGGGGAGAACTACTCCCTTTCCCTACCCGTCGTAACTAACCTGTAGTGTCGATACATATAGAGAGCGCCGAGCCTTGGTACAGGTCGAAGAGGCGACGGTACATGTCGGCCCCCACAGCCTGCAGAACCTGCTTCAGGTAGTAGTCCGTAGCCTGCAGGAAGGGAAATGACAGCTGGGGTTAGTTTGATGAATGTACCCCTGGTGCTGTGTATGCCTGTTTGAACTCTAGCAATGTTCACATTTATGTGTATGACTGCTTACAATGTAGTACTGCATGACCATTTGTGGTGGTGTACAGACTCTTGCAGCGTGGCGGTGTACGGACGCTTGCAGCGTGGCGGTGTACGGACGCTTGCAGCGTGGCGGTGTACGGACGCTTGCAGCGTGGCGGTGTACGGACGCTTGCAGCGTGGCGGTGTACGGACGCTTGCAGCGTGGCGGTGTACGGATGCTTGCAGCGTGGCGGTGTACGGACGCTTGCAGCGTGGCGGTGTACGGACGCTTGCAGCGTGGCGGTGTACGGACGCTTGCAGCGTGGCGGTGTACGGACGCTTGCAGCGTGGCGGTGTACGGACGCTTGCAGCGTGGCGGTGTACGGACGCTTGCAGCGTGGCGGTGTACGGACGCTTGCAGCGTGGCGGTTTACGGACGCTTGCAGCGTGGCGGTGTAAGGACGCTTGCAGCGTGGCAGTGTAAGGACGCTTCCAGCGTGGCGGTGTACGGACGCTTGCAGCGTGGCGGTGTAAGGACGTTTGCAGCGTGGCGGTTTACGGACGCTTGCAGCGTGGCGGTGTAAGGACGCTTGCAGCGTGGCGGTTTACGGACGCTTGCAGCGTGGCGGTTTACGGACGCTTGCAGCGTGGCGGTTTACGGACGCTTGCAGCGTGGCGGTGTAAGGACGCTTGCAGCGTGGCAGTGTAAGGACGTTTGCAGCGTGGCGGTGTACGGACACTTGCAGCGTGGCGGTTTACGGACGCTTGCAGCGTGGCGGTGTAAGGACGCTTGCAGCGTGGCGGTGTACGGACGCTTGCAGCGTGGCGGTGTACGGACGCTTGCAGCGTGGCGGTGTACGGACGCTTGCAGCGTGGCGGTGTACGGACGCTTGCAGCGTGGCGGTTTACGGACGCTTGCAGCGTGGCGGTGTAAGGACGCTTGCAGCGTGGCAGTTTACGGACGCTTGCAGCGTGGCGGTTTACGGACGCTTGCAGCGTGGCGGTGTAAGGACGCTTGCAGCGTGGCGGTGTACGGACGCTTGCAGCGTGGCGGTGTACGGACGCTTGCAGCGTGGCGGTGTACGGACGCTTGCAGCGTGGCGGTGTAAGGACGCTTTCGGTATGAAAATATTTCTGTTACTTTATAAAATTCAACATTGAAAAATGTTTAAGTATTACAGATATAACTTGCCTCTATAATAAAACAGTCCCTGTGGCGCAGTGGTAAAACACTAGCCCGGTACTTCGCAAGCGATTTAACCTGGGTTCGTATCTTGCCCGAGGAGGATTGATTAGGTGATCAGCAGTGAATTGGTACCTTACTTTTAAACGATTTGACGGGTCGTATTCCAGGGAAAATGAGGATTAAAGACCTGATCGAAGCGCTGTGCGCGCTAGTGGCTTTAGAAGAATGTAAGGACTTGTATATAATATAAATAAGAAAACACTTCATTTCCCCTTAGAACATGGTGGATATAAAACAAAATGGCATAATTGCTAAAGGAAGACAACCGACCACCCCGGACCCTACGAGCATGTAAACATGAGATTTGGTGTCCTCTCACTTCTTTTGGTTTTGTACAGTTATAATGCTGAAAATTCAATGTTTCGGTGGACACGCAACCAAAATATATTTGCGTGTTAGGCTTATATCGAGGTCCCACTAGAGAGTCGAATTGCTGACCCCTTCCCCAGGATACAACCCCCACAAGAAAGGACCTTTCTGGCCAAAAAACAAATGCAAAAGTGGAATCCGTCGTTCAGTCAGGCATGTAAGGAAGCAGGGCAGCTAAGCACAAGGGTATAGAGGAACTACAGAAATAATAGGACATCAGACAGCAGAGGGGATATACCAGAGGGACAGAAATGCCCTCTCCTAAGTGTGAGGAAAGAGGCAGAGAGACAATGAAAATAACAGCACATAAAGCAAAGACCCAACCTAAACTGCTGTGCAGCCACATCAGGAGGAAAACAGCAGTGAAAGAATAGGTGATGAAACTGAAAAAGGCAGAGGATGGGTACACAGAGAATGACAAGATGTGTAAAGAATTCAACACGAGATTCTAGGTCTTCACAATAGACCAAGAAGAAATCCCTGAACTAAGAAGAGGTGGCAATAACCGAAAAAGACTTGGAAGAGATGGGATTAGGAGGTATCTACTTGATCTAGAAACGACTAAAGCTGTTGGACCTGATGGAATTTCACCATGGATGCTATAAGAGAATGTCAGAGCACTTTGTGTGCCACTATCTATGCTTTATAACAAGTCACTGGAAACGGGAGACCTACCAGAGAGTTGGAAGACAGCTAACGTAGCCTTAATCTACAAAAAAGGGGATAGGCAGAAAGCCCTAAACTACAGGCCGGTGTCCTTAACTTGTGTGCCATGCAAGGTGATTGAGACGATAATGAGAAAAAGCCTGGTAGCACATCTGGAGAGAAGGGACTTTGTAACACGTCACTAGCACGGGTTCAGGGAAGGCAAGTCGTGTATCACAAGTTTAATAAAATTCTATGACCAAGCATTAAGAAAGAAAGTTAAAGATGGGCAGACTGCATTTTCTTGGACTGTCAGACAGCTTTTGACACAGTACCCCATAATAGACTGTTGCACAAGTTAGAGAAACAAGCTGGAATAAGTGGTAGGGTGTTCCAATGGATAAGGGAGTACCTACACAACAGGAAACAGAGAAGTTACTGTGAGGGGTGAGATCTCAGACTGGCGTGATGTCAACAGCGGGGTCCCGCAGGTGTTCTGTACTCAAACCTATCCTGTTTCTGATATATCTGAATGATATTCCAGAAGGTATAGACTCACTCCTCTCATGTTTGCTGATGATGCTTAAATTATGAGAAGGATTAAGACAGGACAGCAAGAGGCTACAGGATGACCTGGGACAGACTGAAGGAATGGTCCAACAAATGGCTACTAGAGTTTAATTCGAGTAAGTGCAAAGTGATTAAGATAGGCATAGAGAGGTGGAGGCCAAACACTAGGTACAATCTGGGAGAGCAAATCCTTCAGAAGTCAGGACAAAAGAAAGATTTGGGGATTGATATCACAACAGACCTGTCCCCTGAAACCCATATCAAAAGGATAACATCAGCGGTGTATGCAGGGCTGGCGAACATAAGAACTGCCTTCAGAAACTTTTGTAAGGAATCATTCAGAACCTAGTATACTGCATATGTCAGATCAATACTGGAATATGCAGCTCCAGCGTGGAGTCCACATCTAGTCAAACACAAAACGAAGTTAGAAAAGGTTCAGAGGTATACCACCAGACTAGTCCCCAAGCTGAAAGGAATTAGCTATGTGGAAGGATTTCTGGAACTGGACCTCACGACATTAGAAGACACAAGTGTTAGGGTAGACATGATCTCTACCTACAAAATTCTCAGAGGAATTGATAGGGGTAGATAAAGATAAACTGTTTAACACGGGTGGAACAAGGGAGAGACAGGTGGAGACTGAGTACCCAAATATACCACATGGACGTTAGAAAGAGCTTTTTCAGTGTCAGAGTAGTTAACAGATAAAATGCATTAGGCAGTGATGTGGTGGAGGCAGACTCCATACACAGTTTTATATGTAGATATGATAGAGCCCAGTAGGCTCAGGAATCTGTACACCTGTTGATTAACACTTGAGAGGCGGGACCAAAGAGCCAGAGCTCTATCCCCGCAAGCACAACTAGGTGAGTATAAGAAGCTGATTAACTCCTGGATACCTATTTACTGCTAAGTGAACATGACATGATAGGAAACTTGCCCACCTATTTCTGTCCCGCCCGAGATTCGTACCCGAAATTCCAGATTGTGAGTCGAAAACGAACTCTACTCTATTACCAGGACATAATAGATATAAAAAATATATATATATATATATATATATATATATATATATATATATATATATATATATATATATATATATATATATATATATATATATATACGAACAAGCCTGAATGGTCCCCAGGACTATATATATGAAATATATATATATATATATATATATAGAGAGAGAGAGAGAGAGAGAGAGAGAGAGAGAGAGAGAGAGAGAGAGAGAGATAAAATCAGTGACTTGCATTTGCTTAACCCTTATCATGTGGTTATAATTATGTGAAACACTAAACTCCAGTGGGTAATAATATATTGTCATACATAACCGTTGCAGTGTACATTAATTTATTAGTAACTCTTTTTAAATATAATGTACAGGGGAATTATAAAAGCCAATGTAAAACAACATCCATTGGGTTTGATTAAAATCTTTAGTGCCCCCAATTGTTATTTTGTGCTGCCGTTCACAGGACGACTATGGGGTGTCCAGTAAACTTCCACTCACAGGAGGAGTATGGGGTGTCCAGTAAACTTCCACTCACAGGAGGAGTATGGGGTGTCCAGTAAACTTCCACTCACAGGAGGAGTATGGGGTGTCCAGTAAACTTCCACTCACAGGAGGAGTATGGGGTGTCCAGTAAAATAGCCGTAGCTGGCGGCAACTATAGAAATCATGTAGAGTTGCAAGGGGTCCCGGTAGTACAGTCGGGTTCGTTCCCATTAAGAGCCAAAGGAAGAGGCCCGAGTACAGAGAGTTGGTGGCGGAATACAGAAACCGAGCGGAGGGCGAGGGCTCAGAGTCATCACTGTCTAACTCAGACAGGGAGGACGAACAGCCTAGCCCGTTGAGGAACCGTGGACGGAGAGGTAACGTTAGGGCGGCGGTGGGCGCCCCCGACGGAGCCGATCCCGACATGCCCCCCCCTGACGGGACCCCCCTGGAAGCTGCTTGGAAGGAAACTATGGTCGAATTCCTTGCAGCTATCGCACCCAGGGGCCAGGAAACCGGATGGGGGGAGGAACTCCTCGACGAGGCAATCACTGACCTGGTCAGTGGTAACGGCCATAACGTGGATAGGATCCTCGAGCGCCATGCTCGGGTGGTTACTACAGCCAAAAGATCTGGTGACCACGCACTGCGCCCCCGCCCTGCGCGTCGGCAGAGACCCCCCCCCCCAACAAACCGTGCCGATCCAACCCAACCTCCGATTGGACGTAAGAGGGAACGAAGGGCACAGTATGTTCTGTGCCAGAGCCTGTACGAGAAGGATCGTTCAAAAGCTGCTGCGCGCGTCCTTTCCGGAGACTGGAAGGTTACCCCCACGGAGGTGGAACCAGCCCGTCTCTTTCCATTCTGGGAAGCACTATTCTCTAGACCCACATCGCCGGACCGCCGCCCAATTCGCGACCGTGATCCGGTTAATCAGCAACTAGGGAACCCAATAACACCAGAGGAAATCCTTGTTGCTCTCAAGGCAAGTAGCAGTGCTGCTCCTGGCCCAGACGGTATCACTATACGTTTACTTAAAGCTATACCAATCAGAGTGTTCGCAAAACTGTTTAATCTGTGGTTGGTAAACGAATCCCTGCCACATCCGTTTCGCAAGAACAAAACGGTGCTTATACCTAAGAAACCTAACCCAGACTCTCCTTCCCATTATCGCCCCATAACGATGTCATCAACGATAGTAAGGCTGTTCCATAAGATTCTGAGCAGCAGACTCTCTGAGGCAGTCAGGATCGACAGGCGGCAGAAGGCATTCATCCCCGTTGACGGATGCCCTGAAAACCTGGTGATCCTGGATGCCCTCCTTGCTGAGGCTCGTGCGCTTAAACACAACACGCACCTGGCGTTTCTGGATATGGAGAAGGCTTTCGATAGCGTCTCCCATCCGGCCATCCACCGGGCCATGAAACGTAAAGGCATTCCAAAGCCTTTAAGGACATATATCATGTCGGGCTATGACAGGTCCTCAACCATTATAACCAGCCAAGGTGAGAAGTCGAAGGACATCCTGATCACTAGGGGGGTGAAACAGGGTGACCCCCTGTCTCCATTTCTTTTCAACCTAATAATTGATGAGGCAATTACTAAGGCTAAAGACCTGGGGCTAGGGGTTGGTCTGGGCGGCGAAAAGGTATCAGCGCTGGCGTTCGCCGACGACCTGGTTGTGGCAGCGGAAACGGCTGCCGGACTACAGACACTCATAACCAGTATTTGCCGCACGCTGCGCGGCTCTGGTCTCAAAGTAAACGCCGCAAAATGCCGGACGCTGAGCATAGCGATCGATGCGCATCGAAAGACATGGCATGTCCCCACCAGGAAGGCATATTATGTCGGAGACGATGCGATCGGTACTATGAGTGTGGCGGACGAGTACAAGTACTTAGGGATACTGATCGGAGCCGGGGGCAGACGCTTATCCTATGGTTCCCTGTTTGAGGACGGCCTGACCAACATCACCAAGGCGCCGCTCAAACCCCAACAGAGGTTATACCTACTGAAGCACCACCTAATCCCCAAGATGAACCACCGCCTTGTCCTCGGACACGTGGCTAAAACGGAGCTGGCGAGGTTGGACCGGCGGCTGCGACACGCCACTCGTGGCTGGCTGCGGCTGCCCCATGACACCCCCAACGCCTTTATCCACGCCGACGTCAAGGACGGTGGACTAGGGATACCCGACTTTGCCACATCGATCCGGCTACAAAAGAACAAGCGGCTCGGGGCGCTGACTGGATCAGCGGACCCAGTGGTGGTGGCAGCGGCTCTCCTACCCGCATTCCAAGCGAGAATGCGCCGGTGGGTAGACCCGACCACGGCCGCTGGAACGCCATCCAGCAGGACGACCGAGTGCGCTAGAAGATGGAAGGCAAAACTGTACAGCATGGTCGACGGCGCCGGCCTCGCTTCCTCTTGTGAGGTCCCATCCTGTCACAAGTGGGTCGCGTCCGGTACCCGTTTGCTAAGCGGAGGAGATTTTGCCCACGCCGTCCAAATTAGGGCAAACGCTGTAGCCACGCCGTCTAGGGCGGCTAGGGGTAGACCCGAGGCTTCTGGTCTCTGTGACGCTTGTCGGAAACCAGGAACCCTGGGCCACATATCCCAGGCCTGCCATAAGACACACGGGGCTCGGGTGAAACGTCACGACGACATCACCCGGTTCGTAGCTGGCCGATTGCGGCAAAGAGGCTTTGAGGTGGAGCGCGAGGTCCGTATACCAGATGGAGGGACCTTCTGCAAGCCAGATATTATAGCTTGCAAAGGTGATGAGGCCTTCATATTAGACACCCAGGTCTCAGCTGATAACTTCCCACTCTCCCGTCCACATCAGAGCAAGTGCGACAAATACGGCACCCCCGAGATCCTGCAGAAGGTCCGGGAGTATACCGGTAAGCCTACAGTATCCGCCTCCTCAATAACCCTTAATTGGAGAGGTGGATGGTGCAAGGAGAGTGCGCGTGGTCTACAAGGTATGGGTCTCACCAAGAGCGACCTCGAGATTTGCTCCGTGAAGGCCCTGACCTGGACCTATTCTATATACAGAATATGGTCCAAGGCCACGTCAAGGGGCAGGCCTCCCTAGCCCCGGGATCACCGTGCACAGGGTGCATAAGGGTAACTATAGTCACGCTTAGGTGAACCGCAGCCAAGTCAGCTGGTAGCCAACTATCTAAGCAGTTTCGTCATCTGGAGTACCACTTCTCCTAATGGCGTCTCACAAGAGGGTGGATGACCTGGCAGAGCCCGCGAGTAGATAAGGCGGCGACCGGAGGGACCCCATGCGCATACATGATAACCCTCCCGCTCCGGGGCCTAGTTAGGAGCATCCACTGTGTCTAGTTTTCCATGTATGCCGACGTCAAATCATCATCCCTGCCGATTGGGCAGCCTGCTGCTTTGGCCTTCAGCGTTTGTTTGTTCTTTTTTAAATGTTATACTGTGCACCCCTACCTATGTGTGCTGTGTCCCATATAGAAAAAACCAACTACAAAAGAATTTTCCATTAATGTTTTTGTTTATTTTCAGGTTATTATTATGTATTATTAGTATCATCTTAACTCTTGTGGGTGTGATGAGATCTGCCATATATGTTTATTTTAGTTTGTGTGTGTTAGGGTATTAGGTATGCTTAGGGGTCCGTCTCGCCATGCCCTGTGGCTGGGGGGATCGGGCTCCGAAGCTACATAAAAACCCTATACCCCCCCGAAGTGGCAAGGGGAGTTAGGGGACAAAAAAAAAATTTTAAATGTATGTTTGACGGCCCTTAAAGGTGATGCAAATTTCCGTTTTCTATGAAGTTATGGCGACTCCAATACAATGAGAATGGAGTTACAGGAGCAGAGAATGTTCAACAGTAACTTAAATAATAAAAAGACTTTATGAAACTGCAGCTGGGCTATTAACCCGTGTCAGGATAAGTAAAGTTGGCTAAATAACCATAATCTTCAAAGAAAACATGACATATTAACATTTTAGGTATTACCCTAAACATATATACACATTTCGCTCATTAAGTTATGGCCGAAACGTTGTGCGTATTTAGTGGCTTTATGTTATATACAAATACAATTATACTTACACTTGGAGCTGTGTATGAAGTCTAAAACTACTCAATTTTTTTTTCAATGCATTCACTAATGTGACAATGACAACATTTAAAACTATGACCTGATGCAGGGGATGAGTCACAATAACGTGGCTAAATTGGAGCGTGGCTAAGAAGTTGATGCAGGCAATAAATAGGCAAGAGAGAGGTGAGGAGATATTGCCTGCATCAACTTCCTCATCACAATCGACTTGAGAATGGTCCAGGACGGACCGAAACGTTGTCGTCCCTTCACCTTCTAGTGTGTGGTCTGGTCAACATACTATGACCTAATAATATTCACAATACACACAGAAATCACAATAACGTGATACATCAGATGAACAAATCCACAAGGGATTGGAACAAATTAATAAATCCACATGGGGTTGGAACAAATCCACAAGGGATTGGAATAATGAACAAATCCTATATGGATTTGTTCATTTGATATATCACGTTATTGTGATTTCTGTGTGTATTGAAATAAGGGCGAAAAGATAAAACATCTGGTTGACAGAACCCGGGTGCATGCGGGGAATTGTCTGAAAGCCCGATTGGGTTTCGGAGAAGTTTCGATATCCTAGTGAGGGGCAGTAGCACTCGAATCTATGCATCTGGGAACATCCCGTGCATAGATTCGAACCCTCATCACGGCCCTCATGGATTTATAACATTCGCAACTATGACAATATTCACAACTGTGGCCTCTTCCTCTTGTTCGTTTTAAACTCGTACTAAATACTGCCCTTGTCTATTCACCTAAGAATTTTGTATGTGGTGATCACATCTGCCACTTTTCTAATGTAATTACGGTTAGTTCTTGCAGTGTTTCCTCGTCACTCATAGCCCTCAACTCTGGGAGTAATCCGAAGGCATACTGTTCAACTTTTATCGGATTTAAAAATAATAATTCATTGTGTCGGGGGACAGGAAGCCAGATTGTATTCATAAACGTTAGGCTTATATCAAGGTCCCCCCCCCCCCGCACCCATCCCACAACTTAAGATATTTGTCTTAGATGTTTGGTTACTGACCTGGAGAGCGAGTTGGACGGCTTCGAGGTGGAGGTGGTAGTGAGGAGAGAAGCAAGGGTATGAAGTGTCCTTATTGACGCCCCCGACGGCTGGCTGGCTGCGGCTGTCGTCCAGCACCCCGCCGTGGCTACACTTGCCTCCTGCAATACCCAATTGTCTGCTCTTATAATCTATTGCTTCATAATGCCCGGTTTAGAAATATGTTGTATTTTAACAGGTTTTAATGCAGTGAAATGGTTCATACTTAAATGGTTTGTTTAATATTACTAGAATTGTATTTACTGTGTTTTACTATAAATGTTTGTGTGTTTGTGTAGCCTACATAACACAACCCGTCTGCGCACTCAGTGCTTCTCTATTTGTTGGCTTGGCATACAACTATACAAATCAATTGCTATTTATTGAAAATAAAAGCTTTTGTACCTTTTTCAGGTCCACTGTGTAAGTTATGTCGGTACACATGTTTATGTGTGGTGTGCGCACCTGGTGAGACTGTGCCTCCAGATGGACTTTAAGGTTGTGTAACCTTTACCATATCGTGGTCCATGGTTAAGTGTGCATCTGGGGTGACCACGGTGCTGGTACGATCCCCATCCTGCTCCACAAATTTTCTCCTGCACTATTCAAAGCTTTGCCACACCTAAGCCAGCTTACTGCGGGTGGTAGCAACAACGGGGCCACCTTGTCTGTGACAGGTAGCAACATCTTAGCCAACTTACCCGTTTCTGGTTTGGGCACGAGGTAGCTGGAAGCCGAATCTTCAGGGTAGACGTAGTAGCCACTGCTGAGGCCAGCTCCTGCTATCACGTTCCCCGAGCAGCCCTGCAACATCAGCAGGCTTAGTGCGTCCCTCTGCAGGACTCTAACACACAGATGCTTCAGCGATCTATCACGTTGTCCAGAGGATCAACTTGTTCTCATTATTTTAGAAACCTGAGGCTAGTCAAATGTTTGGTTATGTTGACAGCATAACACCTGTGTGGTTCTGGGGGTAAAGTATCGTTGTGCTCTTGTACGAAGAGTACAGTGTGCTGTAGTAGAGGGGCACAGTGTCTGCTGCAGTACAGGGGGGCAGTGTCTGCTGTAGTACAGGGGGGCAGTGTCTGCTGTAGTACAGGGGGGCAGTGTCTGCTGTAGTACAAGGGGCATAGTGTTTTGCTGCAGTATAGGAGGGGACAGTGTGTGATTAAGTACTAGGAACACAGTCTCTGCTGTATGACAAGGGTACAGTGTCTAGTGTAGTACAGGAGGCACAGTGTCTGCTGTAGTACAGGGGTACACAGTACTGTAGTACTATGGACACAGTATCTGCAGAAGTAAAGGAGATACAGTATCTGCTATAGTACTATGGATACATTGTCTGCTGAAGTACAGGAGACACAGTACTTCTGTAGTACAGGGGATGTAGAGTCTGCTGAAGTACAGGGGACACAGTACTGCTGTAGTACAGGTGATAGTGTAAGTGCTGCTGTAATACAGAGGGTACTGTGTCTGCCGTATTAAAAGATTTACATTGTACTGTAATAAGTACTTAAGACATATATCTTCACCAGTGTAATCACCTCTATCAATTTATATTTTTGTTATTTGTTGATGTAAAAACCTTGTTACAATGTGCCCTTTCATCTTGCCTGATATGTTATAGTGTTTCGAGCAGGTCCTTAATCTGTGTGTCAGTGGCGTTGCTTAAATGTAAAAATACCAATCTTATGTAATCTCACCAACCCCATTGTACCGTCTTGTGAATAAGTTTATTATTATTATTATTATTATTATTATTACATAAAGGGGTACAGTACCTCTGCTGAGGAGCACGAGGTACACACATCCTCTGCATCGTTAGCCAGTCCTTCCATTTCGTTACCAGGTATACCCAACGCCTCCAGGATAGTGTCGTGTCCCTGCTCTATCCAGGTGGAGTGGGCATAGAACTTTTGGATAGAGTGAAGGGAGGTCCCGAGGAGGCTACGGGCGGCAGGATAAGCCTCGTCCCGCAAGATGGCCGTCAGGATCTGGGGGTACCTTGTGACCAGCTTGGCCTGCACCTCGCTCAGTCTCTCTCCGTCACCATGGATGGCCGGGTCGAACCTGTAAGGCAGGAGTCGTGCTCAGGGAGGTGGGGAGTGAGCCAGCAGCTCCACCCACAGATAAACTGACGACGTGACTGCTGCTGGGGACGATATCGTATACGTAAAGAGACGAAGTCGGACAGTGATTTGCAGACAGCTGCTGGAAGGAAGGAATTGGCTGGACGTTGACGGCGAAGATTTGCCACAGAGTTTAATATGATTAGACAATAGAACAATGGAAGATGGCTATACTTAGGTCAAGAACCAGCCAGGGTATTATGATACAGTATGGACAACCAGATCTTATTTTGCTGCTGGGCTTAAGGCTTATCATCCAGTAGAGTATTATTAAGTCCACCTCAATAGGTTTTTGACCAATCAGCAAGTATACTCGAATCCTAAACCTAGTTCAGGACTAAAGTAAACTCGGAGTATATTCACCTCGTGGGGTACACCTGGTGGTGTACCTCACGAGGTATACCATTGACACAAGCTAATGTGGTGCATTTGGAGAAATATACCTGTACTGAGGCAAGGAATCGGCCTGGACATTGGCGGCAACGATGGAGTTGACAGCCTTGATGAAGCGAGTCGGAGAGGCAGTCTCCCCGTAGTAGGTGTGGAAGAGCTCGGTCAGCGTGGCGTCGGCCGGCAGCAAGAAGTCGGGTCGACCCCCAGGTGGATAGGCCAAGAAGAAGTCACGGATGTTGCGTCGGACGGCCTCTCTGGTGATCCACTCGTGGTCTCTGGTCACCTCAGTCGCCTGTGGAGGACACGACCAAGTGGAGTGAGAACCAGCTCCGCCTCGTGTACTGTTGGCAGGTGGAGTGAGGACCAGCTCCGCCTTGTGTACTGTTGGCAGGTGGAGTGAGGACCAGCTCCACCTCGTGTACTGTTGGCAGGTGGAGTGAGGACCAGCTCCGCCTCGTGTACTGTTGGCAGGTGGAGTGAGGACCAGCTCCACCTCGTGTACTGTTGGCAGGTGGAGAGAGGACCAGCTCCACCTCGTGTACTGTTGGCAGGTGTGACAATAGTACACCTTAAGAAAGTTAAGAAACATCCACACAGTTTCAAGCGTAAATAGTATTAGATAAGTGAGGGATAACTGTCATTGAGTACAATGACGGTGTTACACAAGTGGGCGGTGACTGTCATTGAGTACAATGACGATATTTGACAAGTGGGCGGTGACTGTCATTGAGTACAATGACGATATTTGACAAGTGGGCGGTGACTGTCATTGAGTACTATGACGATATTTGACAAGTGGGCGGTGACTGTCATTGAGTACAATGACGATATTTGACAAGTGGGCGGTGACTGTCATTGAGTACAATGACGATATTTGACAAGTGGGCGGTGACTGTCATTGGGTACTATGACGATATCAGACAATTGAGTAATGACTGTAATTGGTTACAATGATAATATCAGACAAGTGACTGATGACTGTCAATGAGTACATTGTCTACTTCAAATGTGAAGAACAGTACTGATCTGATAAGGAAAGTCTGGAGTTCAAATGAGGTATATGACGTTGCATATATATTGTTTAGTGTTTGTGTTGTGACTCCACATACACCAAGTATGATGTGTTTATACCCTAGTATAGAATAAGGCAGAATAGCCTCATGTAATGTTTCATAAAATATGTTTATAAGTATCTATTATTAAGTTCTATGCATTGCTGCATATAACATTCTGTATATTGTCATGTACCATGTGCACATTGACATGCCGGATGTATTAGGCCAGTATACATATGTATTATGATATATCGATTTCCTTGATTTCAAAAGTAATAACCTAGTGTTACTTTGCACTGATTGTTTTTAGTACTTGATTTACGTATATTGTATAGAGGCAATGTTGTTGCTAGATTGTTTATACCTGTATACTTGTATGATGATGTATTAGAACTTGACTGGTAAAGTGTCTAGAATCCTCCCTTCCCCCCTCCTCCTCCTCCCCCCCTCCCTCATGCGTACTGGTCAGGTCACTGATGCCATGTCTCGTCGGTATGAACTCTTTGTTGATTTATTCACACAATTATATTGTGCTTTTGGTGTAGCAGAATTCTTTGTTACTTTCTTGAGAAATGTACTGTACGATATTTTATTAGTTATATGTATGTTTAAGGAGTTATAGCTTGTAAATGTCATGTTCTGAGATAAAGATAATTTGAAAGAGTAGTGGCGGATAGTTTGCCGAGTTGGCTAAAGTGTCTCCCGGGGCTCTGCCGAGCCGCCTCCCGTCACTGCTGGGTTGACTTTGAGGACGATTGGCTGCGCTGTGTCGCACTCTGATTTGTGTGGTATTATTATAGTCCATTGACCCTATAATATACAGTATGTACATGTTTCGATGGGAACTGGATCAGTCTGCCGATGTACACCATGTTTGACAGGTGGTAGGTGATATTTACTGTATAAATTGTGGCGGATTCCTGAGGACATTTAAGAGTCTGGACGATATGGCTTCCTCACCCCAGTAGTGATATTTTGTGACACAGCCATTCTGTATTGTTGTTGTTAAGCATACTGGAGCTAGTGTACCACTGCACTAGGATACAGCCTAGTGACAGCTAGCTCAGACAGCATGTGTGCAGCCTAGAGCATGATATGGATGAGTCCCAAGAGATTGAGTCAAGCGGATTTTAGTGTGAAATAATATCGGTATTGAGAACTTAGTTGTGTTCGTTTGTGTATTTTTTACCGTGCCTTATTGAGATGTCCCAGTAAACTTGTTGTTTTATTTATGTGTTTGTATTTCCCCTAGGCATAATTTGAAGGCCAGTTAGTTTCACAGAGTTTTGACCACATTAGTATTACCAGCGATGCTGTGAAACATCAGGCACATCTTGTCGACCACAGCACCAGTTGATTACTGTTTTTCCTGTTAACAGTTGTGCAACTAGCTTCACAAGATTGTCACCTGTTTAGCTAAATGAACTATGGGGTTCAGTTCCTAAACCCATTATGCGCCTCTGTAACCCTTTCCACCACCGTCCAGGGGATGGGTATGAGGTGCATAATAAAGAAATATAAAAGTATTTCCTGTTCTCGGTGCTTGAAGAGGTGAGGAAGGTATCAGGGTAAACACTAAGCCAGTATGGCAAGATAGCAATGGGAAGGGGATAGGGGGCCAGTATTAGAGCTGGGGTATGAGGAAGGAGTGAAGGCACGGTGCCCAATTGCTTGGACTATCAGGGATCGAACGATATATATACTTTAGGCTTGTAGTTAGGTCCCCCCAAAGTCAAACTTTTTTTGTCCAACTCTGGAATCAAACCCTGGATTCCCGATTCTGAGTGTGAGGGGATGGTTCACCAGCTCACTTACAATGGTGCTCTCCTGCCTGTGGAGGCCAGTACACTTGCTAAGTACACTTGTTAAGTGCGCGGACCTAAGTTTGGTAACCAGTACCCGAAACATCTTGTGTTTGGGCTCATGTGAGAGCCCCAGTCATCAGCATTCCAGAAATGTTACCCTGGCCGGGGTAGCACGTCTGTGGACAGAGTTATAGCAATAGCATCTTTTCATTGTAAGCTTGGAGGGACTCAAGATTTGCGTGGGAACTTCCAGCGCGAGCTTGGGGCCCTCCCAAGCTAGCTCCAGCATCGTCCCTCTTGAGCCGCCATGTTGGTCGGCCATTTTGGAGTGCCTTAGGGCCATGGTACACCGTCACTGATTGATTGAAAGGGGTAGGCCGCTGTGTGCCTCCCTCTGATTGGTTCTTTTGAGGCAGAGCCCAGGAAGCCGGTGTTCCTGCCCCAAGGCATCATTCTGCTCCAGTCACCACCACAGCCTGACGTCTCTCTCTTGCCCATTGGGCAAGACGACATCGTGGTGACTGCCTACTCTGCTACTCCACCTCCTGCCTAATCTACGTCGACGACTGCGTCAGAATCCGGCCACCTTCATAGTTTCAGAGGAAGAGAGATAGGGAGTGCTTTGGGTAGAGATCTAGGAGGTGGGTAATTTGCATACGAGAAGCACTAGGACTCGTAAATCCCCATTCTAGTGATTATAGACGTTTTAATTCCTGCTAGTGCTCTGTAGTAGTCGATGGGAACGGGGAAATTCGTGTCAGTGTTTTAAGGCAGATTTCCCATGTTTGTGTAAGACGCTATACCTTGGGTGCGTCATCTGGGTACGAACATCCGCTCCACCGGTGGGTCGGGGGTGCGACCGAGCCGTGTGTTGTGAGGGAGGGTTCGAAAGATGCACCAAGTCATCTTTGTACGAACGATACCACGTGAGGTATCCAGCCTCACGTGGTATCGGTGGTGAGGCCTAGCCTCCACCAACGTGAGCACCCACCCACCAGCTGGGCGCCTGATGTATGGTAATTGTGTGAGTGTGTGAGGCCGGCTGTATAAATGAGTAAGTACTTATGTGTGTATTCTGGTGATTTATTAGTCTCTAAGACTGAATTCAAAGTCAGGTGTTCCATCGCATTGTCCCTAAGAGCACCTGTAGAGGTGATAGTGAAGTTTGGGCGATCGAGAGTATCACCCTTGTTGACATCTTGTCAGTCCAGTGGGATTTGGTCTGGTGTAGACAGACGTACATGTGTGTGTGTGTACATGTGTGTGTGTGTGGTACACACGGGAACAAATTTACATAGAATATAATTATATTCCATGCTGGTAGAATTTTGATAATTCAATCATTGTTGTTGATTTCGTTCCATGTGATATAATCTTGCAGGTGTCGACCTCCAGTACTGAGCGCTCAGGTCAGTGTCAGTGTGTAACATCAGGGATTCCTGGCAATTGATTATTGTGGAGTGATAGAGGATTGGTTATTTTCTTGTGTTCCCAGGGCAGTGATAAGTATATATATATATATATATATATATATATATATATATATATATATATATATATATATATATATATATATATATATATATATATATATATATATATATATATATATATATATATATATATATATATATATATATATATATATATATATATATATATATATATATATATATATATATATATATATATATATATATATATATATATATATATATATCATCTATTGCCAGCTTGCAAAACCCTGAATGAAATAATCTGGCTCCTAAAATAGTATTGGTAATGTGGATAGTGATAAATAAAAAAAAAAATATATATATATATATATATATATATATATATATGTCGTACCTAGTAGCCAGAACGCACTTCTCAGCCTACTATGCAAGGCCCGATTTGCCTAATAAGCCAAGTTTTCATGAATTAATTGTTTTTCGACTACCTAACCTACCTAACCTAACCTAACCTAACTTTTTCGGCTACCTAACCAAACCTAACCTATAAAGATAGGTTAGGTTAGGTTAGGTAGGGTTGGTTAGGTTCGGTCATATATCTACGTTAATTTTAACTCCAATAAAAAAAAATTGACCTCATACATAATGAAATAGGTAGCTTTATCATTTCATAAGAAAAAAATTAGAAAAAATATATTAATTCAGGAAAACTTGGCTTATTAGGCAAATCGGGCCTTGAATAGTAGGCCAAAAAGTGAGTTCTGGCTACTAGGTACGACATATATATATATATATATATATATATATATATATATATATATATATATATATATAAATATAATATATTGTGGTGTGAAGTGTTAACATAATTTTGGTAGAATTGTGGTGAGTGACGAGGCTGTCGGGAGTGACAGCCATCGCTCTGTCGAGTAACAAACAAAATTCTCTGGAGTGTTTATCGATTCGTGGGATCGCTAAATCACTCACCTACGGTTCATCCCATTAGCGTTTTGATAGTTTTACGCTACATGTGTCAGCAGTAACTATATATATATATTCGTAGTGTCACGAAGCCCAGGGTTATTGTGTGTTGACCAGACCACACACTAGAAGTTGAAGGAACGACGACGTTTCGGTCCGTCCTGGACCATTCTCAAGTCGATTGTGATGAGGAGGTGAGACAGGCAATAAATAGGCAAGAGAGAGCTGAGGAGGAAAGTAAGGTGTAGGGGATAGTAGTAATAATGTGAACTGCAGCAGGCCTATTGGCCCATACGAGGCAGCTCCTATTATAACCACCGAAGGAGATAGTAATAGGAATAAGAAGAGGATAGCAAGGGAGCGTAGGAGAAGACAATACTCCTCATCACAATCGACTTGAGAATGGTCCAGGACGGACCGAAACGTTGTCGTCCCTTCAACTTCTAGTGTGTGGTCTGGTCAACATACTTCAGCCACGTTATTGTGACTCATCGCCTGCTTATTGTGTGTTATTTACTGTGGTGATTGCAATGTGTGGACCAATGTTCTAAGTGGTAAATAGAGCACTGGGGTCATTTGCAACAGTAAGTGTTTGGCAATGTACTAATATAGTTCGATTAAGTGCACGTGCCGTGTGTGTTATTGCAAAGGGGTTGTCATTCATGGTGATTGTTGCTAGTGTTGAGCAATCACTGGGGTGTGTTTTGCAGTTCAGTAAATCATTGTGGGGGCCGTGTTCTAGAGGGGTCATGCTCTGAGGGTTATTTACTGGGGTTCTGCAGTATTGTCATTGCAACCGGATTGTAACGTAAATCATGAATTTGTTAGTGTGATTTATCATTGTCGTGGGTGAACTCGGCTGAAGACGAGTACTTGGGTTTTATATTCTCCTGTTATCTGGTAGGACATCGATGTCCAGTATTCAGTGAGGTGATTGCGAGGCAATTAATATAACGTAACCAAGGGAACACCCATTGCTTTAAGAGAATTTGTTTTTTTACAATTTGAGTAACTTAAGATACGTTTGGGTTAATTATTCTCCTGCAAGCAGCTACGGTAGTCTCAGGGTAGCCTAGCCATCAGCCAGATAAGAATTTGAGTATTGTCTGTCGTAATTAACGGTCAGTGGGCCGGGTAATTGACGTGTTTCAGGAAGTCAAAGTAATTAACTTCGATCCGTGTTGATCGACTCACACGAAGGCTCCATTGTTCCATTAACGTAACGTCGTTATTTATCTGTCCGGAAGTACCGGCACTTGATTGACTCGTGGGAAGAGTAACGTCATTTTAGAATAACGTAAACGTGGTGATTAGCGTCCTTAATCACCTGAATTGGTCTGAGTATGGAAGGCTCGGACGGAATTCATACCTTAATGTAAATTGCTGAGCCAGTGTGAAAGGTTGCGTATTTAATTGATTAATTATTGATCTTGAGGATAGTAATTAATTGCTCTAAAGGTAATCACAATGATTACCGTTCTCTTAGCACTTTGGACATTGTAAAATCAGAGTTTACCATCGTTGAGTGATAGTAACCGATAACGTAAATTAACGTAACTAGTAAAGAGATTAATCAACTGTCTGGAAGTACAGGGATTAATGGGATTTACTCACTGAATGCTCGACGGGTAGAGTGTTGTGAAATTTCCGCGTTACTAGTGACAGTTGTAAGATTTATTAAGTTAACGTAAATGTTACTTTGTTATTAACGTAAATCAAATTGTTATTGATTTGTTGATCGTCCGAGGGGCGGAGTGTTAACGTAAGGATTAATTTGAGGAAGGGTGCTGGAGTTGCCAGTGAACCCATTAGTCATTGATGTGTCATTGACAGACTACTAATTTGATTGCATTGCAACCGCTATTGCAGGTGTAGGCTGCAAGGAGCGTAGGGAACGGATAGGAGGTTATTGGAGACGTTTCTCATAACCTTCCCTTGTCAATTGTCGTATTTGTAATTAGAGATTAGATTGTCTTCCTTGATTGATTCCTCTGTGTTCACGCATTATGTTCAAGCTAGTTCATTATGCAGTCCGAGGGGCTGGTGTCTAGCTGTCATTGAAAGTGTCAAAGGAAGGATTTCGAGTAACGTCATTGATATATCTTTCGTTCTTTTTGTAGTAGTTAGTACTTTATTGAATAAGCTAAGTTATTATGTTGAACACTGTCTTTTCGTTACACCCCACACATTTATATTGTCCTGCAAGTGTGCTGTCACACTCGACTATTAAATTGAGACTGATTCATGGGTTTTGGACTAAATATACGGCACCACACAACAATAAATTATTGTTGTGAGAGCCCAGGACCTACTCGTTAGATTCGCTTCGGCGAATGGCGAAGGTCAACGGCCTAAGTGGAGGGGATTTCAACTTTTTGGGGTCTCTGCGTTTGCTCGCATCTAGTTAATTGTTCATATCGGGTCCCAGAGTGAGGAATGAGCTGCTTACTACACTGGTGTGTTAGCTAAGCAAGTCCTTCCTCAGGCAACCTAATTGAATATGACGACAGGAATACAGGTTAAAAGAATCAAAGAAAATTTTTAGAAATTTTCCGAGTTCAATTCTTCATTACCATTCTATATTCCATTTCATAAACTCTCACACTGAAGGTGGAGTACCCCGGGGGGGAGTAAGGTGGAGTACCCCGGGGGGGAGTAAGGTGGAGTACCCCGGGGGAGTAAGGTGGAGTACCCCGGGGGGGAGTAAGGTGGAGTACCCCGGGGGGGAGTAAGGTGGAGTACCTCGGGGGGGAGTAAGGTGGAGTACCCCGGGGGGGAGTAAGGTGGAGTACCCCGGGGGGAGTAAGGTGGAGTACCCCGGGGGGAGTAAGGTGGAGTACCCCGGGGGGAGTAAGGTGGAGTACCTCGGGGGGAGTAAGGTGGAGTACCCCGGGGGGGAGTAAGGTGGAGTACCCCGGGGGGAGTAAGGTGGAGTACCCCGGGGGAGTAAGGTCGAGTACCCCGGGGGGAGTAAGGTGGAGTACCTCGGGGGGAGTAAGGTGGAGTACCCCGGGGGGAGTAAGGTGGAGTACCCCGGGGGGGAGTAAGGTGGAGTACCCCGGGGGGAGTAAGGTGGAGTACCCCGGGGGGAGTAAGGTGGAGTACCCCGGGGGGGAGTAAGGTGGAGTACCCCGGGGGGAGTAAGGTGGAGTACCTCGGGGGGAGTAAGGTGGAGTACCCCGGGGGGAGTAAGGTGGAGTACCCCGGGGGGAGTAAGGTGGAGTACCCCGGGGGGAGTAAGGTGGAGTACCCCGGGGGGGAGTAAGGTGGAGTACCCCGGGGGGGAGTAAGGTGGAGTACCCGGGGGGGAGTAAGGTGGAGTACCCCGGGGGGGAGTAAGGTGGAGTACCCCGGGGGGAGTAAGGTGGAGTACCCCGGGGGGAGTAAGGTGGAGTACCCCGGGGGGAGTAAGGTGGAGTACCCCGGGGGGGAGTAAGGTGGAGTACCTCGGGGGGGAGTAAGGTGGAGTACCCCGGGGGGAGTAAGGTGGAGTACCCGGGGGGAGTAAAGTGGAGTACCCCGGGGGGAGTAAGGTGGAGTACCCCGGGGGGAGTAAGGTGGAGTACCCCGGGGGGAGTAAGGTGGAGTACCCCGGGGGGAGTAAGGTGGAGTACCTCGGGGGGAGTAAGGTGGAGTACCCCGGGGGGAGTAAGGTGGAGTACCCCGGGGGGGAGTAAGGTGGAGTACCCCGGGGGGGAGTAAGGTGGAGTACCTCGGGGGGAGTAAGGTGGAGTACCCCGGGGGGAGTAAGGTGGAGTACCCCGGGGGGAGTAAGGTGGAGTACCCCGGGGGGGAGTAAGGTGGAGTACCTCGGGGGGAGTAAGGTGGAGTACTCCGGGGGGAGTAAGGTGGAGTACCCCGGGGGGGAGTAAGGTGGAGTACCCCGGGGGGGAGTAAGGTGGAGTACCTCGGGGGGAGTAAGGTGGAGTACCCCGGGGGGAGTAAGGTGGAGTACCCCGGGGGAGAGGCGATAAGGTGGAATACCCTGGGGGGGTGTTGGGTGTAAGGTGGTGTACCTCATACTGTTTGTGTGTCATTACCTAAATGTAGTTACAGGACGAGAGCTAAGCTCTTGGTGTCCCGTCTTCCCAGCGCTCTTTGTCATGTAACTCTTTGAAACTACTGGCCTCCATCACTCTCTCACTTAACTTGTTCCAACCGTCTACCATTCTGTTATCAAAAGAAAACTTTCTCATATTTTTTCAGCACTTTTGTTTTCTTAGTTTGAATGTGTCCTCTTGCTCGTGAAGTTGCTGGTTTCAGGAATTCCTGCCAATTTGGTCTATTCCTGGTAGTATTTTGTAAGTGGTGATCATATAACCTCTTTTTCTTTTATCTTCTGGTTTAGGTATAATTAACGCTTCTAGCCTCTCTTCATAACTCTTGTTTTTCAGTTCCGGAAGCCATTTTGTAGCATGACTTTTCACCTTTTCCAGTCTATTTATGTGGTTCTTGAGATTTGGGCGCCATACAACTGCTGCATATTCCAGTTTTGGTCTCACAAAAGTCATGAGCAGTTTCTTTAGTATTTCGTCATCCATATAATTAAAAGCAAGTCTGAAGTTGGAAAGCGACGCATACGCTCCTCTCACAATGTTCTTTATGTGTTCCTCTTTTTAGAACAACCTATTGTGTGGGACTGTGTCAAAAGCCTTTCTTAGATCCAGTTAGACACAGTCAACCCAGCCATCTCTTTCCTGTAGTATCTCTGTGGCTCTATCATAAAAACTAAGTAGATTTTTTACACAGGATCTTCCTGTTTGAAAGCCATACTATCTGTCGTTTTTATGTCATTACTCTCTAGGTGTTCAACCCATTTGGCTTTAACTATTGTTTCTAGAGTTTTGATTAGTGTGTGTGTGTGTGTTAGGGTTACATATGACTTCGATGCCATATGTAACTCATTGCAACTCATAGATAAGAATGGTAGACGGTTGGAACAAGTTAAGTGAGAGAGTGATGGAGGCCAGTAGTTGAGCCCTGGTGGGCTCAACTCTGATATAAGAGACCTTTCAACGGTATGGATAAATTGGGCTAGATTACCAGTCCATGATAGTGCATTGGTAAGACAGTCGTTCTGCGCCTCGCAAGCCATTTCGTCTGGGTTCGAGTCCTAGCCAGGAAAGATTGCCTAAGCGCCAATACTCAACTGTTCGCCACTGTTCACCCAACAGTAATTGTGTACCTGGTTGTTAATAGATCGGCGAGTCGTGTTACAGGGAAAACTAGTGAGTATAGCTTATCATGAGCTATGTATGGGAAGGGAAAGCTGTCAGCCTGCTAAGAAGCCCGCAAGTTGTCTGTTCTTGTACCCACCTGTATAAACAAAAAATATCTAGTGACGAACTTAATGTATCCGTCTTACCTGAGACCCCTGCACAGAGAGAATGTTTTTGTTTCTGTGTGCACTTACCCAGATGTCCTGTTAGGTCGAGCTGGGCTCCTAGCTCGCCCTTTCCCCATCGTTTTTTTATTAGTATAATGCCATAACGCCAGTTCATAAAGGGGGCAATCCGGCAGACATTAACAATTATAGACCAATATCAAACCTACCCATACTATCAAAAGTATTTGAAAAAATTATCTACAAACAGCTCTACTCCTACCTCGTAAATTCGATGTACTCAGCCCCTGTCAGTTTGGCTTCCGCTCCCAAAAGAGTACCAACGATTCAATTATTAGTTTCCTTAATATAATTTACTCAGCCCTTGGCAAAAATGAGTTTCCGATTGGACTCTTCATAGACCTGAGAAAGGCCTTTGATACTGTTAATCACAACTACCTCTTACGTAAACTCATTCATTATGGAATCCGAGGCCATGCCCTGGACTATATCCAATCCCAGCTTAGTGATAGACACCAATGTGTAGCCATCAATGATATAACCTCTCCCACTCTACCAATAACCATTGGAGTGTCACAGGGCAGCATTTTGGGACCTCTCTTATTTCTTATATACATCAATGATCTGCCTAATGTCACTAACATTCTGAAACCTATTTTGTTTCCTGATGATACTACCCTCATCTACTCTAACCCCAACCCACATACACTAAATAATATTGTTAATAATGAACTAAAAAAAAGTTCACTTATGGAACTCACTCCCTAATGAATTGAAAAGCTGTCCAACTTTTGCGTCATTCAAAATCAAAACTAAAAAGTACCTAATTTCATCTTCATAGTTTTCTACCTTGTTGCTTTAAAATTGCACTGTATCTAGTACTACCCAATCTCCCAATCTTCATGTATCCAATCCAAACAACTTTACCATTGTGATCATTGCTGTCTTCTTATATGTGCTTTTAATTTGCTGTATGGTGCCTATTAATCTTCGTTTAAATTACCAATCAAGCTGTCAATGCAATCAATCAGAGCTTTAATATACCAATGTGCTTTAATATACCTACCAATCTCTCTCATCTCATTTGTTTTTCTTTCTTGCAATGTATTTGTTATCATTTTATTAATTCCGCTAGAATTTACTTACTTAAAATTATCTGTTAGATTAAGGACCTGCCCGAAACGCTGCGCGTACTAGTGCCTTTACAAGATTGTAAATTACCGTGCTATGTATTCTCACAAACCCAATGTACCTTCTTGTATATAAATAAATAAATAAATAAATAAATAAATAAATAAATTTTCCAATCTTACTATATATTTTGATACACTTGAAATCGAGTTAGCTTCAGTGACTTCTAACCCTATACATTAACACTTATTGACGGCTCTAATACAAAAAATGGCATTTCTGACATCTCTGTGACTCATTTGTGGAACTAGTTTTATCTGTGCCCTCCTCGTTCTGCTGTTTCCTAGCTTTGAACAAAATCTATATATTTACTTTGTTATTTTCCCTTGATATTTTTCATCATTATTATGTCCCCCCCCCCTATGTCTCCTCCCGTGTGGTAAGGGCCAGTTCCCTCAGACTTTCCTCGTAGGTCAAACTCTTCAGCTTAGAAACTAGCCTTGTTGCGTGACTTTAGATCTTTTCTAGTTTTTTTTCTTTTATTGTCTCTTTTCAGGTGAGGGTTCCATGTTAAGGGCCAAGCTGGTTCCTTTGTCTAAGTTTCTCAAGGACATGGAGCTTGGCCAGTCTGCCACATGCTACTGCTAAAATTAGATTTTAAGTTATGTTTATTTCCAAGTCTTCCTTCTTTTCTGAAGCACAAATTTGTGTCCCCTTCATGTACTGCAAGTCTTCTCACTCCTGTTCCAGTCCTCATAACTTTGCATGTGACTCGGTTAAATTCTTGCAACCATTTTTCAGACCACTTCTGGAGTGAACCCTAATTCATTTGCAAGCTATTACAATCTCTTTGTCCTGACTCGTTTCATTAGTTTTGCATCGTCTGCAAACATTTTGTCAGGAAGGAAATACCAATTATTAGAATAATATCATTAAGAACAGCATCAATAAGTGATGGTAATGTCTTCTCACAGACATAATAACACATGATAAAAACCCACACTTATGTATTTGTGAATTTTATGTACAAATCTTTGTTTAAAAAAATTCACAAATACATAAGTGGGATTTTATCCAGCAGGATAAATAATAATCATTGTAGCAGTGCTAATATTTAACATGAAAAATGCCAGAAGTAACTGTGTTGACTTAAAACATTCAGCTTTATACTACAATATGAACAATTCCCAATTGCCCTTATCATCTAGCACTGATAATTTTCGGCATAAAATCTATGTACCTATGTAAAGTTTTTGTTCATGTGACGATACAAGAACAAGAACTTTACAAGAGGAACCTAAGAATAATTTAACCAATTAAGGATAACCTAAGCAGTGGTTTGATTAGGTAAGAAGTCGGAATACCTGGTCTGGACACAGAATACCAGCAATATCAGGGTCTGTGGTGTTGAGTTGGGTGGCGAGGAAGGCTCGGGCTGCCCCCGTCGCCAACACCAGCACCAGCGCCACCACAGGCAGACATTCGCGTCTCCCCCACATCACTGTCACTGAGGAAATGCTGGATGACGGTGACGGCCGCTCCCTTAAATATCCCTCCCACCAGTCTCCTCTGACGCCACCATTCACATCAACAATTTGGGGTTACATGTGAATGATTTTGGGATATATATGAATAATAATATATTTTTTATTAATTTAGGATATATATGAATTATTGTGAAATTTATGAATTATTTTGGGCTTTATGATTTTTGGGGATTTGTGTTTTCTGGGATTTATTAATTATTTTAGGAAATGCATTATATTAATTATTTTGGGATATGCGGTATATGAATGATTTTGGGATGTTTAAATGGTTTTGGTATATATATATATATATATATATATATATATATATATATATATATATATATATATATATATATATATATATATATATATATATATATATAGTATGTCGTACCTAGTAGCCAGAACACACTTCTCGGCCTACTATGCAAGGCCCGATTTGCCTAATAGGCCGAGTGATTTTCTTTATTTTCAATAAATTGTTTCCAGTTGGTTTATTTTAAATATTTTTATTATATTATATTAAGAACATAAATTATTGATATAGTTATGTTAGTTTAGGTTAGGTTAAGATAGGTTAGGTTAGGTAGGGTAGGTTAGGTCATATATCAACGTTAGTTGTAACTCAATTTAAAAAAATAACATACATAATGAAATGGATAGCTTTATCATTTCATAAGAAAAGAAATAGAAAAATATTGAAATTCAGGAAAATTTGGCTTATTAGGCAATTCAGTCCTTGCATAGTAGGCCAAGAACTGCGTTCTGGCTACTAGGTACGATATATATATATATATATATATATATATATATATATATATATATATATATATATATATATATATATATATATATATATATATATATATATAATATTAGTATATTTTGGTAGCAGTCTTTTTTATAAACATATGTTGTTGAATATGACCGAAAGGGTAAGATTAATAATTCTACCACGAATCTTCTCAATATATCTTACTTTTTCTTCACTGTCGAGGGTAATTGAAAAATTAACTCTCGAAAATTCATTCTTTTATTTTTGGTCTGACGCCTGAACGCGTTTCGTAATGCTTATTACATTTTCAAAGACTAGTTGCACATAACATACATCATACTTAGACTCGTTTTGGGTGAGGTGATATGGCACAAAAGTTTGGGTGAGGTGACAGAACTATGCCAGAACACGAATCAATGGGTATGAAAACATAAGAATGGAAGTAACTGCAGAAGGCTTATTGGCCCATACTTCCTCTTGCTGCTTCTATGCTGGTTCGGGGTCTTAAAGTGGGTAGAATATAGTTGTGCATTAATTGCCTGTTGATTGCTGGTGTTGACTTTTTTATGTGTAGTGCCTCGCTGATATCGAGTCTCCTGCTATCGCTGTATTTATCGATGATTTCTGTGTTGCTTGTTAAGACGTCTCTGGTGATGGTCTGGTTGTGAGAAGAGATTATATGTTCCTTGATGGAGCCCTGTTGTTTGTGTATTGTTAATCGCCTAGAAAGAAATGTTGTTGTCTTGTCTATATACTGAGGTCTTTAGGGCTTACAGTCCCCAAGTGGGCATGTGAAGGCACAGACGACGTTGGTTTCCTTCAAGGCGTCTGTTTGGTGTCTGGGGAGTTTTTCATGAGTAGGTTGGCCGTTTTTTTGTTTTTGTAGTAAATTTTCAGTTGAATTTCCTGATTTTTGTCTGTAGGGATAACGTTCCTATCAATGATATCTTTCAGACCTTTTCCTCCGTTTTATGAGCCGTTGAAAAGAAATTCCTGTAAAACAGTCTAATAGGGAGTACAACGGCTCAAAACCTTTCCGAAGGAAAGGGTCCTGAAAGATATCATTGATAGGAACGTTATCCCTACAGACATAAAGAGAAGAAAATGTCAAAGTGTTCAGTGAGGATCCACAAGGTCTTCTCTGGGGGTACTCTTTATTTTCTTCTCCGAGGCTATGGGTCCCTACACTTGCACCAGAGGATATATATATATATATATATATATATATATATATATATATATATATATATATATATATATATATATATATATATATATATATATATATATATATATTAGGGGGTACCACCTCTGGTGCAATTGTAGGGATCCATAGTCTCGAAAAAAATGCATTCATAGGATTGTGGATTCTCACTGAACACTTTGATATTTTCCTCTCCTACCACCCCTATTTTATTCTTAAATTTTATTTTATTTTATTACATTGCTACAGTTTACAGAAAACACACAAATATAACAATGTTCGAAGACCTTATTTAGCTCTCTCTTTCTTTCTATAAATAAATAAATATATTATATATATATATATATATATATATATCTTTACTCTTTACCCCTGAAAGATTCGTATCTTTCAGGGGTAAAGAGTTTTCTGTTGCATGTTAGCTTGGGGAGCAATCAAACTTGACGCACAAATGATATTCACGTGGCCCCAGCATGATGAAGTGATAAGATGAAACATCTGTGCTAAAAATAGTCACCCGAGAACTGTCGGAAATTGGGTTAAGGGTCTGATGACCTCCAATTCTTTTGTAGTCAGTGTGGCATAGTGGTAACAGTAGTGGACACGCCAAGGGGCATGCAACCCTGGCTGTCCGGGTTCGAATCATTCAGGGGTAAACGGGTACTGTGTACGTTTAGGGGTGATCCTGTATGTCATGGGTTCGAATCCTAGCCGGAATCAAATAGATTTCTTAGTGAACTATGACTTGCGCGTTCATGCAGCCTTTCTCACATTATCTATATAAATAAAAATGTAAATGTTCGTTTGTTCAAAATCGCTAATCTCCCAAAGTTCTTCACGATTGCTTTGCAATTTTGACACAACCTTCCATTTGCATACGAGCATGTTTATATATACCTACTATATAGATGTCACGTCCCTACAAAAAACATGCCTTTTTTTAAAACTGTGTTCTTCATGTGTGTTTTCATGTGAGGGAAATCTCTGAAACTTCTTAACCGATTGCTTTGAATTTTTGACTCAATGTTGCATTCGAATACATGTGTGTTTTTTATACCTACTATATACGTGCCACTCCTGTGACAGGTAAAAAGATGTTTCTTTGAAAAACAGCACCATCTGTTGCACATAAAAGCAACACACACTGTAATCCCTGAAAGTTCTTCACTGATTGCTTTGAAATTTTGATACAACTTTCCACTCGAATACGCACATGTTTTTATATACCTACTATATAGATGTCATACCTGTGATAGGTAAAAACATGCTTTTTTTGAAAAAACAGCACCATTTGCTGAACATAAAAGCAACACACACTATACTAAATATGTTACGATTCCATTTTAATCAGAACACCGGTTGCATATTGCTCCTGCTATCTGGATTCAAGTCACTTCTGGAGTGTGGAGTTTTCAGTTGCATATATGCTTGGAGACCATTTAAGCTTGTTTGCATTTGTGTTGCTCACAGGGCCTCACAAAGTGAGGTGATTTAATGAAATAACTATGCCCAAGATTACCATCAAAGTGCAATCGGGACGGTAGTCAAATAGTGTCGGCTATCTACTACCCCGGGTACAGGGGTACATGTACCCAGGGTACCCTATACAATATATACATATTATATACTAGCTGTAACCGGCCACACATTGCTGTGGCTCAGCAATGCATGCACGTTGATATCCGAGGATATTTGACCACGGTCCCGATGGCACTTTGATGGTAATTTTGGGCATAGTTATTTCATCAAATCGCCTCACTTTGTGAGGCCCTGTGAGCAACACAAATGTGAACAAGCTTGAATGGTCTCCAAGCATATATATAACGGAAAACTCCACACACCAGAAGTGACTTGAACTCAGACCGCCAGGAGCACAATGTAACTGGTGTACATGGTACCTTAACCACTCGACTATCAGTGACCGTACAAAAGACGACGATAGCCGAGGCTATTTGACTACCGTCCCGACGGCACTTTGATGGTAATCTTGGGCATAGTTATTTCATCGAATCACTTCACTTTGTGGGGCCACGTGAGCAACACAAATGCAATCAAGCTTGAATGGTCCCCAAGCATATATGCAACTCAAAACTCCACACCCGAGAAGTGACGCAAACCCAGAGAGTCAGGAGCAATATGCAACTGGTGTACATGGTACCTTAACCACTCGACCAATAATGCATATATGCTTGGGGACCATTCAAGCTTATATATATATATATATATATATATATATATATATATATATATATATATATATATATATATATATATATATATATATATATATATATATATATATATATATATATATATATATATATATATATATATATATGAAAACTCACACCCCAGAAGTGACTCGAACCCATACTCCCAGGAGCAACGCAACTGGTATGTACAAGACGCCTTAATCCACTTGACCATCACGACCGGACATAATGAGGTGATAGCCGAGGCTATTTGAACCACCCCACCGCCGGCACTCGGATAGTAATCTTGGGCATAGCATTTTACCAAATCACCTCATTCTTTGGGGCACACGTGAGGAACACAAATGCGAACAAGCCTGAATGGTCCCCAGGACAATATGCAAATGAAAACTCACACCCCAGAAGTGACTCGAACCCATACTCCCAGGAGCAACGCAACTGGTATGTACAAGACGCCTTAATCCACTTGACCATCACGGCCGGACATAATGAGGTGATAGCCGAGGCTATTTGAACCACCCCAGCCGGCTCGGCAGCCTCGGCTATCACTTTCCTTTTGACGGCCGTGATGGTCAAGTGGATTAAGGCGCCCTGTAGTTACCAGTTGCGTTGCTCCTGGGAGTATGGGTTCGAGTAATCTTGGGCATAGCATTTCAGCAAATCACCTCATTCTTTGGGGCACACGTGAGGAACACAAATGCAAACAAGCCTGAATGGTCCCCAGGACTATATGCGAATGGTCCAAACTCACACCCCATAAGTGACTCGAGTACCCATACTCCCAGGAGCAACGCAACTCGTAACTACAGGGCGCCTTAATCCACTTGACCATCACGGCCGTCAAAATGCCCAAGAAGTGATAGCCGAGGCTCAAATAGCCTGAGCTATCACTTCCTTTTGACGGCCGTGATGGTCAAGTGGATTAAGGCGCCCTGTAGTTACCAGTTGCGTTGCTCCTGGGAGTATGGGTTCGAGTCACTTCTGGGGTGTGAGTTTTCATTCGCATATAGTCCTGGGGACCATTCAGGCTTGTTTGCATTTGTGTTCCTCACGTGTGCCCCAAAGAATGAGGTGATTTGGTGAAATGCTATGCCCAAGATTACCATCCGAGTTGCCCGACTAAGTGGCTCAAATAGCCTCGGCTATCACTTCCTTTTGACGGCCGTGATGGTCAAGTGGATTAAGGCGCCCTGTAGTTACCAGTTGCGTTGCTCCTGGGAGTATGGGTTCGAGTCACTTCTGGGGTGTGAGTTTTCATTCGCATATAGTCCTGGGGACCATTCAGGCTTGTTTGCATTTGTGTTCCTCACGTGTGCCCCAAAGAATGAGGTGATTTGGTGAAATGCTATGCCCAAGATTACCATCCGAGTTGCCGTCGGGGAAGTGGCTCAAATAGCCTCGGCTATCACTTCCTTTTGACGGCCGTGATGGTCAAGTATATATATATATATATATATATATATATATATATATATATATATATATATATATATATATATATATATATATATATATATATATATATATATATATATATATATATATATATATATATATATATATATATATATATATATATATATATATATATATATATATATGTATGTATATATATGTCGTACCTAGTAGCCAGAACGCACTTCTCAGCCTACTATCGAAGGCCCAATTTGCCTAATAAGCCAAGTTTTCATGAATTATTTGTTTTTCGACTACCTAACCTACCTGACCTAACCTAACCTAACTTTTTTGGCTACCTAACCTAACCTAACCTATAAAGATAGGTTAGGTTAGGTAGGGTTGGTTAGGTTCGGTCATATATCTACGTTAATTTCAACTCCAATAAAAAAAATTGACCTCATACATAATGAAATGGGTAGCTTTATCATTTCATAAGAAAAAAATTAGAGAAAATATATTAATTCAGGAAAACTTGGCTTATTAGGCAAATCGGGTCTTGCATAGTAGGCCGAGAAGTACATTCTGGCTACTAGGTACGACATATATATATATATATATATATATATATATATATATATATGAATGAAAACTCACACCCCAGAAGTGACTCGAACCCATACTCTCAGAAGCAACGCAACTGGTAACTACAGGGCGCCTTAATCCGCTTGACCATCACGGCCGTCAAAAGGAAGTGATAGCCGAGGCTATTTGAGCCACTTCCCCGACGGCAACTCGGATGGTAATCTTGGGCATAGCATTTCACCAAATCACCTCATTCTTTGGGGCACACGTGAGGAACACAAATGCGAACAAGCCTGAATGGTCCCCAGGACTATATGCGAATGAAAACTCACACCCCAGAAGTGACTCGAACCCATACTCCCAGAAGCAACGCAACTGGTAACTACAGGGCGCCTTAATCCGCTTGACCATCACGGCCGTCAAAAGGAAGTGATAGCCGAGGCTATTTGAGCCACTTCCCCGACGGCAACTCGGATGGTAATCTTGGGCATAGCATTTCACCAAATCACCTCATTCTTTGGGGCACACGTGAGGAACACAAATGCGAACAAGCCTGAATGGTCCCCAGGACTATATGCGAATGAAAACTCACACCCCAGAAGTGACTCGAACCCATACTCCCAGAAGCAACGCAACTGGTAACTACAGGGCGCCTTAATCCGCTTGACCATCACGGCCGTCAAAAGGAAGTGATAGCCGAGGCTATTTGAGCCACTTCCCCGACGGCAACTCGGATGGTAATCTTGGGCATAGCATTTCACCAAATCACCTCATTCTTTGGGGCACACGTGAGGAACACAAATGCGAACAAGCCTGAATGGTCCCCAGGACTATATGCGAATGAAAACTCACACCCCAGAAGTGACTCGAACCCATACTCCCAGAAGCAACGCAACTGGTAACTACAGGGCGCCTTAATCCGCTTGACCATCACGGCCGTCAAAAGGTAGTGATAGCCGAGGCTATCACTGAAATGCTATGCCCAAGATTACCATCCGAGTTGCCGTCGGGGAAGTGGCTCAAATAGCCTCGGCTATCACTTCCTTTTGACGGCCGTGATGGTCAAGCGGATTAAGGCGCCCTGTAGTTACCAGTTGCGTTGCTTCTGGGAGTATGGGTTCGAGTCACTTCTGGGGTGTGAGTTTTCATTCGCATATAGTCCTGGGGACCATTCAGGCTTGTTCGCATTTGTGTTCCTCACGTGTGCCCCAAAGAATGAGGTGATTTGGTGAAATGCTATGCCCAAGATTACCATCCGAGTTGCCGTCGGGGAAGTGGCTCAAATAGCCTCGGCTATCACTTCCTTTTGACGGCCGTGATGGTCAAGCGGATTAAGGCGCCCTGTAGTTACCAGTTGCGTTGCTTCTGGGAGTATGGGTTCGAGTCACTTCTGGGGTGAGAGTTTTCATTCGCATATAGTCCTGGGGACCATTCAGGCTTGTTCGCATATATATATATATATATATATATATATATATATATATATATATATATATATATATATATATATATATATATATATATATATATATATATATATATATATATATATATATATGTTGTTGAATATGACCGAAAATGTAAGATTAATAAGTCTAACTCGAATTTTCTCAATATTTCTTATGTTTTTCTTCACTGTCGGCAGTATTGGAAATATAAATTCTCTAAAATTCATTTTTATTTATGGTCCGATGCCTGAAAGCGTTTCTTAATAGCTTATTACATTTTCAAAGACTTAATTTACACACAAATTCATCGTACTTATACTCTATTGGGTGCGTTGAGGTGATATGGTACAAAAGTTTTAGGTGAGGTGAACAAACTTGTGACAAACACACGACAGAACAGGAAACAATGGGTATAACTTGGATACGAGAACATAAGAATGGAAGTAACTGCAGAAGGCCTATTTTCCCATATTTCGTCTTGCTGCTTCCATATTGGTTTGGGGTCTTGAAGTGGGTAGAATATAATTGTGCATTAATTGGCTGTTGATTGCTGGTGTTGACTTTTTGATGTGTAGTGCCTCGCTGATGCCGAGCCGCCTGCTATCGCTGTATCTATCGATGATTTCTGTGTTGTTTTTTAAGATTTCTCTGGTGATGGTCTGGTTGTGAGAAGAGATTATATGTTCCTTGGTGGAGCCCTGTTGTTTATGCATTGTTAATCGCCTGGAAAGAGACGTTGTTGTCTTGCCTATATACTGAGTTCTTTGGGGCTTACAGTCCCCAAGTGGGCATTTAAAGGCATAGACGACATTGGTTTCCTTCAAGGCGTTCTGCTTGGTGTCTGGGGAGTTTATCATGAGTAGATTGGCCGTTTTTTTGGTTTTATAGTAAATTATCACTTGTATTTTCTGATTTTTGTCTGTAGGGATAACGTTCCTATCAACAATATCTTTCAGGACTCTTTCATCCATTTTATGAGCCATCGAAAAGGAGTTCCTGTAAAATAGGGGGTACATGTGTTGTGTTGATTGACTCTTCAAAGGTTGCATGGCGTTTCACCTTTCATTTTATGATATCTTCAACTAAACCGTTAGAGAAGCTGTTGTTGACTAGGACTTGCCTTACCCTACAGAGTTCTTCATCGACATACTTCCATCCTGAGCTGTGGCTGAGAGCACGGTTGACATAAGCGTTAACGACACTCCTCTTGTACCTGTCTGGATAGTCACTATTGGCATTGAGGCACATTCCTATGTTTATTACCTTAGTGTAGACTGCAGTGTGGAAGCCTCTGCTTCTTTCCATGACTGTTACATCCATATATATATATATATATATATATATATATATATATATATATATATATATATATATATATATATATATATATATATATATATATATGTATGTATATATATATATGTATATATATATATATATATATATATATATATATATATATATATATATATATATATATATATATATATATATATATATATATATATATATATTTATATATATATATATATTTATATATATATATATATATTTATATATATTTTTTTTTTTTTTATTTTTAGATTTTTTTGAGGGGGAAATGCAGATTTTTCCATTACACCTTTCATTAAACACAACAGCAATGTGACTATTGTTAATTTTCTCATGGATATTTTCCATTCTACTTAAGTATTTTCTACCATCTAGAGGGTGAAGAAACACTAGATCACTTAATCTTTCCATTATATATCCTCGACATTTTGTGAACAATTTAACATCTTCAAGAATATACACAAGGTACACATGAATACTATTTTTACATATGACAAACATTGGCATTTTTCGGTGTGGGTCCCCGTCACTTTCCGATTGAGTGCCCCCTCAATTGTAGAGAATGGCGAAGGATCGGAAGAGGTGATTGATGCATAACTCCATCTTCTAGTTGTCCACTTGATCTGCTATCTTCCTTTTGGGTCAATGGAGGACCATCGAACAGCTGTATGCTCGAAGTCTAGTTCATCTGAATGTTGATTACTGTTGCTAGCTCCCGAATGAACACGGACTCAAGCATTCAGAACCTTCGTCGATCATCGGTGTGTGTGATTGTTGTGGTGTTCTTCGCTATGTGCTGGTGATTCAGGATTGCTTTGTGGTGTTCAGATTGATGTTGCTTAATAAATCCTCCTTGCAAGTGAAGTGTAAGACAGTTGCTCAGTGCATTCGTGGTATATCAATACAGCATACTTTTCGGAGTACACTGTCTCCGGAATTGCATTTGTATCGATATATACTATCTCAGTTAGTCAGAGGAGTCACAGACAAAACGAGGTGTATTCACTGAAAGATCTTATGTTTTCTAAGAGTCTGGTCTAGGGTTGGGCATAACCACCATACTGTACACAAGAATGTTTTGATCTGCAATCACAATAGATTCGCTAATCGTGGCGAGCCATCAGATCACTATTTAAATCACCACCAGCTGGCCATCCCAACCAAGCTAAACCTGCTGACCTATTCTAGCTAGCCTTGAATCAAGTCCTTGATGCTATTGCATTTAAATCTCCAGTTTAAAATATATAATAGAAACAGTTGTATGTATATTCTCAACAATTATACAAGCGCCATTGTTGGGTCACACTGCTTTCATTGTGGTAGTGTTCTTTATCCCCATTAGTAGATGGGTGTTACATTTTTATCCTAATGTCGTATATCTGCATTTCACATACCTTATAATCTATCAACCTTTTCAGTTTTATGTTCATTCATCTTGGCCATCAGTAATATGCATACAGTTTAGAAAAATGGATATATATTTAAACTCTGCAGATCATTAAAGGAGTAACAAAGTAAGAGAGAGAGAGAGAGAGATTTAGGCAGCACAGAGAATAAATCCATTACTCTGCTCGCATTGAAATCTCTGAGCAAAAATATATTTACTGTCTGTCAGAGAGAGAGAGAACGAACCACATACACAGCTAGGCTATCCTTACGTAACCTTACCAGGAGTATATTAACATACACAGTTTGCATAAAAAATACACAACATTTAAAGAATAATTTTATTCCCATTTATACATTCTAGCTTCCTTAAAATGCAAGCAAACACATTTTTCTTCAACGTCAATTTATGTAGTGCTGTTGCCGAGTCCAACCAAAATACCTGCCCAAATGTTGTACCTATTATTTTCGCAGGTATGTTGACCAGACCACACACTAGAAGGTGAAGGGACGACGAGTGTACTCACCTAGTTGTACTCACCTAGTTGTGTTTGCGGGGGTTGAGCTCTGGCTCTTTGGTCCCGCCTCTCAACCGTCAATCAACAGGTGTACAGATTCATGAGCCTATCGGGCTCTGTCATATCTACACTTGAAACTGTGTATGGAGTCAGCCTCCACCACATCACTTCCTAATGCATTCCATTTGTCAACCACTCTGACACTAAAAAAGTTCTTTCTAATATTTCTGTGGCTCATTTGGGCACTCAGTTTCCACCTGTGTCCCCTTGTGCGTGTTCCCCTTGTGTTAAATAGACTGTCTTTATCTACCCTATCAATCCCCTTCAGAATCTTGAATGTGGTGATCATGTCCCCCCTAACTCTTCTGTCTTCCAGCGAAGTGAGGTTTAATTCCCGTAGTCTCTCCTCGTAGCTCATACCTCTCAGCTCGGGTACTAGTCTGGTGGCAAACCTTTGAACCTTTTCCAGTTTAGTCTTATCCTTGACTAGATATGGACTCCATGCTGGGGCTGCATACTCCAGGATTGGCCTGACATATGTGGTATACAAAGTTCTGAATGATTCTTTACACAAGTTTCTGAATGCCGTTCGTATGTTGGCCAGCCTGGCATATGCCGCTGATGTTATCCGCTTGATATGTGCTGCAGGAGACAGGTCTGGCGTGATATCAACCCCCAAGTCTTTTTCCTTCTCTGACTCCTGAAGAATTTCCTCTCCCAGATGATACCTTGTATCTGGCCTCCTGCTCCCTACACCTATCTTCATTACATTACATTTGGTTGGGTTAAACTCTAACAACCATTTGTTCGACCATTCCTTCAGCTTGTCTAGGTCTTCTTGAAGCCTCAAACAGTCCTCTTCTGTTTTAATCCTTCTCATAATTTTAGCATCGTCCGCAAACATTGAGAGAAATGAATCGATACCCTCCGGGAGATCATTTACATATATCAGAAACAAGATAGGACCGAGTACAGAGCCCTGTGGGACTCCACTGGTGACTTCACGCCAATCGGAGGTCTCACCCCTCACCGTAACTCTCTGCTTCCTATTGCTTAGATACTCCCTTATCCACTGGAGCACCTTACCAGCTACACCTGCCTGTCTCTCCAGCTTATGTACCAGCCTCTTATGCGGTACTGTGTCAAAGGCTTTCCGACAATCCAAGAAAATGCAGTCCGCCCAGCCCTCTCTTTCTTGCTTAATCTGTGTCACCTGATCGTAGAATTCTATCAAGCCTGTAAGGCAAGATTTACCCTCCCTGAATCCATGTTGGCGATTTGTCACGAAGTCCCTTCTCTCCAGATGTGTTACCAGGTTTTTTCTCACGATCTTCTCCATCACCTTGCATGGTATACAAGTCAAGGACACTGGCCTGTAGTTCAGTGCCTCTTGTCTGTCGCCCTTTTTGTATATTGGGACCACATTCGCCGTCTTCCATATTTCTGGTAGGTCTCCCGTCTCTAGTGACTTACTATACACTATGGAGAGTGGCAGGCAAAGTGCCTCTGCACACTCTTTCAGTACCCATGGTGAGATCCCATCTGGACCAACAGCCTTTCTAACATCCAGATCCAGCAGGTGTCTCTTGACCTCCTCTCTCGTAATTTCGAACTCCTCCAAGGCCGCCTGGTTTACCTCCCTTTCTCCTAGCACAGTGACCTCACCCTGTTCTATTGTGAAGACCTCCTGGAACCTCTTGTTGAGTTCCTCACACACCTCTCTGTCATTCTCTGTATACCTGTCCTCGCCTGTTCTAAGTTTCAATACCTGTTCTTTCACTGTTGTTTTCCTTCTGATGTGACTGTGGAGTAGCTTTGGTTCGGTCTTGGCTTTGTTTGCTATATCATTTTCAAAATTTTTCTCTGCTTCTCTTCTCACCCTGACGTACTCATTCCTGGTTCTCTGGTATCTCTCTCTGCTTTCTGGTGTTCTGTTATTCCGGAAGTTCCTCCACGCCTTTTTGTTCAGTTTCTTCGCTTCCATACATGCCCTATTATACCATGGATTCTTCTGTTGCTTCTCGGATTTTTCCCTTTGGGCCGGGATGAACCTGTTTACTGCCTCCTGACACTTTTGGGTAACATAGTCCATCATACCCTGTACAGACTTGTCTCTGAGGTCTGTGTCCCAAGGTATTTCACTTAGGAAACTTCTCATCTGTTCATAATTCCCCTTTCGGTATGCCAGCCTTTTGATTCCTAGTTCTTTTTGGGGGGAGATAAGTCCTAGCTCTACCAGGTACTCAAAGTTCAATACACTGTGGTCACTCATTCCCAAGGGCGCTTCCATCTTAACTTCCCTTATATCCCATTCATTTAGGGTAAATATCAAATCAAGCATTGCTGGTTCATCTTCTCCTCTCATTCTTGTTGGTTCTTTGGTGTGCTGGCTTAGAAAGTTTCTTGTTGCCACGTCCAGCAGCTTAGCTCTCCATGTTTCTGGTCCTCCATGCGGGTCTCTGTTCTTCCAATCTATCTTCCCATGGTTGAAGTCTCCCATAATTAGTAGTCCAGATCCATTCCTGCTAGCAACAGAAGCTGCTCTTTCTATTATGTTAATGGTGGCCATGTTGTTTCTATCATATTCCTGTCTAGGTCTTCTGTCATTTGGTGGTGGATTATATATGACTGCGACTATAATTTTTTTCCCTCCATTTGTTACAGTACCTGCTATGTAGTCACTGAAACCTTCGCAGCCCTGAATATCCATCTCCTCAAAATCCCAGCCTTGTCTTACCAGCAGAGCTACACCACCCCCACCTCTTCCTTCCCTCTCTTTCCTCATAACATAATAGTCCTGTGGGAACACTGCATTTGTTATCGTTTTCGTGATCTTTGTTTCTGTGAGGGCTATTATGTCTGGGTTTTCCTCTAGTACCAGTTCTCCAAGCTCATTTGCTTTATTTGTAATTCCATCTATGTTTGTGTACATCGCTTTGAGGCTCACTTTCTTCTGTCCCTTCTCAAATCGCCTCCTTGGTGAGTGTTCTGCTGGTGGGGGAGGCTGTTCCATGGGTGTGAGGACCTGTGAGGTGGATAACAGGGTCTCAGAGGATACTGGGATGAGGGGCGGGGGATCCAGTGAAGGGGGGGGGACAGGGAGGGTATGGGGTGAAAGGGGAGGGAGGACAGGAAGGAAAGGGGGGAGGGGGGACATATCGGGGAAGGGGACTCGGTAGAATGGGGTGGGGGGAGGGAGATTTGGCTGAACTTTTGAGTGGGGGCAGGGAGGGTTTGGGGTAGGGGGGTTTTCTATGCAGAGGAGGGAGGCGGGGTTGTCCTCCCTTCTGGTGTTACTGGGTAGCTGGTTATGGGTTCCCCCCCTCGCCTCTGGGGTATTGGGTTGGGAGCTGTGACTTCCTGGTTTTCCCCTCTCGCCCTGCGCCTCTTCCTTGCTTCTGCCGCCACGGCTCTCTCCTCCCTTGTCATGTCTCTCTGGAGGAATACATTTTTTAATTTTTCCATATTTTTCAGGGAGCTCTTCCTTGATAGGATCTTCTCCTTTGTGTTCTCGTTTGCAAACACTATCTTTATCATTCGGTCTCGGTCTTTGTTGTACCGGCCTAGCCTGAAAACCTTCTCAATGCTATGCTCAGCCCCTTCCATGTCTAGTGCCTTTAGTACTTCATTCACTGCTGCTTTGTCCTTGTCACTCCACTCTGTCCTATTAGATCCTTCCTGCTCCTTAATACCCACAGCAACCACTGATCTGTTCCTTTCCAGCAGTTGGCTAGTGGAGCGTGCCGCCTCCTGCGAGGTGGCTGCTTTCATGGCCACCTCCATCACTGCAGTCATTACTTCAGAGTTATTTTGTTTTAGTATTTCCGCAAATGTTGCTTTTATTGTGGCATTCTCATCCAGAAAACTATTACCACCTTCTCCCTGGGTGGTTTTCTGATTCTCAGCCTCGATACCATTTTCTTTGAGGGCTCTAATCTCCTCCTTTGCTGCTGTCAGCTCTCTTTCAGGTTGCTTATTTCGTTCTTCATTTCCTGCATCATTTCTTGCATCTCACTCTTGATGTCCTCCAGAAACTGGGCGAACATTTCCTTCATCTCGTCACCTTGGCTCTTTCCTGTTCCCCTGGGACCTCTGGCTGCCATGCTTGACCCTGTTGGGATGGGGGAGGAGAGAGAGAGAGAGAGGAAGAGAGAGAGAAAGAGAGAGAGAGAAAGGGAGTGATAAAGGGAGAAATAAATGGGTGGGTGGAGGGGATCCGACCCTTCCACTGAAGTGAGAAGAAAGTAGAAGGGGAGGGGGGGGAGGAGATGGAGAGAGAGGCGGGAGGGAAAGAGAGGAGAGGGAGAGAGTGGGTGAGGGAGAGAGTGGGTGAGGGAGAGAGCGGGTGAGGGAGAGAGCGGGTGAGGTGTGTGTGTGTGTGTGTGTGTGTGCGCGTGTGTGTGCAGAGAGGGAGGGGGAAGGAAAGAGAGGGAGGGGGAAGGAAAGAGAGGGAGGGAGGGGGAAGGAAAGAGAGGGAGGGAGAGGGGGGGGGAGGGAGAGAGGGAGGAGGAGAGAGAGAGAGAGAGGAGAGAGAGAGAGGGAGGGGGAGAGAGAGAGAGAGAGAGAGAGAGAGAGAGAGAGAGAGAGAGAGAGAGAGAGAGAGAGAGAGAGAGAGAGAGAGAGAGAGAGAGAGAGAAAGCAGAGAGGAGAGAGAGAGAGAGAGAGAGCAGGAGAGAGAGAGAGAGAGCAGGAGAGAGATAGTGGGAGAGGGAGAGAGGGAGTGGGAGAGAGGGAGAGTGGGGAGGGAAAGAGTGTGTGTATGGGCGATGCGGGGGACTGGTGGTGGGGGAGGCAGATGGCGACTAAGTCAGGTCAGGTCCGATGGTGGGGTCAAGATGGGGGGGGGGGATAGTAAGGTCCTATCCCAGATGCCTTTTCCCCTGACTGGACAATTGTGTGTGTGTGTGTGTGTGTGCACGCGTGTGTGTGTCTGTTTTAGCGTGTGCACACTTGTGTGCGTGTATGTGTCAAGATATCCCTTATGCATTACCTCTGCCTAAATGAGCCACTCTGAGATTTTTAAATATATATGATATCCTGAACGAGAATTTGATAATCTTTTACCTCAATCTGTACACCTGATTAATTGACCAGAGAGGGGGGTACATACCAGTCTGCCTCCCGCTCACACAACCAGATGAGCGATGTATGATGACGATGGTTATCCGTCGTTGTCTCCCACTAGGTGATTCACTAAGTGCTGGTAGATTGATGAGGTCGTTCTTCTCTTTCAACACAAAGCTCTGGAGTCAGTCACTGTATCGTTATGTGACAGTTCACTAATTCACTGTACCACTGATCACAGTCACCACTCAACAGCACAATCAGGTAGCTCCACGGCGGGTCGTCCCACCCGGTCAGGTCACACACTTACATGCACCGGTGATGCCCTAGCTCCACTTTTGGTTTCTTCACCAAATCTTCGCACTATCACTAGCGATATGACTATGCTATGTTGCACCCTGCTAGCTACACACTGCGAGAGGCCAAATACTATGATCTAGCCTCTATACTCCTTCAATGTCCCGAGAAATTGACGAATTTCCGCGGACCTCACTAATCGCGTGTGTCTCCTACCTTCTCCGTGCGCGTGTGTGTGTGGTCTGGTCAACATACTTTAGCCACGTTATTGTGACTCATCGCCTTCGCAGGTATATATCGTACATATCCCAACTCTGCATCTTAAGTGAACTTGGAGGTCTATATTCGTACTGCTTTTGCTGCGAAGACTTCCGTTGTTGCCTTCCTTTTTGACCTGGAAAAGGCTTACGACACCACTTGGCGATATCATATTCTATCCCAGCTTCATTCTTTTGGCCTTCATGGTCATCTCCCTCTCTTTCTCCGAAGCTTCCTCTCTCGTCGTTCCTTTCGGGTGAGGCTTGGTACCACTCTCTCCCTGCCTCTTTTCAGCAATACAAAGGTGCGCCCCAGGGTAGTGTTCTGAGCACTACTCTTTTTCTGGTTGCCCTCAATGGACTTCTTTCCTCTCTTCCTTCTGGCATCTTCTCCGCTCTCTATGTCGACGACCTTTTCCTTTGCTGTCAGGGTGATGATTCGCCTCTCCTTCAACGTCGGCTTCAACTTCTGATTGATGCCGTGTCGTCTTGGGCCACCGATCATGGCTTCAGGTTCTCTACGTCTAAGTCTTGTGCTATGACTTTTACTCGGAAGCGTGTCGTTCTTCGTCCTTCTTTGTCGCTTTATGGTTACCCAATTGTGTACAAGGATTCTGCTAAGTTTTTGGGGTTGATTTTTGACACTCGTTTGTCTTGGTCGCCCCATATCTCTTACCTCCGTGTTGAATGCTCTAAGGAACTTACTCTCCTTTGGGTATTGTCCCATACTTCTTGGGGAGCAAGTAGGTGCACTCTCCTCGCTTTACATTCCTTTCTCGTCCTGTCTAAGCTCGATTATGGTTGCCCTGCTTACTCGTCTGTTTCTCCTTCTACTCTTCGCCGTCTTGATGTTTTGCACCATACTGGGTTGTGCCTCAATTCTGGTGCCTTATGTTTGACTCCCGTCCTCAACTTGTATGTTGACACTGGCTTCCTATCTCTCCAGGACCGCCGTGATCGCTACTGTCTCAGCTATCTTGCGCGGTCCTTACAACATCCTTCCTCTCGCCTCTGTCGTGCTTTAACTTTTGCCCCTCCTGTGGTTCCTGTTTCTCTTAACCACCTCCCTCTTTCTGTCCAGTTATCTTGCTTACAGGATTCTCTTTCAGATCGTATTTCTAATATTTCTCCTTGTGTTGTTCCTTCTTTGCCCCCATGGAGGGTCCCCCTTCCGCAGTTTTGTACATCCTTAACCTGCAACACTAAAGCTTTTACACCTCCTACGGTTCTAAAACACCTTTTCCTTGAGCACTTTTCTTCTCACTCCCGCTCCGTTTCCATCTTCACTGATGGGTCAAAGTCTGCGGATGGTGTAGGCTACTCTGTTGTTTTTCCTGATTGCACTTATATGTGTTGCTTACCTCCGGAGACTAGCATCTTCACTGCGGAACTTATGCTATTCGTCTCCTGCTTTCTCATTGTCAATCTTCCTTTGTAGTTGTCGTTGACTCTCATAGTGCCCTCATGGCTCTCGGGTCCTTTAATTCGGTTCATCCAGTGGTTGTCGAGATCCATGCATTGGCTGTTTCTTATTCACAGTAAATTTAAGTCGGTTGAGTTTTGCTGGGTTCCCAGCCATTTTGGTGTCTCTTTAAATGAACGTGCGGATGCTTCCGCCAGGGAAGCTGTCCGCTCTTGTCCCATCTCTCGTAAAGGTATTCCTTATTCCAACTTTTACCCGGTTATCCATTTCTCCATCCTTACCCGTTGGTAGGCTTGTCGGTCTTCTGTTACTGGTAACAAATTGCGTACTCTTAAGGGTTGTGTCCTCGTGGCCATCCTCCTACCACCATAATTGGCGATGGGAAACAGCTCTTGCGAGGTTGCGTACTGGCCATACTCACTTAACTCATGGTCACTTGATGGAGCGCTGCCCTGCTCCTTATTGTCCACATTGCATTGTCCCTCTTACGGTCATGTGTATCCGTGTTGCATGTCCTGACTTCTGGGATGAGCGTGTGTTTTGTTTTCCGACCATCCCCCACAGTCGCTTGTCCCTCGATAGAATTCTTGGTGACTCGGATACTTTGATATCGTTTGCCTTATGCATTTCTGTTCTCGTATTGGTCTCCTTGGTGATATTTAGCGCCCTCTGATTATCCCACACATTTGATGATGCTACATAGCCTTCCTGGTTTGGTGCCTTCTTTTGATAATTACTTACTTACTTTCCTGTCAAAGATGAGGCATATATATAGTAGATATATAAAAAGATGTGCCTGCAACGTTGCAACGTTGCAGTCAAAATGCAATGCATTTTGACTGCAAAATGAATGCAACGTTGTGTCAAAATTTCAAAGCAATCGGTAAAAAGGTTACGAAGATTTCTCTCAAATGAAAAACACAGTTTTTCAGAAAAATCATGTATTTTTACCATCACAGACGTTACATCTATATAGTATGTATATAAAAACCTGGCGATAGGAACGTTGTGTGAAAATTTTAAAGCAATCGGTGAAGAACTTTCGGAGATTACCGGTTATGGACAAACGAACATTTCTATTTTTATTTATATAGATTACCTCTATCCTGCGCACTTGTTGGTGATAAATCAGCTTGTTACAGAACATATTTTAATTACACTTTCTATATATTTTCATCAATTATTATACATGTAAAGACATGATGGTAGGTTTTTTGCTAATGCATAAAATAGTTACATATGAGAATATTACACGATCATAGAATAGCTGCTGCTTATTATTATTATTAGTCTTCACAATACACAACTTATTCATTATTAGTCTTCACTCTACACAGCTTATTCATTATTTGTCTTCATTATTAGAATTTCAGTATTTCGCTCGTTTTTTGTTGTCATCTGTGAAAGTTCGAGTTTCCTTTTGCCTGGGCCTGATACTTGTAGTTTTTGTTCTAGATTTTTCAAAGGAGAAAAAGTGTTTCGGAATCTTCTCTATTTAGCTGATGGCCTTTTGCTATCTTTGCCTCTTGGATTTTATATGATTCTTGTAGCTTTAATTTAATTGTTTCTATTTCTGTACCTGGCCTCCTTTGTCGTTCTTGAGACAGGGCGGGTGTTCAAGATTCGTTTTCTTCGTCTATAGTGGGAACGTCGTTCTCGTGTCAGTATGCATCTCTTCCTCTTCTTTTTTTTCTTAAGAAGCATGAGTTTTCTTGAGCATATTTCTAGTGCCACCGAGATTTTCTCGAAGCACTGGTTTCGGTTTGTATTTTGTGGCTGTTCTTCGCAGCTTATATCTATGAGCAGACTATCTTTTCTAGTTGGTTCTTATATGATGGTTTAAGGCAAATGTTACACATCTCTAGCAGGTCATTTGTATGACTGTTCATTTAGGCTACTTCCCGGTATTCTCTCTGATATTTACCTGAATTAACATGAGGTACACTAACACTAGTTGCCTTGCCGAGGACAGGAAGCCGGTGGCTTATCAAAGGTCCCCTCATTTACCCTGATGTTGTAATCTGTGTCAAATATGATTGTATATGCTACGTTCTTCCATTTTAGGTGCCCTGAAGACAGAATGCTCACCAACGGCCGAGAACCTGCTCTTTGAACCTGTTATTTTCTCATCATTATCGCCTGGCCTTGAGTCTGGCACTATGACACCATTGTGTAGTTGATTGTGCGTGGCGCCATGTTCTACAGGATGATTACCTCATCAACGCCTGAGAACTTGCTCCGTGAACCTGTTATTTTCTCATCCTAATCACCTGGCCTCGAGTCTGGCACTGTGGCACCACGTGTCTGGTTACCATCCTCCTCCTCTTCTGGTCCACACATGTCTAGAATTAACTCGGCAAATTGTTGTTGTTGGCAAGTATTGCAACATTATGCAACATCACATGTGATACACACTGCTGGAGCCTTATCGTCCTATACCATAACACTATCAATAGCAAGCATTATCGTAGGCTTGGTGTCACTTAGGCATTTAGAGGTCTAACTTAGCCAACGACTGGCCTCCCCCAGGATGCAACCCACGACAGTTGCCTGGCTCCCGCGTCCTGCTCCTGGATACTATTCACAACTAAGGAAGCAGAGGCATCAAGAGAAGGGAAACAGTCCCAACGTTTTGGCTTACCCAGGACTGTAGTTATGATCAGACTGTAAAAACTCTTAATAACTTGAGAGCTGGTGGGGATGAGTCTACTGTAAACATGTCTACTGGGCAGTCTACAGATTACCGGCTGGCTCTCGTGAAGACCCAGGCAAGACCCAGGCAAGAGTATGATAGAAACAACATGGCAGTTAACACTATAATTGAGAGAGCAGCCGCTGCTGCCTGTAGAAATAGATCCCATCTGCTCATAATAGGGGACTTTAATCACAGAAGGATTGACTGGGAAAACAAGGAACCACATGGAGGTGAGGAAACTTGGAGAGCGAAACTCTTGGATATGGGGACAAGAAACTTTCTAAGTCAGCATGTCAAGGGTCCCACAAGAATGAGAGGCAATGATGAACCAACAAGACTAGACCTAGTTCTCACTCTAACTCTGACATAAGGGAAATCGGTTACGAAGCCCCCGTTGGAATGAGCGATCACAGTGTACTGATGTTTGAGTATCTGGTCGAAGAAGGGTTAATGTACTCAAAGAAGGGCCCAGAAAACAAAAGGCTAGCATTCCGAAAGGGAGACTATGGAGAGATAAGGAAATTCCTAACATGTATAGCTTGGGAAACAGAGCTCAACGGCCGAAGACATGATGGACTTCATCACACAGAAGTGTAGGAGGCGGCAGACAAGTTCGTCCCAGTACAAAGAGTAAGAAATGAAATGCAGACGAGAAACCCTAGTAAAGCAACTAAGTACAAGGGCATGGAGGAACTATATAAATAATAGGACACTAATAAGCAGAGAAAGATACCAGAGTGACAGGAATGAATACGTCAGGGTGAGAAGAGAGGCAGAAAGACAATATGAAAATGGCATAGCAAGTAAGGTAAAGACTCAACCTAAATTGCTGCACAGCCACATCAGGGGAAAAACAACAGTGAAGGAACAGGTAATGAAACTGGGGATAGGGGTAGACAAATTCACTACAAACGACAAGGAAGTGTGCATGGAACTCAATAAGAGATTCCAGGGGGTCTTCACAGTAGAGCAAGGGGAAGTCCCAGAGATAAGAGAGGGAATATCTAACCAAACACCACTAGATGAGCTTGTGATTACCAGTGGGGAGGTGAGGAAGCATCTGCTAGAGTTGGATGTGACAGAGCTATAGGCCCGGATGGAATCTCACCATGGATACTAAAGGAAGGAGCAGAAGCACTGTGCCTACCACTCTCCTTGGTGTTTAACAAATCACTGGTAACAGGTGAACTGCCGAAAGTCTGGAAGACAGCTAATGTAGTCCCGATATTCAAGAAGGGTGATAGGCAGGAGGCACTGAACTACAGTCCAGTGCCACTAACTTGCATACCATGCAAGGTGTTGAAGAATACTGTGCGAAAAAAGCTAGTGGAACATCTGGAGCAGAAGAACTTTGTATCACAGCACCAGCATGGGTTCAGGGATTGCAAATCATGCCTCACAGGATTAATTGAATTCTACGACCAGGCAACAAAAATCAAGCAAGAAAGAGAGGGGTGGGCAGACTGCATATTTTTGGATTGCCGGAAAGCCTTTGACACAGTGCCACAAAAGAGACTAGTGCACAAACTGGAGATGCTGGCAGAAGTGATAGGGAAGGTACTTCACTGGATAAGGGAGTACCTGAGCAACAGAAGACACCGAGTCACTATGCTGGGGAAGGTCTCGGAGTGGCGAGGCGTCACTAGTGGAATCCCTCAGTGATCAGTTCTTAGATCTGTACTGTTCCTGATATATGTAAATGATCTCCCAGAGGAAATAGACTCGTTCCTCTCAATGTTTGTTGATGAGGCAAAAGTTATGAGGAGGATCAAGACAGAGGACGATAGTACGAGGCTACAAGAAGACCTAAATAAACTGAAGGAATGGTCCAACAAATGGCCACTAAACTTCAACCCAAGCAGATATAAGGTAATGAAACTAGGCGAAGGAAATAGGAGGTTAGACACTGGATATATAATGGGTATATATATCCAGTGTCTAACTTCACGAAACGGACAAAGAGAAAGATCTAGGACTTGTTATCACACCGAACCTGTCTCCTGAAGCCCACATCAAAAGAATAACATCGGCGGCGTATGCGAGGCTGGCTGACATCAGAACTGCCTTCAGAAACCTGTGTAAGGAATCCTTCAGAACCTTGTATACCACATATGTAAGGCCAATCCTGGAGTATGCGGCCCCAGCATGGAGCCCGTACCTTGTCAAGCACAAGACGAAGCTGTGTAACAAAACGATACCTCTGAACGAAGTTCAGAGGTATGCCACCAGGCTAGTCCCAGAACTAAGAAGCATGAGTTACGAGGAAAGGCTGAATGAACTGCTCCTCACGTCGCTGGAAGACAGAAGAGCTCGGGGAGACATGATCACAACATACAAAATTTTCAGGAGAATACACAGGGTAGACAAGGATGAATTATTTAACAAGAGTGGTACTCGCACAAGGAGACACAGGTGGAAGCTGAGTACCCAAGTGAGCCATAGAGATATTAGAAAGAACTTTTTCAGTGTGAGAGTATTTAGTAGATGGAATGCACTAGGAAGTGATGTGGTGGAGGGTGACTCCACACATAGTTTCAAATGTAGATATAACAGAGCCTGAGTAGGTCGGAATCTGTACACCAGTAGACTAACAGTTAAGAGGCGGGACCAAAGAGCCAAAAGCTCAACCCCCGTAAGCACAACTAGGTGAGTACAAAGTGAGCAGGGCACAGGATGGGCAGGCCACAGGATGGGCAGGCCACAGGATGGGCAGGCCGGTAAGAGGGCAGTGTAGACCCCATGAATGAACGCACCTGACCGTGAATTCCACCTGGTGTAAACTCACATAAGAACACTTGGGCTATGTGTTGAGAGATGGTCAGGCACTACAATAGTATCCACTCAAGTGTTTGCCTTACGGGCTATTCATGCCCGTGCCACCTCTCCAGTGGCGTCATCTTCATCGATCGAGGTGTTTGTCACTCTATAATGATGGTCAGCTGCGGTATAATGTTGGTCCTGTAAAGTAAATGGTAGTTATGTACTCTGTTATAGCGATCGGATACTGTATGATATCATTAGTTACAGTACACAGTAACGGTCAATGTACAATAGTCCTCAAAGTTTATAATGGTGGTGGTAATAATAATATTCACTATATACGTGCAAATTACCTGACTTTTCGCTCGTGTGCTACGGCCAAAAAAGGCCGTAATTTGAAAATAACAAATAATTGAAAATAAATATTTCATTTTTCCCCAGAGAACCCAAAACAGAAAACGGGACAATACGTCAGTTTCGTCAGCCAATTTCATTTTGAATAACATTGATTTTTTAGCCTGAGTGCGCACTCTACGAGCGAAAAGCGACGTAGTTTGTGAGAGGAGAGGTTGGGAAGACGAGGGTTGCAGGAACACCTTGCCAGAGGCAGGTGGGAGCCCACACCTGGCTATCTTATCCAGGTTCTTGGGGGGGGGGCAGCTGTCCTGAGCTGCCCTTGAACTGTGTCCGGGGTACCATGACGGCTGGTACTGTCCGGGGGGAGTACCTCCCGTTGACGGTACTGTCTGGGGGGAGTACCTCCCGCTGAAAGGTACTGTCCGGGGGAGTACCTGGTGCTGACGGTACTGTCCGGGGGAGTACCTGGTGCTGACGGTACTGTCCGGGGGGAGTACCTGGTGCTGACGGTACTGTCCAGAGGGAGTACCTCCCACTGACAGTACCGTCCAGAGGGCAACCCGTTCTCGCACTTGCTTATGGTCAATATTGGCTTATTTAATAAGTGCATATGTGACATGCTAATTGATTGTAAATATTTTAGTTTACCTTGAAAACCTTCGTGGAAAACACCGACCTCACCTAACCTTCTTAGTATGTTAAGTTAAGCATCTTATTGCTTCTTATTTACAAGTATTACTTAACCTATACCATTGATAGGTTAAGTAATAATTGTAATTAGGAAGCAATAAGATGCTTAACTTAACATACTAAGAAGGTTAGGTGAGGTCGGTGTTTTCCATGAAGGTTTTCAAGGTAAACTAAAATATTTACAATCATTTAGTATGTCACATATGCACACATTAAATAAGCCAATATTGACTTTAAGCAAGTGCGATAACGGGTTGCAGAGGGAGTACCTCCCACCGACGGTACTGGCCCGGGGAAGTACTTAGCGCTGACGGTAGTAGTAGGGATGATGGTCCAGCTTTCATTGAGAATTTTCCAGCCCAATGACCGCTGGCGCTTCGGGTTCCCTGATAAATTCCCAAGTTTCTTATTTGGAGTTACGGAATTCTTATGGGGAAAATTCAGACCGAAATAATTTCAGAGTTCATAAAAGTTTCTTATAGAAAAATTCAGGGCAAAGTCCGCTCCCGTCTTTTAAAATAAACTCTACGGTCAGTTTTTTTTTATTTTTTGGAAAAGCACTCATTTGGAGTTAATTAAAGAGTTCTTGTGGGGAAATTTCAGACCAAAAATCACTTATTCGTTATTAAAGAGTTCTTATGGAGGAAATTAAAAAATTTTCAGAATTCAGTTTTATGAAAATATTTCAGAGTTCATATAATCATAGAAGTTTATTTAAGAGTCTAAGACCAAAATTATTTAAAAAGACCATTTTCAGAGAATATTGTCATAGAAGTTTTGTTAAGGAAAATAGACATCTTAGCAGTAAGTTTTTGTTTTATATCCATTTGTGGCTATTTCACCTGTAAAAGACCAAAAATTATTCAGAGGTCATTTGAAGACCAATTTTCTTCAGAGTCCATTTAAGACCAAAATATTTCAGAGTTTTACTTACACCTGCGTTCTTAAAGAGTTGTTATAGAGGAAAATCAAATATTGTCAGAGTCCAGTTTATGCCCAAAAATCGTCAGAGACCATTTAAGACCAAAATATGACAGATACCAGTAAACGACTGAAAATTAGCCAGAGTTCACTTTGAGATCAAAATTCGTCTGAGTCCAGTTGAAGACCGATATATAACAGAACTCATTAAAAGACCGAAATTAATTCATAGTCCAGTTGAAGACCGAAAATTAGTCAGAGACCAGCTAAAGACCGAAATATGACAGAAACCATTTTCAGACCTAAATTATTCAGAGTCCCTGTGAAGACCAAAATATAACAGAGATCATTAAAAGACCGCAATTAATCGGAGTCTAGTTGCAGACCAAAATGAGACAGAGTTCAGCTGTAAGCCTGACAATTAGTCAGAGACCAGTTAAAGACAAAATATGATAAAGTTCAATTGAAGACCAAAATTTGTCAGAGTTTGAGACCCCAAAATTATTCAGAGTCCCGTTAAAGACCAAAATTTGTCAAAGACCACATTTTCGCTATGAATATCCCAATTTTAGCCCAATGTTAAACATTCATATTTCGTATGTAGTAAAATATATCCAAACAATTACCAAACTCTAGCTCCTGTTCCCACCTTAACCCCTCTCATATCTTCGTTAATACCTAATCAATTTCCCTGAAATTTACCACACCTGTATTTCAGAATTAGTAAAATACAACAATTTAGTTACCGAGCTGCAGCTCCTGCCCCCCACCTTAGTTCCCTCTCGTTTCTTTGTTAATACTTAAACAATTTTCTTGTAATTTACCCCCTCCCTTTCTGGCCCGTTGTCGTAGTGAGGGGGCTTGGTGGGCAGCTGCCGGAGTGTGATGCTCCATGGGTCAGTCCTCTGTCCTTTTGCAGCCTTATGTTCCTGCTGCTGTCTTTACCAATTTTGCCAGATATCTTTTCCTTTTTCTTGTGTTTCATTTTTCTCCCCCCCACCCCCCCTTTCCTTTTCTCCTTTCTAATTGTCATTACCCGCTGACCTTTTGCCAGTCATGATTATTCTTTCGGACTTCTTCTGTTTTGATGCCCGGGTGTTTGGGGAGGCATACTCTCTCGCCCATAGAATTGTGGTACCCAACGTTGTGAGCGAGGGGACGCTTTTATTGTCAATTCTCCTTTTGTCACTGAACCCAATCTTGACGGACTGACGATTCTTAAGGTGACGACTGTGGGGGTGTATACTCACAACGCACCCCTAGGGGGCCACGGCAAGACCAGCAACAAGACTCTTGTCGGGTGTCCTATATACTGTAATTGTGGCTCTGTGGTGGGTACGGGGGCACATTCGTGAATGAAAGTATTACCTCTCGTTTTCATGTCGCTGAATACTGTTCCTCTTATGACTTCTCACGCTCATGGCGTGGGCTACCAAGCCCCCGAGTCAGACTGTGTTGGAAGACTGGGCTCTGTAGCCCCCGCTATATTGGGCCCAGACCTAGCTCTTCCTTTGACCCTCCTGACTACTCCCCTCGCCTCCCCTCCCTTCTCTGTGGTTGGGTCGAGCCACAAGCCCCCAGTGGTGACCACCTCATCCCCGTCCACACCGCAAGGAGGTATTCTCAGCCCTCTTCTCTTCAACTGTTTAATGGAAAGAATAATGAGGATGAAACTTCCACATCACTGCAGGCTGCTAAACTACGCGGACGACTTTGTCATCATCATAAAAAGAAGGGATGCAGCGCACCTTGCATCCAAATGCTTAGACTGCCTCAGTAAAGAGGCAAAACAGATTGGGATCAAACTCAACCCCTCAAAGTCAAAGGCCATGCCCATAAAAATAGCGAAGCCTAACATCCAACTCACAGTACAGGGTCAACCAATTGAATGTGTGGACACCTTTCAGTATCTAGGAATAATCCTGGACACACACACACACATGAATTTTAATGCTGAGGTCACTTGAGAGAGCGAACTGCGGTCCAGACGGCAATCCTCAGGTCGCTAACCTCCCTCTCTGGAGGAGCCAATCTGCAAGTCCTTCGCACATACTATGTACAGGCAGTCAGATCAGTGATCGATTATGCCGCACCTGCACTCACAAATCTATCACACCAACAGTGGAAAAGTTGCCCAAAACAATGCTATGAGAGCCGCACTGGGAGCCCCCATGTGGACCAGGCTTGAAACTCTTAGACTGGAGACGGGTTTGCCCTCTCTACAAGAAAGAATATCACAAAGGACAGCTACAATTATCAGTAAGATAATTATATCTTCTGATCCAATCCCAGTACGGCAGGCCTTGGTGGTTGGATTAAGCCAAAACAATGGAAACTCTTGGGCTGCAAGAGCAGGAAAAGTCCTAAACAGACTACATTTAAAAAGTATGATTCTTGATAGAGAGGGTGATCATCCACACCCAAATTACACTCCTTCCGCACCGTGGGAAGAGCCTACTTTCAAAATAGTAATAGAAAGTCTCCCAATGAAAAAGGCTGCCTATGATCCGACAATCTTAAGGCGCATAGTAGAAGAGCAAATGTATAGCATAGCAGCAGCAGGAGCCACCCACATCTTCACAGACGGATCGGTAGACACAGAATATGAGAGTGCTAGCGCTGCTCTTTGCACGGCCTGCGTACAGGCATATTGGAGACTGGGAGGACTAGTATCATCAACCCAAACTGAGCTGTTTGCCATACAACAGGCATTCGCATATGTGATTGCACAAAACACTCAAAATGCAATCATACACACAGACTCAAAAGCTGCACTTCAAATACTAGGACAAAAATAGTGGAAAGATAACGTGGAAATAATTACCACCATTTTGTATCTTGGAGAAGTCGTTAAAGGCAAAGGACTCAACATAACCTTAAACTGGATCCCATCCCATGTTGGAATCCCATTAAATGAGAAAGCTGATGAAATTACTAAATTGGCAACTCGTCATCCAGTGATACATAAAACAATTCAACCCAGCCTAGAGAACATAAAAAACATCATCACCAAAAAACTCTCACACCTCAACTAAGCCTACCTACACCAGAGAATAGCTGAAGGTTCGCCCTCTGCAACATGGTATCTTCAGGCAACCAAATTAGAAAGGTTAAATATCCCAAAAGGAATCCACAGGGAAATAGCAGTTAGGTTATATAGACTACGTCTAGGTTACAGATGCAACTGGGAGATTGGTGAACCCCGACTGAGAGAGTGCATCTTCTGCCAAACTGTCACAGAAAAGCCATTACTTCACTATCTTCTGGAATGTGAAGCAACCAACGACCTTAGAAGAGCTTTAAGAGTTCCTGAATCTTGCAGTGGCCACCCTGAAGCCATCAACACAGCCACTCTTCTGGTCAACAAAGGTGTCCAGCAGCTGGACATCCTCATAAGGACTGTGAAGCAGTATCCTCCCCCGCGATAACAGCTTGATGGTTAAATGCAACCTCAGAATACTGAAAAAAAAATTGTACCACTTACGAGATCCAGAGATCCAGTTCCTGTCCTCCGCCTTAGATCAATGTTCATCAAAATTAATTCAGATAAAGATGCTCACCAGTCTATCACGTTATCAAAGTAAACATCCCGTCCTTTAATTATTTTTTTACTCGGCTATGTAAATAATCACTAATGAGCTAATATTCACATGGTAATAAAAATCACACGGTTAAATCTCACGGTCATATCGCACCTTACCTCTTCCTCCCACCTTCCCCTTATCTTCCCCCACCCCCTATATCCCCCTATCCCCACCCCGCACCCATTCGCTCACTTATCTCCCTCTTACCCCTATCTTCCCTCCCCCATTACCCCCATATCTCCCCCTCTCCTCCATTTCCCCGCCCCCATCTTATCTTCATCACCCCTTACCTTCCCCCCTAACCTCCTAGTCCCATGCATCTTACCTATTCCCCAACTTCACCCATACCTTCCTCCCTCCCTCCCTTCCCAGAGTTTAAAGAAATATAGCTTAAATACTCATTCATGTTCACTCCATGTTCTGCAAATGTTCATTACATAAGAACATGGGTAACTGCAGAAGGCCTATTGGCCCATACGAGGCAGCTCCTATCTATAACCACCCAATCCCACTCATATACATGTCCAACCCACGCTTGAAACAATCGAGGGACCCCACCTCCACCACGTTACGCGGTAATTGATTCCACAAATCAACAACCCTGTTACCGAACCAGTATTTACCCAAGTCTTTCCTAAATCTAAACTTATCCAATTTATGCCTATTGTTTCGTGTTTTGTCTTGCGTTGATACTTTTAATACCCTATTAATATCCCCTTTGTTATGTCCATTCATCCACTTGTAAACTTCTATCATGTCACCCCTAACTCTTAGCCTTTCCAGTGAATGCAATTTAAGCTTTGTTAATATTCCTTCATATGAAAGATTTCTAATTTGGGGAATTAACTTAGTCATCCTACACTGGACACGTTCAAGTGAATTTATATCCATTCGATAGTACGGCAACCAAACTGAACTGCATAATCTAAATGGGGCCTAACCAGAGCAAGATATAGCTGAAGAACCACACCAGGTGTCTTGTTACTAACACTACGATTAATAAATCCCAGTGTCCTATTTTGCCTTATTACGAACATTCATGCATTGATCCTTTTGTTTTAAATTCTTTCTAATCATAACTCCCAGATCCCTTTCGCAATCCGACTTCGCAATCTCAACACCATCTAGCTCGTATCTTGTAACTCTATCATCATTACCTAGCCTCAGAACTTTACATTTATCAGCATTAAACTGCATCTGTCAATCTTTTAACCATTTCAAAACCCTCTTTAGGACAACTTGAAGTGATAGTGAGTCTTCTTCCGTGTTAATTTCCCTGCCGATTTTTGTATCATCGGCAAATTTGCAGATGTTGCTACTCAAACCTGAATCTAAATCATTTATATATATTATAAACAACAGAGGTCCAAGGACAGAGCCTTGAGGCACTCCACTAACAACATTATCCCACTCGAATTTAACCCCATTTATACTAACTTTCTGTTTCCTTTGGAATAGCCATGCCCTAATCCAACTTAATATAGCACCCCCAATACCATGAGCCTCTATTTTTTTAATCAGTCTTTCATGTGGCACTATATCAAAAGCTTTGCTAAAGTCAAGGTACACAACATCACAATCCTTACCGCTATCAACTGCCTCAACTAAGCTGGAATAAAAAGATAGCAAATTTGTTAAACGTGAATGGCCATTTGTAAAACCATGTTGCGACTCATTTATTAATTTAAGTTTTTCAAGATGAAGACGGATTGTGTTTGCAATTATCGATTCAAGTAACTTTCCCACAATAGACGTTAGGCTAATTGGTCGATAGTTTGACGCAAGTGATCTATCTCCTTTCTTAAAAATTGGTACCACATTAGCTACCTTCCATGACTCTGGCACTCTACCTAACTCTATTGATTTATTAAATATGGTAGACAGTGGGTCGCAAAGCTCCTCTTTGCATTCTTTAAGCACCCTGGCAAACACTTCATCCGGCCCTGGGGATTTGTTTGGTTTTACTTTTACTATTTGTTTAATTACATCCTCCCTGGTAACTGCTAAACTAGTCAACCTGTCCTCATCCCCACCCACATAGACTTGTTCGGCTGAAGGCATATTGTTAAGTTCCTCTTTAGTAAATACAGATATAAAATATTTATTAAAAATACTACTCATCTCCTCGTCATTATCCGTTATTTGACCTGTCTCGGTTTTTAATGGACCTATCCTTTCCCTAGTCTTAGTTCGATATAACTGGAAAAACCCTTTAGGATTTGTCTTCGCTTGCCCTGCTATACGAACTTCGTAGTTTCTTTTTGCTTTCCTTATGTCTTTTTTAACATTTCTAACCAGTTGTACGAATTCCTGTTCTAAACTAATTTCTCCATTCTTAATCCTTTTGTACCACGCTCTCTTTTTACTTATATGGTTCTTCAGATCCTTTATTATCCATTTTGGATCATTAGTATTCGATCTATTCAATTTATATGGTATTCTACGTTCCTGGGCTTTGCTTAGAATATTTGTAAATAGGTTATATTTTGAATCCACATCGAAATCCCCTTTTCCGTTACCTGTCGCTGGGTTCACGTCTAGCCCACACCACATACCCAAGACATTCCAATCTATTTGACCCAAAAAAATTCTTAGGCTATTGAAATCAGCTTTTCGAAAATCAGGCACTTTAACAGAATTTTCTCCTACAGATCTATTCCATTCTATGCTAAATCTTTTTTATGATCACTGTTCCCTAGCTCACTCCCTATTTCCATGTCCTAAATTTGAGTTTCCCTGTTAGTTAACACTAAATCTAAAATATTATTTCCCCACGTTGGTTCCTTAATGTGTTGCGTAAGAAAGCAATCGTCAATTAATTCTAGAAAATCTTCTGCTTCATTATTCCCTGTTTTGTTCACCCAGTTTATTCCACTAAAATTAAAGTCACCCATGACATAAATACTATTAGATCTAGATGCTCTAGATATTTCATCCCATAGATGCTTTGCTTCCATTCTGTCTAAATTTGGTGGCCTATATATAACTCCTATTATAATATTATTAGCTTTTTCGTTTAATTCTATCCAAATAGTTTGTGTGTGGCTCAGTTTTGATTCCCTCTTTGAGACTACATTTCAAATTGTCCCTAACATATATGGCTACTCCCCCCCCTCCTCGTCTAATATATCTGTGTGAAATAGTTTAAATCCATTTATTTGATATTCAGCTAATAGTTCTCTATTTTTTACATTCATCCACGTTTCGGTAAGTGCAATAATATCTATTTTTTCTGTGCAGACAAGAGCATTTAATTCGTTTATTTTGTTTCTTAGACTTCTATTGTTAGTAAAATATACCCTAAGTGAATTGTTATTTTGAGGCCCTTCTCTTTCCCTGATCATTTTGCCAATTTGTTTCTCCAACAAACACATATTTTTATTACCTCCTTCCTCCCTATCAATTCTCATACCACTATCTACTAACAGTTTAAACCCAAACAAATGCCTCTAACCACTGGTTCCAACGAGTTCGCAACAGCAACAACCCCAGCCCTCGATAGATGCACCCCATCATGAGCATACATTTCATTTCTTCCATAGAAGTGTTCCCAGTTGTCTATGAAAGACATTGCATTTGATTTGCAATATCCTTCCAGCCGGCAATTGACACCAAGTGCCCTCGACAACCATTCATTACCAACGCTCTTTCTTGGAAGAATGCCACATATGATCGGGATTCCTCCCTTGCTCCTAACTAATTCTATAGCTTTGTTAATTTTCTTTATGAGTTCCTCACTCCTAACTCGTCCAGCATCAATACCCCCTGCACTAATACAAATAATGGGTTTGTTCCCATTTCCCGTCATAATATCTTTCCTGTTGTCAACAATATCTCCAATTCCAGCTCCCGGCTTACGCTAACTTAAGTTTTGTTGATCTTTCTTCATATGAAAGATTTCTAATTTGAGGATTTAACTTAATCATCCTACGCTGGACACGTTCAAGTGAATTTATATCCATTCTATAGTACGGTGACCAAAACTGAACTGCATAATCTAAATAGGGCCTAACCATTCTAAATATGTTCTAGATATTTCATCCCATAGATGCTTTGCTTCCATTCTGTCTAAATTTGGTGGCCTATATATAACTCCTATTATAATATTATTTGCTTTTTCGTTTAATTCTATCCAAATAGTTTCTGTATGTGGCTCAGTTTTGATTCCCTCTTTGAGACTACATTTCAAATTGTCCCTAACATATATGGCTACTCCCCCTCCTTGTCTAATATATCTATCTGTGTGAAATAGTTTAAATCCATTTATTTGATATTCAGCTAATAGCTCTCTATTTTCTACATTCATCCACGTTTCGGTAAGTGCAATAATATCTATTTTTTCTGTGCAGACAAGAGCATTTAAATCGTTTATTTTATTTCTTAGACTTCTAGTGTTAGTATAACAATTCCCTAAGTGAATTGTTATTTTGAGGTCCTTCTCTTTCCCTGATCATTTTGCCAATTCTTTTCTCCCACAAACACATACTTTTATTACCTCCTTCCTCCAAATCAATTCCCATACCACTATCTACTAACAGTTTAAATCCAAACAAACGCCTCTAACCGCTGGTTCCAACGAGTTCGCAACAACAACAACCCCAGCCCTCGATAGATGCACCCTATACCGAGCATACATTTAATTTCTTCCATAGAAGTGTTCCCAGTTGTCTATGAAAGATTTTGCATTTGATTTGTAATATCTTTCCAGCCGGCAATTGACACCAAGTGCCCTCGACAACCATTCATTTCCCACTCCCTTTCTTGGAAGAATGCCACATATGATCGGGATTCCTCCCTTGCTTCTAACTAATTCTAGGGCTGTTTTATACCTCTGAATCAGTTCCTCACTCCTAACTCGACCAATATCATTTCCTCCCGCGCTAATGCAAATAACGGGATTGTTCCCATTTCCAGCCATAATATCATTCATGTTGTTTATAATATCACCAATACCAGCTCCGGGATAGCAAACCCTTAACCTGTCCCCCCCCCCTATCTCTAGCACAAAACGTTCTATCCAAATACCTTATCTGGGAATCTCCCACAACTAAAGTTGGCTTAGGTACTTCCTTTACTCTCTGAGGGCCCTGCGCTTCGTTACTCTTCGTTGCTTTCCCTTTCGCGTGATCCACAGTCTCACCACAGCACTCGTCCTCCAATACGGCAAATGAATTAGAAGTTCTTATGGCGTCTGTAGGCGGCTTTATCAAGGTCTTCTTAAGGCCCCTGTCCTTTACAAGTTTTCAAGACGAGGTCTTTTTACTACTGGTCTCCTCCTTCGTTTCTTCTCGATGTTGTTTCAGCTGTCGTACCTCCTCCCGTAGAGAGTACAATTCTGTCCTCAGAGCTCCAACTAGATTAATCAGTTCCTTCACTACAACTTCCATATTGCTATGATAATATAACTACACTCAGGAGCTCCGGCTAACACACCCTCTCACTGTGACTGTCTGCCTCGACAGTTACAGATATGCAGCATGTGATAAATGGGTTCTCCACGTTACGTGGTAATTGGTTCCACAAATCAACAACCCTGTTACCGAACCAGTATTTACCCAATTACTCTAAGAAAGACTAAGTCTAAGTCTAAGAAACCAAATAAACGAATTAAATTGCTCTTTTCTGTACACAAAAAAAGATATATTATTGCACTTGCCGAAACGTGGATGAATGTAAAAAATAGAGAATTAATAGCTGAATATCAACATAAGAACAAAGGTAACTGCAGAAGGCCTATTGGCCCATACTAGTCATCTCCTATTTATAACCACCCAATGCCATCTCATATGGTGAGATGTAATAAGCGGAGTACCACAGGATTCTATACTCGGATCTGTTTCTGATACATAATTGTTCTTCCAGAACGTATAGAATCATTCCTCTCTGGTGACTGGTAAAAATCAGAGAATGATTATGACAGAGGACATCAAGAGACTACAAGATGACCTGGATAAATTGAAGGAATGGTCCAACAAATGGCTACTAGAATGTAACTCGAGCAAGTATAAATTGACGGTAACTTATTTATTTCACCAGGGAATGAATATTTGCACAGCAGTACCAAGATTGGTGTAACACCATAGATGGTTGTATTTAATATGTCTGATACAAGTAGAGTCAGCCCACACAGGATATTGGCAACGCCAGGCTATCGGCCCTTAGCATTTCAAAAGTCACATATTTCGAGTGTTAAATGTTCACGGATTGAGCAGAGGTCAAGTCGTTTCAGATGAAACCTCGCTCTTTGGTAAGCTGATAATTGTAGACGAGTGGCTGAGTTCTTTCCATCAAACAAGCCGCTGTCTAGGTGTGGTAGGAAGATCCCTGATCCCTAGATCTTAGATTCATGTCTATGATATTGAAAGCTGGAGTGAAGAGCATTCTGAAGTTTACTGGCTAGGATTACGACTTAAAGATTCGTGACTATATGATTTACATGTTTTGCAGTTGTTACTTGAGAACATCAGATAATATTGTGGTAAAGACATGATCCATTCCTTGTCTTTTTAATACTTATTAAATGGATAGTGGCAGTCGTACCTCCTCCTATTCTCTTCCTTTTAGCATTTCTACTACTATTCTATCCTTTCTATCTACCTCTTATCTACTTTATCTACTCTAACCTATGTTCTCTCATTCTAAACTTTCCCGTTCGCCTGACCACTCTTCCTCCTCCCTTCCACCTCACTCTCCCTCACTCGGTGCGTTTTTATTGTACATTTTCTGTTACATTAGAGGGGGGACGCCAGCAAGGTCCAGTGGTGGAGTAAAACACAGGGCTGAATACATTACCTTTATTCTTATCAACAAATACACCATTAACAACACTTTAAAATTACAACCCTTGTAGCAGGGTGTACTCACAACCCCTTGTACCGAGGCCGCTACCATAATGCTGCTTTGGGTTATGAAAAGTCCGGCGAAATTGCGCCGGGATGGGCATTGAGCGCACCTGGCGTTCCATGCCAGCCCATCCCATGTGTGGCTTGGTGTGGCGCACGTTCGCCAGACGTTGCTCGCCAACAAGCGGTTACTGTCCAGAAAGTAACAAGTTTTTTTGACAGTTTCAAAGTTAGATCTTGCAAGACATGTGGGTAACCTCTAGCGTCCTCAGCGCACACTCACTCATTACACTCTTGGGCGGCCCAGTACGCCCCTCGGCCCGGCCCGCCCCTCGGCCAGGCCCGCCCCTCGGCCAGGCCCGCCTCTCGGCCAGGCCCGCCCCTCGGCCAGGCCCGCCTCTCGGCTTGGTCATTTGTTAAATATTGCTGAACTATGTATCGTGTGAGCCAGATTTCCATAGAAAAGAGTTGACGGTTATTGGACTAAATGATTTTGACCGTAAGATCAAACTCTTAGGCAGCAGCAGTGTTGTAGTCTGTGATTGATGGCTCCGTTATACGATGTATAGCTACTGTTTATGGAACTATTATAAAAGGCACAGATTAATGGTTCATAAGAGAGCAGTCGGTGACTTCCATTCACCTATACACTCTGACAAGAAAAAGTGCCCATTTTATATTCAAATCGCGATAGGCAATTAAAATGGCAGCCAGGTAACCTTAGACAACACTACAGCTCCTTTGAAAACCGTGACCACCCTTGGCGACTGTGTCTGCGTGTAGTTATATGTGGCGTTAACTGTGTACGTCACTAACCAGGTCATCATCGCCACTCAACCATGTACACTTCAACGACAATATTTAGACCATTGACACAGACAGGAGCAGCGAGTGTGGCCCTTATTACTTGTGAGTGATGGGGAACTGGTCCACCTTTATAAGATCTCCTGTATACACCTGCTTCACATATTCTTGGCACACCTGCTTGACACACCCTTGGCAAATATGCATGGCCAACATGCATGACGTACTATCATGACGTAACTTCATGACACACCTACATGATGTATCTGCACGACACACCTGCATGAATTATCTGCACGACACACCTGTATGAAGTATCTGTACGACACACCTGTATGAAGTATCTGCACGACACACCTGTATGAAGTATCTGCATGACACACCTGTATGAAGTATCTGCACGACACACCTGAATGAAGTATCTGCACGACACACCTGTATGAAGTATCTGCACGACACATCTGCATGATGTATCTGCATGATATACTTGCATGAAGTATCTGCACGACACACCTGTATGATGTATTTGCATGACACACCTGTATGACGTATCTGCATGGGACACCTGTATGATGAACCTGCAAGACACACCTGTATGAGGTATCTGCATGACACACCTGTATGAGGTATCTGCATGACACACCTGTATGAGGTATCTGCATGACACACCTGTATGAGGTATCTGCATGACACAACTGTATGAGGTATCTGCATGACACGCCTATATGAGGTATCTGCATGACACACCTGTATGAGGTATCTGCATGACACACCTGTATGAGGTATCTGCATGACACGCCTATATGATATCTCTGCATGACACACCTATATGATGTACCTTCATGACGCTCCTTTGTGATGTATTTACAAAATGGACTGAAACAAATGACTCGTTTCACTGTTATAGGCCTCTGTCATGCACACATTTTCACTGTTATAGGCCTCTGTCATGCACACATTTTCACTGTTATAGGCCTCTGTCATGCACACATTTTCACTGTTATAGGCCTCTGTCATGCACACATTTTCACTGTTATAGGCCTCTGCCATGCACACATTTTCACTGATATTCACTGCTGCCATGCAAACTGAGTATAAATAAAACAAGCAATGAAACAACCACGGAACTCGAACAGATAAAACATTATACAATAGATAAATAACATAAATAGACAAGTACAAGTGTTGCAGTTTCCGTTGCATCGCTTCAACAAGCACACAGACTGTAACTGTTGACGTTGTTGAATGTAACTGGAATGACTGTTGACGGGAGAAACAAACTGGAGATTGATAATTGTAGAACAAACCAGGTTATTAACGCCTGGTTTTAATGTTCTCCAGTGTTCACTGGTAACGTCATGTTTGGCGTGACGGTACACGTCATTGTTCTTACCAGTGCTACATAGTCTTCCTGGCCTGGTGCCTTTTGATAATTACTCTTACGCGTACACACACTTCCCTCGAATACGGCAGCACACTACAGTAATTCTCACAGTCCTTCACCTGCCTTATATTGAGAGCTGCGAGCGAGATGTATAACAGTTAATGCCGCGAGGCAGGCCATAAGTCACTGCGCTTGATATCTACTTATACATACACATACTCCTTTTGTTATGGGCTTTAAGGTTTGTAGCTTCCGAGAGCTCGCACAACTTAGCCAATCTCAGCCTGACTCTCCACCCATAACGGAGTCCGCGTTGCTCTCCGCGTCATTCGGGTTGACACCTGATGTCACTATTAACTGTGTGCAAGTGGAAGGATTGTGAGGGAGGGGAGGACACTCAGCTCATGACTGTGGGTGTGGGACTGAGAGAATAAGGATCAAAACGTTTCTTGAGTGTTCCCCAGAAACCTGAGGTCTTGTGGGCTCCCTTGCCGCCGCTGATCCTGGTGGAATATATGGGCGGAGTGGAGGAGGAGGAGGCGTCACTGGAAAGGGTGCGGGGCAGGCGTCTGAGGCGGCCATGACCCTTGTACATCACCACCACGAAGATGGCCAGGAACACGCACATGGCCACGCCGCCTAGAATGGATGCCGCCATAATGGCACTTTTTGTCGACATGTTGAGGGAATCGGGGTCGTTATCATAGACTGGGTAGTAGCCACTGTGTGGGTACCGGGCCTGATTGTCATTGCCCTCCTGGGTACTCACGGGCACTCCACCTTCTGCAAAATCGAAGGAGATGTCGTTACCATTTGAACTGGTCGTCGAGTTGTACAGAATGGAGAGCCCTGGTATTTCTCCTGAAGCTTTTATGGGCGGTGGTCGGTATGGAGGGCGGAGTGTAGGCCTCTGGGTTGTTTGGTGTCTGTTGGTGATTATGCTGCGGTGGGAACCGCCGTTCCAGCCGCCGCCCTCTCCCAGTGGGCGGTATGGACGAGGGCGGTTCCTCTCATATCCGCCCGACGGATAGTAAGGCCTCAGAGTGACGGATGACACTGTCGTCCACCCACTCTCCTTGTTGTTCACATTGCCATTTGTTGTCTGTGTCTCCTGGACCATCGTTTCAGTGTCTCCTGGTTCCTTGTTCAGTGTATCCTGGACTGTCGTTTGAAAGCCTTCTGCCTCCTTGTTCTCTGTAGTGTGTCCGACACTTGGCGTAACGTCGTGGTCAGCCATAGTGAAGAGAGAGCCCAAATCATGGAGAATGTCTGATGCACTCAGACCCTTTTCCTTCATGATGGCTGACATGTCCAACTTAATAGGAATTGGGCCTTTTTCTTTCGACTCTCCCGAGCCGTTGTATGGTTCTCTCGTATCATTCAAAACTGTCTCGTGTTGTCTTGCAGGAAATTGTTGGGCACCTCCCGGACGAAATCCAAATATTTTAGGTATTGGAGCTGGAGTTGGGGCCTGTGTTGTGGTGGTGGTGGTGGTTGTTGTGGTGGTGGTAGTTGCTGTGGTGGTGGTTGTTGTAGATGTTGTGGTTGGTGGCCTTTTGGTAGTTGTGGATGGTCTCCAGCTAGGTCTAGTGGTGAGCCAATACGGCACAATGCTCACTCGTTTCTCTTGTATTTTTTCCGCCTCCCCCGCCGATTCCATCCCACTTGTTGAGTTGCCTTCCGCGCCCTCGGTGGCTGCCGCGCTGGAGCCTGTCTTCAGCAGGCTCAGGAGTGACTCCATGTCGTTCTTTGTCTTCTTGAACTCTCGTTGAGTGAGTCCGCTGGCCTGGAGGCTGGTGGTGAACTCCTTCATAGAGAGGCCATGTGCCTTGAGTGCCACCAGGAACTGTGGCAGAGTCATGCCCAGCCCCTGCATGATCTCCGACAGGCTGATGGGAGGCCCCACGCTCTCCACCGCTGCAACATAAACATTTCGGTTACTTACCCACTTTAGGTTATTTCACTATTTTGTAAGTAGACTTTACCTGAGATTAACCAAGTTTACAATGTTAGCAGCATTTGTCAACCCATAATAGCTGACAACGTCAGTGCAACAGGAAACCTAACAATTGTCAGCCATGTGTACTCGAATATATGTAAGTGAAGGCTGACACACGTCAGCATGCACATAAAGACATTACTAAAACTTGATACTAATGAGTGATCAGGGTTAATAGGGAACTTAATGGAGTGTTTCACGTGATTTAATTACTATTTACAACCAAGAAAATTAGTATTATTACCAGTTTGCGTGGATGAGGCCGGCATGTGTTTGAGGAGGGGCAGGTGAGTCACCTGCTTGGAGACCCGCTGACTCTCACCAGGACCCTTCACCTGCTCCTCGCTTCCCTCGCCCTTGATGGCATCCTCCTCCGCTCCTGCTGCTGGCCGTGCTACACTCGGCCTCCAGGACAGCTTATTGGGCACTGTAGATGTTTTACCCATTACTGGGGTTGTTGGTGAACTCGTAGTTGTGGAGGGAACTGGAGTGGTAGTGCTTGTGGTGGTGGTGGTTGGTGATGGTGTAGTATTTAGAGGAGTAGTAGTAGTACTAGTAGTGGTGGTAGTGGTAGCTGCTGCTGCTGTTGGTGTGGAGGCCGGTAATGTAGTGGTGGTGGTAGTAGCTGGTGCTGTTGGTGTGGAGGCCGGTAATGTAGTGGTGGTGGTGGTAGTAGCTGGTGCTGTTGGTGTGGAGGCCGGTAATGTAGTGGTGGTGGTGGTAGTAGCTGGTGCTGTTGGTGTGGAGGCCGGTAATGTAGTGGTGGATGCCGTATTTGGTGGTAGTGTCGAGGGTGTGGTGGGTGGAGAAGGTGAAGTGGACGATGTTGTGGTAGTTGAGTCTGGTGTAGTGATGGGAGTCTCACTGGCTGTATCACTAATAGTTTGTGAAGGCTGTGATGTGGCTTCGCCTTCCGGAGGCACAGGAGGAGGAGCAGTTGCCTCACCATCATAATCATAGTACATGTCTAGGAACTCATCGTAGAGCTTATCATAGTACTCGTTTGGGTAGTCTCCAGATGACGAGTCGACGACATCATCGTCTTGTGTGTCAGGGGAACTAGTGACATCGTTGCCTTGTGGAGAGGGACTCTGGACGTCGACCAAAGTTGGTGGAGGTGCTGAGGAAGATGGTGGTAGCAGCGAACCAGAAAATGTTTTGCCTCTTGTTTCTATTGCCAGACTTTCGCTCTGAGGTTCCTCCGTTGTTCTCTGCTCTCTCTCTGTGCTGGGTGATCCTGTGTCTGGGGTTATCGTTTCGTTATGGTCCTCGTCAGAGACATTACGGACGCTAGGATAATCATACTCAAAGCGAGATGGAATTCTTTCCTTTGAGACTTTAGCAGTACTGTCAGCCTGGGAGTGACTGCGGCCCTCAGGATGCCGGGGAGCATCGGCACTGTCAGGTACCTGAGTGTCATGGGTGGGCAGGGAGCGTTCACCCTCACTGGTGGGCAGGGAGCGTTCACCCTCACTGGTGGGCAGGGGGCGTTCACCCTCACTGGTGGGCAGGGAGCGTTCACCCTCACTGGTGGGCAGGGGGCGTTCACCCTCACTGGTGGGCAGAGGACGTTCACCCACACTGGTGGGCAGAGGGATTTCATCCAGAATTGTATGTGGAGGCCTGTCATCCAGACTCGTGTGTGAGAAACCATCATCCACACTGGCAGCTGGAGAACCATGATCCAGATTGGCGTCCGAATTGTCACCACCGAGGCTGGTGTGTGGGTGGCCATCATCTAACATGGCATCCAGACTGGCTGTTGTGTGTTCATTCACACTGGCAACCAGAGGTCCATTATCTAGACTCTCAGCTCGATGGTCATTATCCAGACTCTCGGGCGGGGCGCCATTATCAAGATTGACAAGAGAAGGGCCATCATCTACAGTGCTGCTCTCCACAAGAGCAGCCAGGTTCCCAGGATGCAAGAATGGTCTTGCAAAGACCGCTCCAGAAGGAGGAGGTGCGGGAGGAAGCTCTGCAGAAGACAAGTATGGCTGGCCACTGGCCTGGGAGTGCGGGTACCCGCTGACATCAGCATCCCAGGCTTGGGAGTCGGGCCGCTGATGTGCAAACCTTGAGGCTGTGAATGACGCGGGCTGCCGGTGGGGCTGGTGGGCGGCAGCAACGAAGTGAGGCGGCGGTGGGCGGTCTGACAGTGGTAACTGGCCAATTGGTTTTAGAACAGGCGGAGGCGGGCGCGGCGACCAGTTGCCGAAGGTTTGGCTCCTGGGCGCATGTTGGTCTTTCAGGGGCACTCCAGTTCCAAAAGGATCAAACCTGATTCTGGTGTGGTAGCCTTCGCCGCGGACCTCAGACTCGAAAGGGTAGGTGCTGCGGTGGGCGTGGAGCCTGAGGCTGTGGTGAGTGCGTTGGGGAGGCTGTGGGCGCTTCTGCGTCGGGGTCCTGCGGGAACACACACACAGTAAGTACATGTGACGTCACACTAGCGCCTGCCATGCGTCTTCACTTCTAACTGATGCCAGGAAGTCAGGGCATTCTAAATAGCTTATTGTAAAGTCAAATAATTTACTCTGATTTTAATCTAAAAGATTGTTATTATCTAAGTAAATTTATCAAATTTCAAGAAAATTTAAGTGCCTTGAGCCATAGATTTGTCTGCAAAGATTTTATCATAAATCATGTTTATAATATTAACTGTAAAAACTAGCACACATGTAGATCGTTTTTAGAAACATTGATATTATCATAACTTCTTTGAACCGAGAAAACCGAACCTTAAAACACAGACAAACTCACCAAATCAATTACAGCAGCAGAGTACATTCACCCAGCGGTGTATTCCCCACCCTAATCTCTATACACATACACTGAGATGTTTTTTTGTCCTGGACCATATGCCAGACTACAGTGTACTGGTTGGCCGGTCAGTAAGCTATTGCCGTCGCCTCAAAAACTCTGCTGCGCTTCATATGCCTAAAGTCCCAAGTGGTCATCAGCTGTGTTTTGTTGACATGTTGTGGTTCCTGTTTCTTACTGTGGCCGCAAGAGGGCAACATGTATTCTGTATATCTCATCGCTTGAATTCCAAGATTTGCCCTAACCCACCCTCATTCTTCCTACCAGATTTCAAATATTCCACAGGAGTCGCAGAATAAATGTAAATTCATCTTTTGACGTTTGACGTTTTAACGTTTTGACTTTTTATCCTGCCTCTCATGACGCGATCTACGGAACTCCATCCAATGTCTCACGGAGCCCCACCCAAGGTCCCACAGATCCCCATCTAAGGTGCCACGGAACCTCATCTAAAGTCTCACGAAACCCCATCTAAGATACCACGGAACCCCATCTAAGATGCCACGGAACCCCATCTAAGGTGCCACGGAACCACATCAAAGGTGCCACGGAACCCCATCTAAGATGCCATGGAACCCCATCAAAGGACCCACGGAACCCCATCTAAGGTCCCACGGAACCCCATCTAAGGTTTCACGGAACCCCATCCAAGGTTTCACGGAACCCATTCAAGGTCCCACGAAACCCCATCGAAGGTTCCACAGAACCCCATCTAAGGTCCCATGCACCACAGGAGTTCAGCAGAACATAACTTGGTAGGAAAACATTCATCAATTGCTTTGGGAAAGCAGAAGGAAAACATTGTGTTAAGGACAACGTTATTGGCATTAAATTTAAGTTTCAATCATGTCTAAACACCTTTTAGACCGATGATTCTGTGTCCAGCTCTTGGTTGAGTTTCTTCACTTTGACAGAGAAATTATTTCAGGCCAGAAACCTTAATGCTTCAACGACAGTGAAGTAGGACAATGCATTGCTTTCATACTCGACTGGTTCGGGCATGCCGAACCAGTCGAGTATGAATCAGAAGTATACCTACAAACATAAGTTGTTGGGTTGATGGTTTAGTGATGTTGATTGTCCCGTTTACCACAGTTTACTCTGATGAGAACTGAAGGTTACCATGTAAACAATTAACCTGTTAAAGGTTATTTTGACTGAAAAGATTTGCTGTTGGTAGTTGTGGGTGTCAGGTCAGGTCACTGGTGTTATGTCTGTGTCACTGGTGTTATGACGTCTGTGTCACTGGTGTTATGACCTCTGTGTCACTGGTGTCGCAGACGTCCTCCGAGGCCTCACCACCGTCACCAGGATGACTACAGACACCAGGTAAACAAGAGAGGCGTGAAGGTCGGGCCGAAGACCTGCTGGACCTCCAGGAGGCAGGCCCAGGGCCACCACGAAGGGTTGAAGGCGACATGCTGGGGACCCTGAAGGGGTGGTGAGAGGAGATGTAGGGTTAGTCAGCGTTGTGGTGCCTCCCAGGGGTTGGAGCTGTGCTCTGGTGCACCTCCCACTACCAGTACCCTGGGAGGCGTACCGACCTAATATACCTGAGGGTTGGGTTAGTCCTTGTTTGTGTACTCACTGAGCTGTCCTGCGATGGTCAGTTACTAACACAGTAACGGTAATACATGCTACGCCCTCATCATGCTTGCTCAAGGGCCTGAAACGTATCAAACTAACACGTGATGGCCACAGCTTTCTAAGCGGCTACAGCTTTCTAAGCTGTGACCAGCACTTTCCAGAAGATACCAGAAAGTCTCTGAAAGTTACCAGATGAGCAACGTGGCGGGCAGCGCCCACGAGCAGCACCAACCACTCACCCACGTCATCCTACCTGTCCGTGTCAGAGTTGAAGACGTCGTAGCGTCGTGAAGGCATAGGTAAGGCGGAGTCATTCAGTCCGTCGTTGTCATTTCCCAGATTCAAGACCTCGTGTCCCTCTGTACTGGTGTCCACGTCCCCGCGTCTGCTTGAGGCTTCCGTGTCCAGGACGTCTGTGTCGGTCGAGTCTAGCAAATGTTGTGGGTGTGACTCTGGTCTCTTCCAGGCATTCCTCTCTCCTGGCAGCCTCAGATGTCGCCAATTGAGGCCCCTGTTCTCTGCCACTTCGCTCTCCGTTTTCTGGCCTGGCTGTTCTAGTCTCTCTACAGCCTCGTCATCGTCATGTCTAAAAGTTCTTCGTTGCAGTGTGTACGTGGAGGTGCTGCGAGATCCTTCAGGTGCAGCTGAACTGGAAAGTTTGTCGTCGGTAGAAGCTCGAAGTGTGGCGTCAGTGGAGTCTTCGTCAGGAGAGACAGAGAATCCCTTCCCTCTTTTTCGGAAGGAGTTGGATTCCACACTTTCCGGAAAAAGGGGTCGGGTTTTTCGGGTGTGTGTAGGTGAGGGTTGAGGCTGGGTTGTGAGGGTGGGTGAGGGTTGAGGCTGGGCTGTGAGGGTGGGTGGGGGTTGAGGTTGGGCTGTGAGGGTTGGTGGTAAGGACTCTGACACAGCCCTGATAAACAGACGCTTACTAAGAGGTGTAGTGCCACTAGAGGAGAAGGAACGGGACGATGGAGACGGTGAGTGAGGGTGAAGCGACAAAGAGAGGGAGGAGGGAGTGGTGATAATGGAGGAGAGTGACTGACGGACTGGAGGTAAGAAGGTAGAGGAGGAGGAGGGTGTGGCTCCCAGGTCAGCAGTAAGAGGTGCTGGGGGTGAGGGAGACAGAGGGAGTGAGGAAGGTACTGTAGAGAGGCGGCTGCCAAACTTCTCCGGCGTTTCCACCTCAGAAGGCAAGAGAAAACTCCTGAAATGAATTGTAAAATGCATCTAAGAAAACAGACCAAGACATCGCATTATTCATTAGAAGTTATTGCAAGTCAAACTGAAGTTGATAAGTTATTTCGAACAAAGTGAGAGTACATGCGAAAGGTCACGTGCAGTGTTAATTAGTTTAAAGACAGGCAACTAATAATAGGCTAACAAGGAAGAAATTTGTCAAAGTCGTTCATTACCAGTTAAGTTCGCATCATGTCATCAGACGTTTAGACTTTGTCTTAGGGATATTTATTACTTTGGATATTTTGATGTTTCGTACTTCAAGGTTGGGTGTAAAGGTTGTGTTGAGAGTGGCGCCAGTGTGGCTCAGCTGGCGAGCAGTGTACACTCCCACGAACAGTGTTGCTGCACATCTCAGGAGCACTTGCTTATATATTAGGGTAAATGTGACACAGTTCCTGCGACGGCGCTGGAACCAATCGTATTGGCGTATGCCTATCCATTGGAGACTTTCAGCGCCGTGGAGAGGGGGGGACCTGCTGCCTGGGTAACAGCTTCTCCTCCGAATCAACCTACCCTGGCTTTGCGCCCTGGTGAGGCCACTCCAGACCGACAACAAGAGCGCAACTCCAGTCTTCTGAGACTGATGGATGCCTACTGCTACTAAATGTGATGGTTATGACAGAGTTACTGGCCACAGCGCCAGCTTGTCGACGCCAGGCTCTTAGTAAGCCGGTAATACAAGGTATAATAATTATTATAATAATAATATAAATAATCAATAATTATTATTCTTCCTTCTGGTTGATCTTGACGGAAGCAATGTATAATGAGTTGATATAATTCGTCACAACTGTAGAGTTACCTACAGTTGTGAAGTTACCTGCAGTTGTGACCTACAGTTGTGACCTACAGTTATGACCTACAGTTATGACCTACAGTTGTGACCTACAGTTATGACCTACAGTTATGACCTGCAGTTATGACCTACAGTTATGACCTACAGTTATGACCTACAGTTGTGACCTACAGTTGTGACCTACAGTTATGACCTACAGTTGTGACCTACAGTTGTGACCTACAGTTGTGACCTACAGTTATGACCTACAGTTATGACCTGCAGTTATGACCTACAGTTATGACCTACAGTTATGACCTACAGTTGTGACCTACAGTTGTGACCTACAGTTATGACCTACAGTTATGACCTGCAGTTATGACCTACAGTTATGACCTACAGTTATGACCTACAGTTGTGACCTACAGTTGTGACCTACAGTTATGACCTGCAGTTATGACCTACAGTTATGACCTACAGTTGTGACCTACAGTTGTGACCTACAGCGGTCAACCACACAGACGCATTCATAAATTTTAATATGCTATTCATTCAAAACGGGAATTTTCTCAAGTATAAATTAATATTATAATATATTAGCACATTGTGCATATATAGGCATAGGTTAGGTTAGGTGTTTAAGTTCTGTTGGCAATTATCTGTATTTGTAGTAAGTGGGTGAAGCATTTACAGTGTTGTGGTTCGAACAAAATTCGTCAGTGAAGCACTTGTTCCGGATTTGTTCGAACGTCAGCAGTTGTGAGTCGTGTGTAAACCGCTTTTCATTCATAAACAGGGGGTTTGGCGGGTGCATGGAATCACTTTTGGATCTTTGTTTGGAGGACGGGCTGTGGGAGGACAACCCGTCCTCCAAACAAAGATCCAAAAGTGATTCCATGCACCCGCCAAACCCCCTGTTTATGAATGAAAAGCGGTTTACACACGACTCACAATTGCTGACGTTCGAACATATCCGGAACAAGTGTTTCACTGACGAATTTTGTTCGAATCACAACGCTATAAATGCTTCACCCTCGTACTTCATATACAAATAATCGCCAACAGAACCTAAACACCTAACCTAACCTAACCTATGCCTATATATGCACAATATGCTAATATATTATAATATTAATTTATACTTGAGAAAATTCCCGTTTTGAATGAACAGCATATTAAAATTTATGAATGCGTCTGTGGGGTCGACCGCTGGATGTAATGGACTTGAGTCGAGGACGGGCTGTCCTCCCAGCCGGGGGAATCGGACTCGGGTCTATTCAGCTGTGAACGGACTGCGTACAACGATACAGGTCACCTGCTTAGAACGGTACAAGTTTCCCGTCAGTGACGCACACGTTTAGGTGCTAAGTAAAAAATAATTGTATTTCGTCAGCGAACTTTATGCTCATGGAAAAAAATATATTTCTTGGTGATTTATTGTTTGAACTCGTTGCTTCGTGTACTGGTACTTCACGAGGTATCATCCGTGTTGCAAAAAGCAATGGAAGTTTAATATTTACACAAAGATTTAGTACTCTTTAATTTGTACTTGCATATTTAGAGTACTAGTTACAATAATATTAATTTCCTCAAATACACTCGTGTATTCTGCCTGTTTTCTTGTGTGTGGATGCTGAAATCTTAACTTAATCCTGATAGGCATTAAATTAACATATAGTACACTGCAGACTGTTGTTATTTGTGAGTTAAACCAGGGTGATCCCTGGCGCATGACGTCTTCACTAGGCGAGCACGTAGTCTCTGTCGTGATTGATTGATTGATGAAGATTAAGCCATCCAAGAGGTGGCACGGGCCTGAATAGCCCGTAGGTGAATGATGTTTGGAGTGAATGTGACCTTCCTCTATGTTGTCACCGTTGGTGTTGAGAGGCGCTGTTGGCTACCTGCTCCCTGCTGGCAGTTACTACTACGGCTCTATCTTGGTAATAATAATATTAATATAATTCTTTGTATCGTGGGACAGGAAGCCAGAGTGTATTCATACATGTTAGGCTTATACCGAGCCCCCCCCCCCCTCCAAGGCCGATTTACTGCCCCCCGCCCAGGATGTAACCCCTCAACACGCTGACAAATTCCTGCGTCTTTCCATATTTACAGTGTAATATATTCTATTTCTTTAGAATGTGTCTGTAACATTGCTGTAATTAACAGAGTTCAAAATTGTTACAAATACTACAAGATATATATATAAACCCAACCTCTACCTACGTTCTCAACCTTACCTCAAGTGTTCACACTCTGCGATACATGGATGATGCAGATGAGGATAACAAGTGTTAAAAATGGGAATACTATGTTCGGTCGTAGTACTGGTGGTGGTTATGGGAGGTGGAGCCTTACCTGTGGGAGGTGGAGTCTTACCTGTGGGAGGAGTGTCAGGGGAGGTGGAGCCTTACCTGTGGGAGGTGGAGTCTTACCTTTGGGAGGTGGAGCCTTACCTGTGGGAGGAGTGCCAGGGGAGGTGGAGCCTTACTTGTGGGAGATGGAGCCTTACCTGTGGGAGGAGTGTCAGGGGAGGTGGAGCCTTACCTGTGGGAGATGGAGCCTTACCTGTGGGAGGAGTGCCAGGGGAGGTCGAGCCTTACCTGTGGGAGGTGTACCAGGGGAGGTGGAACCTTACCTGTGGGAGGTGTACCAGGGCAGGTGGAGCATTACCTGTGGGAGGTGTACCAGGGCAGGTGGAGCATTACCTGTGGGAGGTGTGCCAGGGCAGGTTTGGTCGAGGGTCGGACTGGGGGGACCAGGAGGGCGGGCGCCATCTTTGCTCCGTCTGGAACACAAGGGAACACTAGAGCAGACCTCTGGAACGTCCAGTCACACAATGGTGAAAGAACACAGTATTACTGTGGTGCTTTATGCAGCTACAGTATCACTTGCTATTGTTGTGCTACTGCTTGTATTACAACAGGGACCCGTTCATGGGGCAGTGCCAGGGATACGCCCATCTGGGAGTGGGTGGCGACCGTAGCAGACTCGTTGGAAAGAGCAGTTAGCTGGACTAATCTGGCGTGAATGGAAACTATAAGACCGTAGCATGGGACGTTACGGAGGCCAGAACCCGCAAGTATAAATGGTTAATGATATAAGGGGCGTCCGCGGGTACAAACAGTTCGGTTATTAGAAACAAAAGAGATAAATTACGTAGACGTGTATACACAGAAACAATATACATAATTATGCTAACAAAAACACGGATAAATATAGAAAATAGGAAACTGTTAGTTGAATTCAAAATTAATGAACACATATTGCTTCATACTGAGAGAAAGATTAAACTAAAAAGGGGATTAGCAATATATATCAGAGAAAATATAAAATATAGTGTTAAAGAAGGAATTACAATTGATCCCCCACACACAAACTATTTGAATAGAATTAAAATAATGATAAACTTGTCAGACTCACAACAGTGTTGCCAGACTCACAACAGTGATGCCAGTCTCACAACAGTGTTGTCAGACTCACAACAGTAATGCCAGTCTCACAACAGTGTTGCCAGACTCACAACAGTAATGCCAGTCTCACAACAGTGTTGCCAGACTCACAACAGTGATGCCAGTCTCACAACAGTGTTGTCAGACTCACAACAGTAATGCCAGTCTCACAACAGTGTTGCCAGACTCACAACAGTAATGCCAGTCTCACAACAGTGTTGCCAGACTCACAACAGTGATGCCAGTCTCACAACAGTGTTGCCAGACTCACAACAGTGTTGCCAGACTCACAACAGTAATGCCAGGCTCACAACAGTGTTGCCAGACTCACAACAGTGATGCCAGTCTCACAACAGTGTTGCCAGACTCACAACAGTGATGCCAGTCTCACAACAGTGTTGCCAGACTCACAACAGTGTTGCCAGACTCACAACAGTGTTGCCAGACTCACAACAGTGTTGCCAGACTCACAACAGTAATGCCAGTCTCACAACAGTGTTGCCAGACTCACAACAGTGATGCCAGTCTCACAACAGTGTTGCCAGACTCACAACAGTAATGCCAGGCTCACAACAGTGTTGCCAGACTCACAACAGTGTTGCCAGACTCACAACAGTGTTGCCAGACTCACAACAGTGTTGCCAGTCTCACAACAGTGTTGCCAGACTCACAACAGTGTTGCCAGACTCACAACAGTCACAACAGTGTTGCCAGTCTCACAACAGTGTTGCCAGACTCACAACAGTGATGCCAGTCTCACAACAGTGTTGCCAGACTCACAACAGTGATGCCAGTCTCACAACAGTGTTGCCAGACTCACAACAGTGTTGCCAGACTCACAACAGTGTTGCCAGACTCACAACAGTAATGCCAGACTCACAACAGTGTTGCCAGACTCACAACAGTGTTGCCAGACTCACAACAGTAATGCCAGTCTCACAACAGTGTTGCCAGACTCACAACAGTGATGCCAGACTCACAACAGTGTTGCCAGACTCACAACAGTGATGCCAGTCTCACAACAGTGTTGCCAGACTCACAACAGTGTTGCCAGACTCACAACAGTGTTGCCAGACTCACAACAGTGTTGCCAGACTCACAACAGTAATGCCAGTCTCACAACAGTGTTGCCAGACTCACAACAGTGATGCCAGTCTCACAACAGTGTTGCCAGACTCACAACAGTAATGCCAGGCTCACAACAGTGTTGCCAGACTCACAACAGTAATGCCAGTCTCACAACAGTGTTGCCAGACTCACAACAGTGTTGCCAGACTCACAACAGTAATGCCAGTCTCACAACAGTGTTGCCAGACTCACAACAGTGATGCCAGTCTCACAACAGTGTTGCCAGACTCACAACAGTGATGCCAGTCTCACAACAGTGTTGCCAGACTCACAACAGTGTTGCCAGACTCACAACAGTGTTGCCAGACTCACAACAGTGATGCCAGACTCACAACAGTGTTGCCAGACTCACAACAGTGTTGCCAGACTCACAACAGTGTTGCCAGACTCACAACAGTGTTGCCAGTCTCACAACAGTGTTGCCAGACTCACAACAGTGATGCCAGACTCACAACAGTGATGCCAGACTCACAACAGTGTTGCCAGACTCACAACAGTGTTGCCAGACTCACAACAGTGTTGCCAGACTCACAACAGTGTTGCCAGTCTCACAACAGTGACTCACAACAGTGTTGCCAGTCTCACAACAGTGATGCCAGTCTCACAACAGTGATGCCAGACTCACAACAGTGATGCCAGACTCACAACAGTGTTGCCAGTCTCACAACAGTGTTGTCAGTCTCACAACAGTGTTGCCAGACTCACAACAGTGATGCCAGTCTCACAACAGTGTTGTCAGACTCACAACAGTGTTGCCAGACTCACAACAGTGTTGCCAGACTCACAACAGTGTTGCCAGTCTCACAACAGTGTTGCCAGACTCACAACAGTGTTGCCAGACTCACAACAGTGTTGCCAGACTCACAACAGTGTTGCCAGACTCACAACAGTGATGTCAGGCTCACAACAGTGTTGCCAGACTCACAACAGTGTTGCCAGACTCACAACAGTGTTGCCAGACTCATACCAGTGTTGCCAGACTCACAACAGTGATGCCAGACTCACAACAGTGTTGCCAGACTCACAACAGTGTTGCCAGACTCACAACAGTGATGCCAGACTCACAACAGTGTTGCCAGACTGACAACAGTGTTGCCAGACTCACAACAGTGTTGCCAGTCTCACAACAGTGATGCCAGACTCACAACAGTGATGCCAGACTCACAACAGTGATGCCAGACTCACAACAGTGATGCCAGACTCACAACAGTGTTGCCAGTCTCACAACAGTGATGCCAGACTCACAACAGTGATGCCAGACTCACAACAGTGTTGCCAGTCTCACAACAGTGATGCCAGACTCACAACAGTGATGCCAGACAATGTTGTACTCACAAAATCTCTATGCGAGAAAGACCTGTGAGTCATGATATGTAGAGTCCTTAAGCCAACAAAATAATGGATAAATATACAGATTAAAGCAACTATGATACTGGAGCTTCTAGTAGCGTTAGTAATAAGACAAGCAACGTTATTCTTCGCTGTACCCTGCCCTTGTTAGGCCTCGTTAGTTAAGCAATTTAGGTTTGGTCTCAGAACTATAGAATGAACATTAGCTCACTTGAACACTTACAGAGATGACAACGTTAATCCTATCAATTAGAAATCTTCCTTGTGAAGAGAGGTTCATGAGCTCATAAGCTCCAGAGAGACATAGTTAAAAATGAAGTATATAGATACAGGCAATGGTATAAAAAAGGGGTGTAAATTAGGCTCTAAATATATCAGCTCATTATAGAACATGAAGCAATAGATATAAATTAGATAACTTTAGATTCAGGAAAGATCTGGGGCCAGATTCACGAAACAGTTACGCAAGTACTTACGAACCTGTACATCTTTCCTCAATCTTTGACGGCTTTGGTTACATTTATTAAACAGTTTACAAGCATGAAAACTTCGCAATCAACTGTTGTTATTGTTATAAACAGCCTCCTGGTGCTTCGGAGCTCATTAACTGTTTAATAATTGTAAACAAAGCCGCCAAAGATTGAGAAAAGATGTACGAGTTCGTAAGTGCTTGCGTAACTGGATTTGTGGAACAAATTACCGGGTGATATAATAGACGTAGGATCCCTTGATTGTTTTAAGCGTAGGTTAGACATACCTGATTGAGTTTGGGTGGATATAAACAGGAACTTGCTTCATGTGGTCCAATAGGCCTTCTGTAGTTAACTTATTTGTTATTGTTGTATGTACTGTTCCTACTGCTATTACTTTTAATAATATTACTAATACATCTATTACTACATTTATAGGTTTTCCTTCTACCTGCTGCTACTACTGTAAGAAAATTGAATTTCACGACTGTCTTAAGAGTGCAAAATTAGAGTGTGGAATCTCCAGAAGTGCACATACCACAGTCACTTTTGTACACCCTTTGGTCTGGGGCCCCGGTAGTCTGCCTGCTGGGTATCCATGGATAGCAGACGACGAGTCATAATAACGTGACTGAAGACATGATAAGCAAACTACACGCCAGAAGAGGACGAAACGACGTTTCGGTCCGTCCTGGACCATTATCAAGTCGTGTGTGAACTTGATCATGGTCAGGACGGTGCGAAAGGTCATCGTTTCTCCATCTTCTGATGTATGGTTTGGTCATCGTCCACGGAGAGCCTCTGGGCTGGGCATACCAATGTATTGCAAGGGTCATTGCATAATTATTCCACGAGCATCCAGAGATCTGACAAATAATTAGAACTCGGTGAACAAATCCACAAGGGCCGTGACGAGGATTCGAACCTGCGTCCGGGAGCATCCCAGACACTGCCTTAATCGACTGAGCTCTGTGTGTGATAGAACTCGGTGTTCTACAGCCCTGAGGTGGGAGAGGAGTCAATGGGTAGTTTTGAACCATCTGTGTGTGTGTCCAGCGAAGAGGTCACCTCAGGCGGTCGTCAGGTGAGAGCACCAGTAGTTCAGTATATATCCATGACGTGTCCTGACCTAGTCCACTTGTATGATGGCCGACCATTGGTTTAGGCAGGCGCTGGACCACAAAGGAACAACTCTAGTACAAGCAGCGGAGTCCACGGTAGACAGATGCTCACTCTCCACTAATACGGCCAAATTAGTTGTGATCACTTCAGGAACTCTGGTAATTTCGCTCACCAACTTTGCATTCAAGTTTACTGCAGTTCGCCCTCAGAATTGTGTTATGGGGAATTTCCTTAACTCTAACTTTTGTGAGATACTGTTGTAGTTATGATGTAACACGCGACTGCTCCAGGAGTAACAGAGTGTAACAGCGTGATCAGGTTATATCCGTGTCACCATCAAACAGTGAAGGGTTTAAAGGTCGTCTTAGTGACGTTCGGTCTATACAGATCGTCGCCGCTCGCTCCGTGAAAGATTTGTGTTGATGTAGACTGTCTTCGGGGGACGTCTAGATAAGAGAATTATAATTTTCAGGTGGTAATATAAGACCTTACCTCGTATCTCGGGGGTTCGGCGATCACGAATCTCTTCTGAGTGTCCTGGGCGTCCATGTCTGCCCAATCAGCGTCGCTTTCCCCAGCCACGGCCTCGGGATTGGTTGAAGCAGCCCGGGGCAGCTCCCTCGCCCGGCCGCCGTCCACCAATAGCAGCACTGCCACACACACAGTTACTAACTTCAACATTGTGCCGTTGTGGCTCCAGGAACTGTTTACGTCTACTGACTTCTCACCGTTGACGTGTCTTCTGGTGACGTCTCACTTCCTCTTGGGGCTTGTGCACACCTGAAATATATAAACTACGTTAGCATTAAGTTCGATACGTGATGCTTTATAATATGATGATATATGATAATCTGATTTAGGGAACGGTACATACATACAAAATGAGTTACAGCCAGAATGTTGGATGTCTATATAAAACAAGTATATACACTATGCCTAAAGCCAATAATACGTTTCGGGCAAGTTGTGGAAAAATAAACTTAAAAACTACGACTTAAAACTAAATGAGATCAAAAGCAAGAATTGAACTGAAGTAGAAAAAAAGCTGCAATAATTACATATTGAGTAGAACAGCAGAAATTGCAACAGAACAGCAGATTGTAATTTTAACTAAATAAACAGATGGAATTAAATTTTATTAACGTTTATACATAGCAAGAATCAGCAGTTTTACAAGTTAACCATTAATCATTAAGTGGTTAACAATTTATGATTTGTTCATTAATGATGGGTGTTGTCAGGGCCCCCCTCTATGTGTCAGCCCCCCCCCTATGTGTCAGCCCCCCCTATGTGTCAGCCCCCCCTATGTGTCAGCCCCCCCTATGTGTCAGCCCCCCCTATGTGTCAGACCCCCCTATGTCAGCCCCCCCTATGTGTCAGCCCCCCCTATGTGTCAGCCCCCCCTATGTGTCAGCCCCCCCTTATGTGTCAGCCCCCCTATGTGTCAGCCCCCCCTATGTGTCAGCCCCCCCTATGTGTCAGCCCCCCCTATGTGTCAGACCCCCCTATGTCAGCCCCCCCTATGTGTCAGCCCCCCTATGTGTCAGCCCCCCCTTATGTGTCAGCCCCCCCTATGTGTCAGCCCCCCCTATGTGTCAGCCCCCCTATGTGTCAGCCCCCCCCTATGTGTCAGCCCCCCCCTTATGTGTCAGCCCCCCCTATGTGTCAGCCCCCCCTATGTGTCAGCCCCCCCCTATGTGTCAGCCCCCCCCCTATGTATCAGCCCCCCTATGTGTCAGCCCCCCCTATGTATCAGCCCCCCCCCCTATGTGTCAGCCCCCCCCTATGTATCAGCCCCCCCCTATGTGTCAGCCCCCCCCTATGTGTCAGCCCCCCCCCTATGTGTCAGCCCCCCCCCTATGTGCCAGCCCCCCCCTATGTGTCAGCCCCCCCCCCCCTATGTGTCCGGCTGTGTCAGTGTTTCTCTGTCTATTGTGAGTCATGATGGCTTCGGTGTCTTTATTCATAAATGTATATTAATAATTATTGCATGCAAAATAGAGCATAACAGTTACAAAAATCTTAAAAATGTCATTTGAAGATGAGTGATAAGTGATTAAGGAGAGCATCCTTCACCTCGAGAATGTTTATATTGACTAAATCCTCAGAGGCTTGCTGTTTGTACTCACCTAGTTGTGCTTGCAGGGGTTGAGCTCTGGCTCTTTGGTCCCGCCTCTCAACTGGCAATCAACTGATGTACAGATTCATGAGCCTACTGCCCGAAATGCTATACGTGCTATAGTGGCTTTACAAGAATGTCAAACTTAAAGTCTCTGTACTCTCATAAACCCAATGTACCTTATTGTATATAAATAAATAAATAAATACTGGGCTCTATCATATATACATTTGAAACTGTGTATGGAGTCAGCCTCCACCAAATCACTGCCTAATGTATTCCACCTGTTAACTACTCTGACACTGAAAAAGTTCTTTCTAACGTCTCTGTGGCTCATGTGGGTACTCAGTTTCCACCTGTGTCCCCTTGTTCGCGTCCCACCCGTGTTAAACAGTTTATCCTTATCCACCCTGTCAATTCCTCTGATAATTTTAGAGGAAGTGACCATACTCACGCCTCTAACTCTTCTGTCTTCCAGTGTCGTGAGGTTCAGTTCCAGTAATCATTCCTCGTAGGTTGTACCTCTCAGCCTGGTGGCACACCTCTGAACCTCTCAGGCTGGTGGCACACCTCTGAACCTCTCAGCCTGGTGGCACACCTCTGAACCTCTCACCTCTGAACCTCTCAGCCTGGTGGCACACCTCTGAACCTCTCAGGCTGGTGGCACACCTCTGAACCTCTCAGCCTGGTGGCACACCTCTGAACCTCTCAGGCTGGTGGCACACCTCTGAACCTCTCAGCCTGGTGGCACACCTCTGAACCTCTCAGCCTGGTGACACACCTCTGAACCTCTCAGGCTGGTGGCACACCTCTGAACCTCTCAGCCTGGTGGCACACCTCTGAACCTCTCAGCCTGGTGGCACACCTCTGAACCTCTCAGCCTGGTGGCACACCTCTGAACCTCTCAGCCTGGTGGCACACCTCTGAACCTCTCAGCCTGGCACACCTCTGAACCTCTCAGCCTGGTGGCACACCTCTGAACCTCTCAGGCTGGTGGCACACCTCTGAACCTCTCAGGCTGGTGGCACACCTCTGAACCTCTCAGCCTGGTGGCACACCTCTGAACCTCTCAGCCTGGTGGCACACCTCTGAACCTTTTCCAACTTCGTCTTGTTTGACACATTGTGGACTCCACGCTGGAGCCGAATATTACATTCTGCTGTCTAATTTATGAGGTTTACAAGGTTCTAAATGATGTGTAATTGTACTGAAGACTAGTTATATCCTGGAACACTAATGTCACTACATTTTTGGCCATTTATTAATAAATTATTTTAGGCTTAAATTAAGAAAACGCGCCAGTGAACGAACTGCTGTAAATTTGTTGCCAAGACATTACCATTGTTCAGCGTCTCCCTGCGTTGTGCTGCCACCTGTGGCGCCTTGGTGAACTACGTCGTGGGTGAGTGAAGCAACACGCGACCCGTCTCGTAAGCTCATTAAAGAAAAAAGCATTGAAAGACCTTGCATACAGTGCATTCTGTTACACATATACATTACCACACTTGTAGGAGACTGACAGCAACAGACCACACTTGTAGTAGAGACTGACAGCAACAGACCACACTTGTGAGAGACTGACAGCAACAGACAACACTTGTGAGAGACTGACAGCAACAGACAACACTTGTGAGAGACTGACAGCAACAGACAACACTTGTGAGAGACTGACCGCAACAGACAACACTTGTGAGAGACTGACAGCAACAGACAACACTTGTAGTAGAGACTGACAGCAACAGACAACACTTGTGGGTTGATATCACACCGAACCTGTCCCCAGAGGCCCACATCAAAAGAATATCATCAGCGGCATATGCTAGACTGGCCAACATAAGAACTGCCTTCAGAAACTTGTGTAAGGAATCTTTCAGAACCCTGTATACCACTTATGTAAGACCAATCCTGGAGTATGCAGCTCCAGCCTGGAGTCCATACCTAGTTAAACACAAGACAAAGTTAGAGAAGATTCAGCGGTATGCCACCAGGCTCGTCCCGGAACTGAGAGGATTGAGCTACGAGGAAAGGCTAAAGGAGCTGAACCTCACATCCCTGGAAAACAGAAGAGTAAGGGGAGACATGATAACCACCTACAAAATTCTCAGGGGAATTGACAGGGTGGACAAAGACAAACTCTTCAGCACGGGTGGGACACGAACAAGGGGACACAGGTGGAAACTTAGTACCCAGATGAGCCACAGAGACGTTAGAAAGAATTTTTTCAGTGTCAGAGTAGTTAATAAATGGAATGCACTAGGAAGTGATGTGGTGGAGGCTGACTCCATACACAGTTTCAAATGTAGGTATGATAGAGCCCAGTAGGCTCAGGAATCTGTACACCAGTTGATTGACAGTTGAGAGGCGGGACCAAAGAGCCAAAGCTCAACCCCCGCAAGCACAATTAGGTGAGTACAATTAGGTGAGTACTTGTGAGAGACTGACAGCAACAAACCCATACCTACAGCATCACATGTTCAACCATCGGTTCTTCGCCCAGCAGATGCTAGCACAGTTTTGGTGTTGTCCGGACCATGGCTCTGACAATGGCCACCGTTTGTGTTGATGGTGATGGTGGTGGGTGGGGCGCGGGGTGGTGGTGGTGGGTGGGGCGCGGGGTAGTGACGGGGGGGGGGGGGCGCCTCACCACGCCCCTCACCCCTCCCGCGGCCTGGTGACAGGTGATGTATAGGAAGTAAAGGTTGTCTGGTGAGCGGCATTCATCACCACCTCGGCTCGTCCTCCCACTTTCTACTATAATACGGTCATTACCCTCACTCCCTCATACTGCTGTCTTGGCCTCAAGATTATATTATATTTAGGGGCCTCGTAGCCTGGTGGATAGCGCGCAGGACTCGTAATTCTGTGGCGCGGGTTCGATTCCCGCACGAGGCAGAAACAAATGGGCAAAGTTTCTTTCACCCGGAATGCCCCTGTTACCTAGCAGTAAATAGGTACCTGGGAGTTAGTCAGCTGTCACGGGCTGCTTCCTGGGGGTGGAGGCCTGGTCGAGGACCGGGCCGCGGGGAGACTAAAGCCCCGAAATCATCTCATCTCAAGATAACTCAAGGCTCCTATAGCTAGTAGTACAGTCGGGCGCGCTCTCGACGCACATTCCATAGTTCTGGGTTCGAGTTCCAGGCGGGACAGAAATGATTGCTCACATTTCCTTTCACCTAATGCCTGTGTTCACCTAGGAGCAAGTAGGTACTCAGGAGTTAGTCAGCATGTTGTTGGGTACATCCTGGGCGGGGTTAGTAATTCGACCTTGGAGAGGAGGGAGGACCTCGATATAAGCCTAAGGTATATGAATACACTCTGGCTTCCTGTCCCCGACACAATGAATTATTCAAATGATATGGCAGTAAGTTTTGGGAAGGAGGGGATCTTTCCTTAACTAAGTGGCATAATATGTGAACACTTACGCTACGGCACATTATTACTTTAGAAAAATCGAAAACTGATGTGGGAAAAGATGTTCTCGTTTGGTACAAACGAGAACATCACATTGACTCATTGTGAAGTGTGTGGGCTGCGGGAGGGTTGTGAAGTGTGTGGGCTGCGGGAGGGTTGTAAAGTGTGTGGGCTGCGGGAGGGTTGTAAAGTGTGTGGGCTGCGGGAGGGTTGTAAAGTGTGTGGGCTGCGGGAGGGCTGTAAAGTGTGTGGGCTGCGGGAGGGCTGTAAAGTGTGTGGGCTGCGGGAGGGTTGTTAAGTGTGTGGGCTGCGGGAGGGTTGTGAAGTGTGTGGGCTGCGGGAGGGTTGTGAAGTGTGTGGGCTGCGGGAGGGTTGTAAAGTGTGTGGGCTGCGGGAGGGTTGTAAAGTGTGTGGGCTGCGGGAGGGTTGTAAAGTGTGTGGGCTGCGGGAGGGTTGTAAAGTGTGTGGGCTGCGGGAGGGTTGTAAAGTGTGTGGGCTGCGGGAGGGTTGTGAAGTGTGTGGGCTGCGGGAGGGTTGTGAAGTGTGTGGGCTGCGGGAGGGTTGTGAAGTGTGTGGGCTGCGGGAGGGCTGTGAAGTGTGTGGGCTGCGGGAGGGTTGTAAAGTGTGTGGGCTGCGGGAGGGTTGTAAAGTGTGTGGGCTGCGGGAGGGCTGTAAAGTGTGTGGGCTGCGGGAGGGTTGTGAAGTGTGTGGGCTGCGGGAGGGTTGTGAAGTGTGTGGGCTGCGGGAGGGTTGTGAAGTGTGTGGGCTGCGGGAGGGCTGTGAAGTGTGTGGGCTGCGGGAGGGCTGTGAAGTAAAAGCGTGTGTGTGTATTTGCTATTTGTTTCTGAATTATCGAGCTGTTAGCTCTTGGACTCCGCCTTTCTAACCGTCGGTTGTCTAATGAACTGACTCCTGACCTATTTTTCTTCTATCATATCTACTGCATATTTCTAAGACACACATCCCCAGGATGCCGCCCGTAGCAGCTGTCTACCTCGCAGGTACCCATTTACTGCTAGGTGAAGTAAGGCGTCAGTGTCCACTTGTTTTTGCTTCGATCAGGAATCGAACCCATGCCTTTAGGACTACGACTCCAAATGCTGTCCACTTGGCTGTGAGGCTCTTTGTGTGTAAGTGTGTGTATACACGCATGTGATTGTGTGCTTGCACTTATACATGTGTGTGCGTACATGTGTGTGTGTACATATACCAGCAGACAGTAATTTAGCAGTGTAACCAATGCTTCACGGACCATCAACGATTCTCGCTTCGATTGGCTAGTTATTATGTCACGCACTTAGCGCCAGGGTCGTGACATTAGTCCTCGTCAGTAGGGATGTCACACCCTCGTCAGTACCCACCAAACACACACCGAAACTACGACGTTGGTGCAACGTTCGAGCAAGTTTTAACACCTCCTAACCAGTTATAACAACCAATATAGCAAGTTGTAACAACGTTGTAATACGTCATAAACACGTTAAGCCAAGATGTAGCAACTTTATTTCAAGTTGTTACAAGCGGAAAGTAGAGACAGTTTCGGTTTGTGTTTCCAGGGTAGGGATGTCACACCCTCGTCAGTAGGGATGTCACACCCTCGTCAGTAGGGATGTGTGTGACGGAGCCCGTCCACCCGCCCCATCCTTCACCGACTTACAATACTGCCAGATTTTAAGAGTTTTTTATATAATTTTTTATGGGTGTTCCGCCTAGTGGTTGTTCCGTTTGTCCGTTGCTTGTGGTTAATGTGTGTGAACCTCGTCAGTGGTTCATGTTTAGTTATCAGTTAGTAGTACTGGGTACAGCTGTCACCTTCCCCTCATGCCTCACGTCACGTCCACTCTCCTCACTTGTCCCCTCACATCACCCGTCATCTTGCCTGTAACTCCCTCACCTGGAAGAGTTACAGGCATGATGACAGGTGATGTGAGGAGACTGAGTCATCACAGCATACTAGTCAAACTGTAGTCTGAGTCCTCGCAGTAGTCTGAGTCCTCGCAGTAGTCTGAGTCCTCGCAGTAGTCTGAGTCCTCACAGTAGTCTGAATCCTCACAGTAGTCTGAGTTCTCGCAGTAGTCTGAGTCCGCACAGTAGTCTGAGTCCTCACAGTAGTCTGAGTCCTCGCAGTAGTCTGAGTCCTCGCAGTAGTCTGAGTCCTCGCAGTAGTCTGAGGTCCACTGTTGTCCCACACTCAGGCTTCAGCACACATGGAAGCGACGGCTGCCAATGACTCCGTCACAGATGCAGTTGTACTGTACTTGGTGCGTGTAGCATCCACGACCCTCCAAGTTTTTGTTCTACCACAGACGTAGCCATATATTTACAATACTAACCAGCATAAATGCATTTTCTTCTGTCTTCCACGGATAGCGTTAGAGATCTGTTAGACATATAGTTATCTATATGTCCAGATTTCCTACAACCTAGAAAGCTATATACTACGGAGTTTATGAGAGGTAGTCGCTGGCAAACGGCCTCCTTCCCTTTCGCTAATCCACAGACGGGGTCCGATCCTCCTGTCCCAGGTGCCGTATGTGCGGTACCTGTTAGGCCGCCGCTCAAGTCGAGACCATCATACTCGGTATCGGTCTTCTACGAGACGATGCCTGACTAGCTGCCTGAGGCCACAGTGTTCAAGATACCAGCCAGTCATAACTATAAGTCAGCTCCCACAGGTACAGAAGACTGTGTGATAGACTGGCACGTCAGCCGTCAGTGTTCACGGCCCTGCCAGCTGCACGCGCGCCTGCCTGGTGAAGATTGATCCCTCATGCCACACGGAGCAGTATATCGTGAAGAAGAAGATAGCAGCAACGGTTTCTGGTGAATTCCTTGCAACCAGACCGCTATCACAAGGCTAGTTACACTACCATCTGCACAGTTCTATATTAACACATCTTCAGAAGGAATGCTCCTTCTGAAGATGTATTAATATACGAAAGTACTTAAGGAAATTCCTGTTTCAATTTTCCTCCGTGGTCTGACACTGTCATATTTTTAATGACGTATTTATTTTCGTGATTTACACACACACACACACACACACACACACACACACACACACACACACACACACACACACACACACACACACACACACACACACACACATGATAGAGCCCAATAGGCTCAGGAATCTGTACACCAGTTGATTGACGGTTGAGAGGCGGGACCAAAGAGCCAGAGCTCAACCCCCGCAAGCACAATTAGGTGAGTACAATTAGGTGAGTACACACACACACACACACACACACACACACACACACGGTGAGAGTTACGGTGAGGGATGAGACCTCCGATTGGCGTGAAGTCACCAGTGGAGTCCCACAGGGCTCTGTACTCGGTCCTATCTTGTTTCTGATATATGTAAATGATCTCCCAGAGGGTATCGATTCATTTCTCTCAATGTTTGCAGACGATGCTAAAATTATGAGAAGGATACAACAGAAGAGGACTGTTTGAGGCTTCAAGAAGACCTAGACAAGCTGAAGGAATGGTCGAACAAATGGTTGTTAGAGTTTAACCCAACCAAATGTAATGTAATGAAGATAGGTGTAGGGAGCAGGAGGCCAGATACAAGGTATCATTGGGAGAGGAAATTCTTCAGGAGTCAGAGAAGGAAAAAGACTTGGGGGTTGATATCACGCCAGACCTGTCTCCTGCAGCACATATCAAGCGGATAACATCAGCGGCATATGCCAGGCTGGCCAACATACGAATGGCATTCAGAAACTTGTGTAAAGAATCATTCAGAACTTTGTATACTACATATGTCAGGCCAATCCTGGAGTATGCAGCCCCAGCATGGAGTCCATATCTAGTCAAGGATAAGACTAAACTGGAAAAGGTTCCAAGGTTTGCCACCAGACTAGTACCCGAGCTGAGAGGTATGAGCTACGAGGAGAGACTACGGGAATTAAACCTCACTTCGCTGGAAGACAGAAGAGTTAGGGGGGACATGATCACCACATTCAAGATTCTGAAGGAAATTGATAGGGTAGATAAAGACAGTCTATTTAACACAAGGGGAACACGCACTAGGGGACACAGGTGGAAACTGAGTGCCCAAATGAGCCACAGAGATATTAGAAAGAACTTTTTTAGTGTCAGAGTGGTTGACAAATGGAATGCATTAGGAAGTGATGTGGTGGAGGCTTACTCCATACACAGTTTCAAGTGTAGATATGATAGAGCCCAATAGGCTCAGGAACCTGTACACCTGTTGATTGACGGTTGAGAGGCGGGACCAAAGAGCCAGAGCTCAACCCCCGCAAGCACAACTAGGTGAGTACACACACACTTCCCCCCCCCCTGTGTATCCCCTCAGGCACTCGACACCAGCTGACTCCAGGGTACATATTTACTGCTAAGTGAACAAAGGCATTAGGTGAAAAGAAAAGTGCCCATTTATTTTTGTCCCTGTCACATTTTCGTCATCGTCCCAAGTTCGCGATTCGAACCTGGGATCCCAGAATGTGAGCCGAGAATTGAAGCCAACAGTTTTATCCATAGATAATGGTTAATATTAGATTTCAGTTACTACTTATTCACTCAAATTAAAAAAAATTGGCCATTGTTCTTCCATGTAATTACCTCACATACATTATATATGCCGGCAACACTCTATGTATTAGTGCTTTGGGCGTTGTACTGCCCGGCCCATGATTCATACAGTACGATTTTTCCTATCTATGTATGTATGTATATGTATATTTGAATGTATGTATGTATATGTATATTTGTATGTATGTATTTTTGCATAATAAAGATTATTATTATTAATATATAAAGATGATTATTATAACAAATGGGGCTGAACACTAGATGCCATTAGAGAAAACCGTCGTGGGCGAGCAGTATACTGTGCAGGGGAGACTTTGTTAAACACGCTGGTGAGTATTAGTTTCTCTGGACAAGGGGGAGGAATCTCTCCACTCACAATATAGCACAAACATATCTCCGAACTGAGACTGTAGTGAGCTGTAATTGGTGGATGAACTAGTGGCATCAGTGCACAGATGGTGGCGATGATTGGTGGTGAGGTAGGAGTGCCTTGAGGTTGACTACTAACCTACATACGAGCGAGGACCAGTCACCAGCTCCTGCCTCGGGTTCCTCTTCCTCTGCTCTCTACTCGTAACAAAAAAAGTTGTATTTCATGCAGTTTCTAATTTAGTCAATAATAACTACGTTGAAACAAGTTTTTGCTTCATAAAGCCCGTGAGCCTCGGCATATTAGCTTGTCCTTAGTGTTCACAGGACCCTTGGTGGCTTGTCCTTAGTGTTCACAGGACCCCCTGGTGGCTTGTCCTCAGTGTTCACAGGACCCCTGGTGGCTTGTCCTTAGTGTTCACAGGACCCTTGGTGGCTTGTCCTTAGTGTTCACAGGACCCTTGGTGGCTTGTCCTTAGTGTTCACAGAACCCTTGGTGGCTTGTCCTTAGTGTTCACAGGACCCGCTGGTGGCTTGTCCTTAGTGTTCACAGGACCCGCTGGTGGCTTGTCCTTAGTGTTCACAGGACCCCTGGTGGCTTGTCCTTAGTGTTCACAGGACCCGCTGGTGGCTTGTCCTTAGTGTTCACAGGACCCCTGGTGGCTTGTCCTTAGTGTTCACAGGACCCGCTGGTGGCTTGTCCTTAGTGTTCACAGGACCCGCTGGTGGCTTGTCCTTAGTGTTCACAGGACCCGCTGGTGGCTTGTCCTTAGTGTTCACAGGACCCCTGGTGGCTTGTCCTTAGTGTTCACAGGACCCCTGGTGGCTTGTCCTTAGTGTTCACAGGACCCCTGGTGGCTTGTCCTTAGTGTTCACAGGACCCCTGGTGGCTTGTCCTTAGTGTTCACAGGACCCCTGGTGGCTTGTCCTTAGTGTTCACAGGACCCGCTGGTGGCTTGTCCTGTGCTCATTAGCCACACATATCACATGTGTCGACAATTAGCCACACATACCACATGTGTCAACAATTAGCCACACATACCACATGTGTCAACAGTTAGCCACACATACCACATGTGTCAACAGTTAGCCACACATACCACATGTGTCAACAGTTAGCCACACATACCACATGTGTCAACAGTTAGCCACACATACCACATGTGTCAACAGTTAGCCACACATACCACATGTGTCAACAATTAGCCACACATACCACATGTGTCAACAGTTAGCCACACATACCACATGTGTCAACAGTTAGCCACACATACCACATGTGTCAACAATTAGCCACACATACCACATGTGTCAAAAGTTAGCCACACATACCACATGTGTCAACAATTAGCCACACATACCACATGTGTCAACTATTAGCCACACATACCACATGTGTCAACAATTAGCCACACATACCACATGTGTCAACAATTAGCCACATATACCACATGTGTCAACAATTAGCCACACATACCACATGTGTCAACAATTAGCCACACATACCACATGTGTCAACATTACACGTCCTTGTTATCAGACTTGGCTCCAGGTATCAGTATGGATTTTCAAATAAATTATAAAGATTTGCCGGCCAAAATATGAATGAGCCAGAGAGAACTTGTCATTAATGCATTGTTGATATGTTGCACTCCATCGTGCTTTGAAGAACTGTCCATCTGGCCGATGGCTTGGTCATGTCCAGTTTCAAGGACTTCCAGACGTCACCCACACTCTAGGTAAACAACTGACCAGCGGGGTTTATGGACTTCCAGACGTCACCTACACTCTAGGTAAACAACTGACCTGCGGGGTTTATGGACTTCCAGACGTCACCCACACTCTAGGTAAACAACTGACCAGCAGGGTTTATGGACTTCCAGACGTCACCTACACCTCCACCTTCCCTGAAGTATCCCTGCTGCCACTCCCAACTCACCTTGGTGTCAAACACCGCCAGCCGCCGCCATTGCCATCGTTCCTGGGAAGGAAAACAACATTGTTACAAGTTGTGACGGGCTCCGGACCTGAGTTGGTCATACTCTCAACATGTGAGCAATGTTACTACATTATAGTTGATCATTACATATTACCTGTTGTAATTGTCATCTGTTAACACTCAAGTATCAGTCCTTCAGAGTCTGGGCCGTTAATGTCCTGAACTACAAAGTGAAGGGTGAAGTGTTCTTCGTGTGGGTACTGTCGGACATGTGTGGTATTGGTACTTCTGTCTCTCTCTCTCTCTCTCTCTCTCTCTCTCTCTCTCTCTCTCTCTCTCTCTCTCTCTCTCTCTCTCTCTCTCTCTCTCTCTCTCTCTCTCTCTCTCATCTCTCTCTCTCTCTCTCTCTCTCTCTCTCTCTCTCTCTCTCTCTCTCTCTCTCTCTCTCTCTCTCTCTCTCCTCTCTCTCTCTCTCTCTCTCTCTCTCTCTCTCTCTCTCTCTCTCTCTCTCTCTCTCTCTCTCTCTCTCTCTCTCTCTCTCTCTCTCTCTCTCTCTCTCTCTCTCTCTCTCTCTCTCTCTCTCTCTCTCTCTCTCTCTCTCTCTCTCTCTCTCTCTCTCTCTCTCTCTCTCTCTCTCTCTCTCTCTCTCTCTCTCTCTCTCTCTCTCTCTCTCTCTCTCTCTCCTCTCTCTCTCTCTCTCTCTCTCTCTCTCTCTCTCTCTCTCTCGTGTAGATTGTAGAGTGTACTCACTTTGGTACACTCTACAAAAGTCCAGAAATCGTCGTATCAGGAAACAGAAGCGCCTCGCGAAATTGAGACACTGTCCGGTTGTCTGTTGTGGGTCCTATGGTAGGTTAGGAGAGGGCACTTTAGTACGACAGTTTCTTGACGTTGGCAACCCTTAAGAGGACGGTCCACTCTCACCAGTGTCTCCGCTAGCTGAGCTTGGTGGCCTAGCAGGCCAGTCGCCCCGAGGTCCAGCCTTACCGGGGGCATGTCATCATTTATATTGTCATTCAAGGTGGTTCCCGCCGCCTCGTTGTACAACGAGGCGGCGGGAACAGACTCTAAATACCCAGGAGAATGAGACATGATTTTTGGCATTACTCGGTAACGGTTCGAGACCCAAGACTTGAGTTAAAGAGTCGCGACAGGGATCCCAACACCTTGTGTAGATCAACCTTAACGGTGGAGGCGGAGTTGATGAACTGTGATGGACGGGACGCAGCTCCTGTGCCCCGCCTCCCGTGGCTTCCTCTGCTCGTATCCTCGGAGGGTAAGGTGTCACTACGGTGGGGAAGTTGGTCCTCCTGTGGGGGAAGTTGGTCCTCTTGTGGGGAAGTTGATCCTCCTGTGTGGAAGTTGGTCCTCTTGTGGGGAAGTTGGTCCTCCTGTGTGGAAGTTGATCCTCCTGTGGGGAAGTTGGTCCTCTTGTGGGGAAGTTGGTCCTCCTGTGTGGAAGTTGATCCTCCTGTGGGGAAGTTGGTCCTCTTGTGGGGAAGTTGGTCCTCCTGTGTGGAAGTTGATCCTCCTGTGGGGAAGTTGGTCCTCTTGTGGGGAAGTTGGTCCTCCTGTGTGGAAGTTGATCCTCCTGTGTGGAAGTTGGTCCTCTTGTGGGGAAGTTGGTCCTCCTGTGTGGAAGTTGGTCCTCTTGTGGGGAAGTTGGTCCTCCTGTGTGGAAGTTGATCCTCCTGTGGGGAAGTTGGTCCTCTTGTGGGGAAGTTGGTCCTCTTGTGGGGAAGTTGGTCCTCCTGTGTGGAAGTTGTGCCACTGTCTGTGAGACTCCCACTTGTGAGGCTACAGTGTCTTTTGTACCTTTAATGTGACTTAATGTAAAGTATTATATAGAGATGGTAACTGATGACCATAACATCTGAGGGCTGTCTGTCTACCTCCCCCCCCCCTCCTGTAGTACTGGCTGACTGGTTGCTTAGTGTACTTACCAGTCAGTATCTGTCACTGACTTCTGCCCTCCTGGCACCTATTGCAGAGTTAAACTATTCTGATGTTTTAATTTTTTGCCTAATATGACATGTAAAGTTTAGGATGGAGGTGGCTTCCACAGCTTCTTCTGTCATCTTTCAATGCATTCTTCTAATTGTTGACCACCCGTACGGGGTACGAGTATTTCCTTACATTTCTTCGGCTCAGTTGCGTTTCCAGCTTCCACTTGTGTCTTCTTGTCCTCCTTTCTTCCATTATCAAGAGGTCTCCAAGACCACCTTGTCAACCCCTCAGTGTCTTCAAGTGTTCCTGCTCTCCTCTACGGTTGTGAGATTCAGTTCCCTTAACATGTCCTCATATCTTAACCCTCTGAGTCCTCCCATTAAACTTATTCCAAATCTTTAAACTTTTTTTCAATTTTGGTTCTAAGCTTCATACGGTGCGGAGTTGCATATTGCAGTATGCAAATTACCATAAAATTACAGTATGATGTATAAGGTAATGTTTGGCAGCTGTTGTATGCAGGCGATGAGTCACAATAACGTGGCTGAAGCATGTTGACCAGACCACACACTAGAAAGTGAAGGGACGACGACGTTTCGGTCCGCCCTGGACTATTCTCAAGTCGATGTATGTTGTATGCTCTGATGTTACCGTGTGTGTGTGTGTGTGTGTGTGTGTGTGTGTGTGTGTGTGTGTGTGTGTGTGTGTGTGTGTGTGTGTGTGTGTCTGTCTGTCTGTCTCTGGTGTTAGTGTTGCAATTAATATCCACCACCAAATCTCTTTCTCTAATTCCGGTAGTTTCCTTTTCCCTTGTTGCGTTGGTAACCTCTGATACCCTTTTTTCATTTCCCATCTTAATTACCTTACACTACTCGGGACTGAATTCTAGCAACCATTGTTATGTTAGCTCACTACCTCGGGTAGGTTATTCACATACATTACAAACAGTAGTGGTCCCAGGACCAAGCATTTGGGACCACGTTTATTACCTTTCTCCAGGTCGAAACCCCTCTCTAAATGTGACTGTTTTACATCCCTTAGGGACTCCCTTACCAGATTCACAATTTGCTCAGTTAGCCCAGCTTACTTCTCCCTATTACACAATAACTTTTCATAAGGAACTGTACGAAATGCAATTTGGCAATCAAGAAAACTTCAGTCTAGGCAGCCCGCATTCCCCGTTCTAAATCCATGTTGTTCTTTCATTACAAAGTTATCCTCCACACTTGCTTAATTGTTCTCATCCTGATTATGTTCTCCGTCACTTTACACGGAGGACGTGTCAGCGGCACTGGTCTCCACTTTAGTGCCCCCTCAACCTTTCTCATAATAGACTTAGATAATAACACTGCTGCCTTTTTCCAGAATTGTGGGAGATTTACTGTTTCAAGGGTTTTATTTAAAATATATTTAGTTGTGACAAGGATGGAGGGTTGAGAGGGAGGGAAGGATGGCCACGTGGGGCGGGGGGGAGGGTGTGGCCACGTGGGGCGGGGGGGAAGGGTGTGGCCACGTGGGGCGGGGGGGAGGGTGTGGCCACGTGGGGCGGGGGGGGAGGGTGTGGCCACGTGGGGCGGAGGGGGGAGGGTGTGGCCACGTGGGGCGGGGGAGGGTGTGGCCACGTGGGGCGGGGGAGGGTGTGGCCACGTGGGGCGGGGGGGAGGGTGTGGCCACGTGGGGCGGGGGGGGGAGGGTGTGGCCACGTGGGGCGGGGGGGGGAGGGTGTGGCCACGTGGGGCGGGGGGGGGGAGGGTGTGGCCACGTGGGGCGGGGGGGGGAGGGTGTGGCCACGTGGGGCGGGGGGGGAGGGTGTGGCCACGTGGGGCGGGGGGGAGGGTGTGGCCACGTGGGGCGGGGGGGGAGGGTGTGGCCACGTGGGGCGGGGGGGAGGGTGTGGCCACGTGGGGCGGGGGGGAGGGTGTGGCCACTTGGGGGCGGGGGGGGAGGGTGTGGCCACGTGGGGCGGGGGGAGGGTGCGGCCACGTGGGGCAGGGGGGGAGGGTGTGGCCAAGTAGGGCGGGGGGGAGGGTGTGGCCACGTGGGGCAGGGGGGAGGGTGTGGCCACGTGGGGCGGGGGGGGGGGGGGGTGTGGCCACGTGGGGCGGGGGGAGGGTGTGGCCACGTGGGGCGGGGGGGAGGGTGTGGCCACTTGGGGCGGGGGGGAGGGTGTGGCCACGTGGGGCGGGGGGAGGGTGCGGCCACGTGGGGCAGGGGGGGGAGGGTGTGGCCACGTGGGGCGGGGAGAGGGTGTGGCCACGTGGGGCGGGGGGGGAGGGTGTGGCCACGTGGGGCGGGGGGGGAGGGTGTGGCCACGTGGGGCGGGGGGGGGAGGGTGTGGCCACGTGGGGCGGGGGGGGAGGGTGTGGCCACGTGGGGCGGGGGGGGGAGGGTGTGGCCACGTGGGGCGGGGGGAGGGTGTGGCCACGGGGGGGGGGGGGGAGGGTGTGGCCACGTGGGGCGGGGGGGGAGGGTGTGGCCACGTGGGGCGGGGGAGGGTGTGGCCACGTGGGGCGGGGGGGAGGGTGTGGCCACGTGGGGCGGGGGGGGGAGGGTGTGGCCACGTGGAGCGGGGGAGGGTGTGGCCACGTGGGGCGGGGGGAGGGTGTGGCCACGTGGGGCGGGGGGGGAGGGTGTGGCCACGTGGGGCGGGGGGGGAGGGTGTGGCCACGTGGGGCGGGGGAGGGTGTGGCCACGGGGGGCGGGGGGGAGGGTGTGGCCACGTGGGGCGGGGGGGGAGGGTGTGGCCACGTGGGGCGGGGGAGGGTGTGGCCACGTGGGGCGGGGGGGAGGGTGTGGCCACGTGGGGCGGGGGGGAGGGTGTGGCCACGTGGGGCGGGGGAGGGTGTGGCCACGTGGGGCGGGGGGGGGAGGGTGTGGCCACGTGGGGCGGGGGGGAGGGTGTGGCCACGTGGGGCGGAGGGGGGAGGGTGTGGCCACGTGGGGCGGGGGGAGGGTGTGGCCACGTGGGGCGGGGGGGTAGGGTGTGGCCACGTGGGACGGGGGGGAGGGTGTGGCCACGTGGGGCGGGGGGGAGGGTGTGGCCACGTGGGGCGGAGGGGGGAGGGTGTGGCCACGTGGGGCGGAGGGGGGAGGGTGTGGCCACGTGGGGGCGGGGGGGGAGGGTGTGGCCACGTGGGGCGGGGGGGAGGGTGTGGCCATGTGGGGCAGGGGGGGGGAGGGTGTGGCCACGTGAGGCGGGGGGGGGAGGGTGTGGCCACGTGGGGCGGGGGGAGGGTGTGGCCACGTGGGGCGGGGGGAGGGTGTGGCCACATGGGGCGGGGGGGAGGGTGTGGCCATGTGGGGCGGGGGGGGGAGGGTGTGGCCACGTGAGGCGGGGGGGGGAGGGTGTGGCCACGTGGGGCGGGGGGGAGGGTGTGGCCACGTGGGGCGGGGGGAGGGTGTGGCCACGTGGGGCGGGGGAGGGTGTGGCCACGTGGGGCGGGGGGAGGGTGTGGCCACGTGGGGCAGGGGGGAGGGTGTGGCCACGTGGGGCGGGGGGGGGGGAGGGTGTGGCCACGTGTGGCGGGGGGGGAGGGTGTGGCCACGTGGGGCGGGGGGAGGGTGTGGCCACGTGGGGCGGAGGGGGGCGGGTGTGGCCACGTGGGGCGGGGGGAGGGTGTGGCCACTTGGGGCGGGGGGGGGAGGGTGTGGCCACGTGGGGCGGGGGAGGGTGTGGCCACGTGGGGCGGGGGGAGGGTGTGGCCACGTGGGGCGGGGGGAGGGTGTGGCCACGTGGGGCAGGGGGGGGAGGGTGTGGCCACGTGGGGCGGGGGGGGAGGGTGTGGCCACGTGGGGCGGGGGGGAGGGTGTGGCCACGTGGGGCAGGGGGGAGGGTGTGGCCACGTGGGGCGGGGGGGGGGAGGGTGTGGCCACGTGGGGCGGGGGGAGGGTGTGGCCACGTGGGGCGGGGGGGAGGGTGTGGCCACGTGGGGCGGGGGGGGAGGGTGTGGCCACGTGGGGCCACACCCTCCCACAGGAAGGTTGCGACAGCCGCAATAAACTACACATCGTGACCTGTGAGGGAGGACCAGCCGGCCCTGGACCCTCTTGCTCACCTTTACTGTGAGGCAGGGAAGGTGGGTGAGGCAGGGAAGGTGGGTGAGGCAGGGAAGGTGGGTGAGGCAGGGAAGGTGGGTGAGGCAGGGATGGTGGGTGAGGCAGGGAAGGTGGGTGAGGCAGGGAAGGTGGGTGAGGCAGGGAAGGTGGGTGAGGCAGGGAAGGTGGGTGAGGCAGGGAAGGTGGGTGAGGCAGGGAAGGTGTGGGAGGCAGGGAAGGTGTGGGAGGCAGGGAAGGTGTGGGAGGCAGGGAAGGTGTGGGAGGCAGGGAAGGTGTGGGAGGCAGGGAAGGTGTGGGAGGCAGGGAAGGTGGGTGAGGCAGGGAAGGTGGGTGAGGCAGGGAAGGTGGGTGAGGCAGGGAAGGTGGGTGAGGCAGGGAAGGTGGGTGAGGCAGGGAAGGTGTGGGAGGCAGGGAAGGTGTGGGAGGCAGGGAAGGTGTGGGAGGCAGGGAAGGTGTGGGAGGCAGGGAAGGTGTGGGAGGCAGGGAAGGTGTGGGAAGCAGGGAAGGTGGGTGAGGCAGGGAAGGTGGGTGAGGCAGGGAAGGTGGGTGAGGCAGGGAAGGTGGGTGAGGCAGGGAAGGTGGGTGAGGCAGGGAAGGTGTGGGAGGCAGGGAAGGTGTGGGAGGCAGGGAAGGTGTGGGAGGCAGGGAAGGTGTGGGAGGCAGGGAAGGTGGGTGAGGCAGGGAAGGTGGGTGAGGCAGGGAAGGTGGGTGAGGCAGGGAAGGTGTGGGAGGCAGGGAAGGTGGGTGAGGCAGGGAAGGTGTGGGAGGCAGGGAAGGTGGGTGAGGCAGGGAAGGTGGGTGAGGCAGGGAAGGTGGGTGAGGCAGGGAAGGTGGGTGAGGCAGGGAAGGTGTGGGAGGCAGGGAAGGTGTGGGAGGCAGGGAAGGTGTGGGAGGCAGGGAAGGTGGGTGAGGCAGGGAAGGTGGGTGAGGCAGGGAAGGTGGGTGAGGCAGGGAAGGTGTGGGAGGCAGGGAAGGTGGGTGAGGCAGGGAAGGTGGGTGAGTCAGGGAAGGTGTGGGAGGCAGGGAAGGTGGGTGAGGCAGGGAAGGTGGGTGAGGCAGGGAAGGTGTGGGAGGCAGGGAAGGTGTGGGAGGCAGGGAAGGTGGGGGAGGCAGGGAAGGTGGGGGAGGCAGGGAAGGTGTGGGAGGCAGGGAAGGTGGGGGAGGCAGGGAAGGTGTGGGAGGCAGGGAAGGTGGGTGAGGCAGGGAAGGTGGGGGAGGCAGGGAAGGTGTGGGAGGCAGGGAAGGTGGGGGAGGCAGGGAAGGTGGGGGAGGCAGGGAAGGTGTGGGAGGCAGGGAAGGTGTGGGAGGCAGGGAAGGTGTGGGAGGCAGGGAAGGTGGGGGAGGCAGGGAAGGTGTGGGAGGCAGGGAAGGTGGGGGAGGCAGGGAAGGTGGGGGAGGCAGGGAAGGTGTGGGAGGCAGGGAAGGTGTGGGAGGCAGGGAAGGTGGGGGAGGCTGGGATGGTGTGGGAGGCAGGGAAGGTGTGGGAGGCAGGGAAGGTGTGGGAGGCAGGGAAGGTGGGTGAGGCAGGGAAGGTGTGGGAGGCAGGGAAGGTGTGGGAGGCAGGGAAGGTGTGGGAGGCAGGGAAGGTGGGTGAGGCAGGGAAGGTGGGGGAGGCAGGGAAGGTGTGGGAGGCAGGGAAGGTGTGGGAGGCAGGGAAGGTGGGTGAGGCAGGGAAGGTGGGTGAGGCAGGGAAGGTGTGGGAGGCAGGGAAGGTGGGGGAGGCAGGGAAGGTGGGTGAGGCAGGGAAGGTGGGTGAGGCAGGGAAGGTGGGTGAGGCAGGGAAGGTGGGTGAGGCAGGGAAGGTGGGGGAGGCAGGGAAGGTGGGTGAGGCAGGGAAGGTGGGTGAGGCAGGGAAGGTGGGTGAGGCAGGGAAGGTGGGGGAGGCAGGGAAGGTGGGGGAGGCAGGGAAGGTGTGGGAGGCAGGGAAGGTGTGGGAGGCAGGGAAGGTGTGGGAGGCAGGGAAGGTGTGGGAAGCAGGGAAGGTGGGTGAGGCAGGGAAGGTGGGTGAGGCAGGGAAGGTGGGTGAGGCAGGGAAGGTGGGTGAGGCAGGGAAGGTGTGGGAGGCAGGGAAGGTGTGGGAGGCAGGGAAGGTGTGGGAGGCAGGGAAGGTGGGTGAGGCAGGGAAGGTGGGTGAGGCAGGGAAGGTGGGTGAGGCAGGGAAGGTGGGTGAGGCAGGGAAGGTGGGGGAGGCAGGGAAGGTGGGGGAGGCAGGGAAGGTGTGAGAGGCAGAAGGAAGGGGGGGAGGCAGGGAAGGTGGGGGAGGCAGGGAAGGTGTGGGAGGCAGGGAAGGTGGGGGAGGCAGGGAAGGTGGGGGAGGCAGGGAAGGTGTGGGAGGCAGGGAAGGTGGGGGAGGCAGGGAAGGTGGGGGAGGCGGCGTGCGGCACCCCTCCCCACACACCTCACCTACTCCTGGAGGATTGACTGGGCACCATTACTCCTTGAGAGCTCTTCACACTGCAGTAAACTAATAAAACTATTCGTGTTGTATTTATTTTGTATACTATGTGGGACCCCGTGGAGGCCAGGGAGCACCGTGGAGGCCAGGGAGCACGGTGGAGGCCAGGGAGCACCGTGGAGGCCAGGGAGCACGGTGGATGCCAGGGAGCACCCTGGAGGCCAGGGAGCACCGTGGAGGCCAGGGAGCACCGTGGAGGCCAGGGAGCATCGTGGAGGCCAGGGAGCATCGTGGAGGCCAGGGAGCACCCTGGAGGCCAGGGAGCACCCTGGAGGCCAGGGAGCATCGTGGAGGCCAGGGAGCACCGTGGAGGCCAGGGGGCATCGTGAAGGCCAGGGGGCATCGTGAAGGCCAGGGAGCATCGTGGAGGCCAGGGAGCACCGTGGAGGCCAGGGAGCACCCCGGGCTCCAGGGTGCACCCTGTGTGTTGTGTAGGTGGGCCTTCCCTACCCGAAGATCCCCACTTGGTAAGGGCTAATTGGGTGTAGTTGAGGAGCTGCTGGAGTATAAGAGAGAGAGCAGGGGCTTGACCCAGCAGCGCGCCAGGACTGGCAGCAGACATGGCAAGAGGAGCAGTACTGAAAATGGCTCTTTTGATTGTCTGTTTCTTTTCCTACTTCTTAAGTGTGCTTCTTTCTCCTTAGTTGAGACATTGACGACGAGCTGAGCGTCGGTGCATGTGTTTGAGGTACACAGTTTACGTCTTCGGATGTAAACTCGCCGTTAACTTGGAGATTTTTGTGTCCAGGTGTACCACTTGTCTCTGGCGAAGGTTAGAGACATGTGTAATGTGCCAAACACGCCAACACACACCTCACTCTACAGGGACTCTTGAATGCGCGCATGTCGCACTCAGGTGTTTGTGGGCTGTGTGGCACAATGCATTTGTTTTTTCTTCGTTGAGTAAGGTCTGTTTGGTGGATGTCCATCGCTCGACCAGTGTGTGTGTGTGTGTGTGTGTGTGTGTGTGTGTGTGTGTGTGTGTGCGTGTGTGTGTGTGTGTGTGTGTGTGTGTGTGTGTGTGTGTGTGTGTGTAGACACTCACTTGAGAGGGACACTGCGGGGTGTGAGCAGCTGAAGATGCTGGGGTGTTGAGGGTGGTACTCCACTACTGGAGGTCCCGAGTGGGTTCCCCCTGGAGTGGTGAGTTTAGCTGGCTGAGAACTCACCAACTCCTCGGTGGGTTTGATTTCAGGCACTTGTGGTGATGGTTCGAGGATGGGTTGGTGCCGGCGTTTAGTGGTGTTGGAGTGGTGGGTGAGCCTGCCCTGACCTCTGACACATCCTGCGAGATGGGGACTTGTATTACCACTGCTACCTTATTCAATCTTGTGGTGTTGATATCCTCAAAATGCATCGGAGTCTGCCAGTGCAGACCGCTTATCACATGCCTCTGTATGACTAATCATCCTGTGTGATGGGGATTTTTTAGCATCACCTAGTTAGCTTTTTTGACACACTGTACTCCACTTCATATAGTCTAGGGTAGCTGCACTAATGCAGATGTACCTCATGTATTAATAAAAAAAAAAAAAAAGACACCTGGCCAGTAGTTGGCTGGTGGTCGTGTCTATCACCGGGACGAGGGAGACTGTGATGGCGATGGTGACATATGAAAGTTTGAGTAGTTTGTTGTTGTTCCTGACGTTTGAGGACTGGTTATAGGGTGCTGTTTGGTTGTGTCGCCCAGGCACTCGATTGTTGTTGCTGCTGGTTGGTAGTAGCGTGTCCATGAAGACTTGTGGATGTAGTTTGGCGGATGTGAAAGGCAGCAGCTGGTTGTTTTGTGGTCTTGGCTTGTTTGGCGTTGTTCATAAGACCCCTTGATATCGTCCAGTCTTCTGGAGCATTGTTGAGACACCCCAGTGTCTCAACACTGCCCTTTTCTCCGCAAAGGGCGCATTTTCTGACATTTAGAGAGTGGTTCTTGTAGTTGTGATTGCCGGAGCATATGCTCTGTCTTCCTTCCACTTCGGGACATTTGTTGCGTTGTGGTGGTATTGGAAGCACTTGTAACGCAGCTTAGGCTTGAAGCTTGGCTCTCCTGGGAGTTCTGGGACGGTGTGGCCGTGATGGCAGAGCATTTAAATAAACTTGTCTCCGTTTACTTGGGTTGATCGGCTATTACAAATGTGAGTTTTAATGATGGATGTTCGGGTTCGCATTTTCTGATCATGTAAGCCAATATTGCAGAGAAGGAGTTTCTTGGTTGATCTCCTGGATGATGGCGTCGCGGCCTTCTTCAGCTACCCAAGGACTGGCTCTCCTGACCAAAACCCTCCAACTTGGAGGCTCTGTGCTGGAATTGGAGACATTTTTGCCTCTTGGAGTGCTGCCAGATGCGCAAGGTCAAGTACTTCCTCGAGGTCTTCATCGTTGGCTAGGATAATAGTGGCAATATCTGTGTGTAGAGAGACGTCCACACCAACCACCTTCGTTACTCTGTTCAGGGCTGCTGCGATTTCCCTCTCAATTTGCTTGTTGGCTCTAAGGAGACTAACGTTGACTTTATGGTGGTACCATACTCAAGTGCCATCAACCTAATACTGACAAAGAGGTTTAACTGTCAATGTCTTGATGGCGGAAATTGACGATGGGAGATCCGTGTGTGAGTGTGTGTTCCCGCTGATAGGAGGAGAACCCCCCCCCCAACCCCACACCCTTACCCACACCCCATATATTCGACCCAAGCCCCACCTCCATACCAGAGCCCCACCTCCATACCAGAGCCCCACCTCCAAACCAGAGCCCCACCTCCACACCAGAGCCCCACCTCCATACCAGAGCCCCACCTCCATACCAGAGCCCCACCTCCACACCAGAGCCCCACCTCCATACCAGAGCCCCACCTCCATACCAGAGCCCCACCTCCACACCAGAGCCCCACCTCCATACCAGAGCCCCACCTCCATACCAGAGCCCCACCTCCATACCAGAGCCCCACCTCCCCTACCCGTCCCCTCACAGTTCTCACCGTCATATCCGCCGGAAGTCACTCATTGTATTATTTATCAATAATTAAAGTTGCGTAATACTATAAAATACAACAGGTAATTACTGCATTATCATTTTTTTTTAATTGGTTGTCATAGTGAAAGTTAGAGTGAACGCCCCCTCCCCCCCCCCCCCCGAGGCTGACGGTGGTGGCCCGGGGGGGGGGGGGGAAGGCTCTTCTGTACTGCGAGAAAGTGACGGAGGAACATTTCATTCACTTAGGCACCAGGAGACTCGACCCACCGACCCCAAGGTGTGAGGCGGAAGCTCTTCCACTGAGCCATCATGGCAGGGCCAATAGGAAAGTTTTCGGAGGCAGGAAACCCCTGCCCAACTGTATCAGCACTACTAAGGTACTGTATCAGCCCTACTAAGGTACTGTATCAGCCCTACTAAGGTACTGTATCAGCCCTACTAAGGTACTGTATCAACCCTACTAAGGTACTGTATCAGCCCTACTAAGGTACTGTATCAGCCCTACTAAGGTACTGTATCAACCCTACTAAGGTACTGTATCAGCCCTACTAAGGTACTGTATCAGCCCTACTAAGGTACTGTATCAGCCCTACTAAGGTACTGTATCAGCCCTACTAAGGTACTGTATCAGCCCTACTAAGGTACTGTATCAGCACTACTAAGGTACTGTATCAACCCTACTAAAGTACTGTATCAGCACTACTAAGGTACTGTATCAGCAATACTAAAGTACTGTATCAGCACTACTAAGGTACTGTATCAGCCCTACTAAGGTACTGTATCAGCACTACTAAGGTACTGTATTAGCAATACTAAAGTACTGTATCAGCACTACTAAGGTACTGTATCAGCAATACTAAAGTACTGTATCAGCACTACTAAGGTACTGTATCAGCAATACTAAAGTACTGTATCAGCACTACTAAGGTACTGTATCAGCAATACTAAAGTACTGTATCAGCACTACTAAGGTACTGTATCAGCAATACTAAAGTACTGTATCAGCACTACTAAGGTACTGTATCAGCCCTACTAAGGTACTGTACCAACGCTACTAAAGTACTTTACTGAATTGGGTAATTGATTTCCTGAGAGTATATTGTCAACGCCTGAACAACCAATTAGCTCGACAATCACCCTTGACCAACACAAATCAACACAGAGACTGCCCAACCGGTTCCGTAGAAATTCAGGTGGACTTGTGACATGACACAGCCTCCCATATATATAACCCAACTACATCGTCACAAACCCCAATTTGGTAACCGCAAAATGGTTATAAGACTAGGTGTGAACCATCCAGGGAGATCGTTACATAACGTCACGTCCTGGTCACGGGTCACGATATGACCCGTGACAAGACGGTCTGGACGTGACCTGACGGCCGGGGGAACACGGCCCGTGTGAGGAGAGGCGGCCCCTCTCAGTCTCCCGGGCCGCCACCGGCACGGTTATCTTGAGGTTATCTTGAGTTGATTTCAGGGCTTTTTTAGTGTCCCCGCGGCCCGGTCCTTGACCAGGCCTCCACCCCCAGGAAGCAGCCCGTGACAGCTGACTAACACCCAGGTACCTATTTTTACTGCTAGGTAACAGGGACATAGGGTGAAAGAAACTCTGCCCATTGTTTCTCGCCGGCGCCTGGGATCGAACCCAGGACCACAGGATCACAAGTCCAGCGTGCTGTCCGCTCGGCCGACCGGCTCCCTTCCGCTCGGCCGACCGGCTGACGGTCAGTCAGGCCGTCCCACACTGCTGACACCCCCAGGAGGAAATTGAAATTGAAATAAGTTTATTGAGGTAAAATACACACAAAGGGATGAGGTAGCTCAAGCTATTCTCACCCCGTTCAGTACAACGTGTTAATACATACATAGACACACATCACAAACAATAAACATATTACCAAACATTCTGAGAGATAAACATATACATTTCCTCCTTCACAAGTAGTATGTTATGAGACGTACACAGGGAGCACCAGGAATGTTACTGAAGTTTCCATTGTTTCACAAGTACAGAATCACTCTTGTGTTGACTGCTCTTGTTAATTGTTGGCGGCTCTTGTTAATTGTTGACGGCTCTTGTTAATTGTTGACGGCTCTTGTTAATTGTTGGCGGCTCTTGTTAATTGTTGACGGCTCTTGTTAATTGTTGACGGCTCTTGTTAATTGTTGACGGCTCTTGTTAATTGTTGACGGCTCTTGTTAATTGTTGACGGCTCTTGTTAATTGTTGACGGCTCTTGTTAATTGTTGACGGCTCTTGTTAATTATTGCTGCAATTTGCTTATTTTATTTTCACTAAAGCATATGATTTCATACTATCTTCACCGTAAAGTTCTTAGATTTGGCCCTTTACAAGACATTGACGTGGTGAATGGTGGGGAATATATTTATGTCCTGTTAAGCTGTTGGTGTTGGCTTGCGGACGTGTTCTATGTTATAGTGTCATCTCTGGTTATTATGTGCTCGGACTCTTGAGTATTGTGTACTGGTGTGTGCACTGTATTGTGTAGTCTATAGTCACTCCCTGTAGTCTATAGTCACTCCCTGTAGTCTGTAGTCACTCCCTGTAGTCTATAGTCACTCCCTGTAGTCTATAGTCACTCCCTGTAGTCTATAGTCACTCCCTGTAGTCTATAGTCACTCCTTGTAGTCTATAGTCACTCCCTGTAGTCTATAGTCACTCCTTGTAGTCTATAGTCACTCCCTGTAGTCTATAGTCACTCCCTGTAGTCTATAGTCACTCCCTGTAGTCTATAGTCACTCCCTGTAGTCTATAGTCACTCCTTGTAGTCTATAGTCACTCCCTGTAGTCTATAGTCACTCCCTGTAGTCTATAGTCACTCCTTGTAGTCTATAGTCACTCCCTGTTGTCTATAGTCACTCCCTGTAGTCTATAGTCACTCCCTGTAGTCTATAGTCACTCCCTGTAGTCTATAGTCACTCCCTGTAGTCTATAGTCACTCCCTGTAGTCTATAGTCACTCCCTGTAGTCTATAGTCACTCCCTGTAGTCTATAGTCACTCCCTGTAGTCTATAGTCACTCCCTGTAGTCTATAGTCACTCCCTGTAGTCTATAGTCACTCCCTGTAGTCTATAGTCACTCCCTGTAGTCTATAGTCACTCCCTGTAGTCTATAGTCACTCCCTGTAGTCTATAGTCACTCCCTGTAGTCTATAGTCACTCCCTGTAGTCTATAGTCACTCCCTGTAGTCTATAGTCACTCCCTGTAGTCTATAGTCACTCCCTGTAGTCTATAGTCACTCCCTGTAGTCTATAGTCACTCCCTGTAGTCTATAGTCACTCCCTGTAGTCTATAGTCACTCCCTGTAGTCTATAGTCACTCCCTGTAGTCTATAGTCACTCCCTGTAGTCTATAGTCACTCCCTGTAGTCTATAGTCACTCCCTGTAGTCTATAGTCACTCCCTGTAGTCTATAGTCACTCCCTGTAGTCTATAGTCACTCCCTGTAGTCTATAGTCACTCCCTGTAGTCTATAGTCACTCCCTGTAGTCTATAGTCACTCCCTGTAGTCTATAGTCACTCCCTGTAGTCTATAGTCACTCCCTGTAGTCTATAGTCACCCTGTAGTCTATAGTCACTCCCTGTAGTCTATAGTCACTCCCTGTAGTCTATAGTCACTCCCTGTAGTCTATAGTCACTCCCTGTAGTCTATAGTCACTCCCTGTAGTCTATAGTCCTCCCTGTAGTCTATAGTCACTCTGTAGTCTCACCCTGTAGTCTATAGTCACTCTGTAGTCTATAGTCTCCTGTAGTCTATAGTCACTCCCTGTAGTCTATAGTCACTCCCTGTAGTCTATAGTCACTCCCTGTAGTCTATAGTCACTCCCTGTAGTCTATAGTCACTCCCTGTAGTCTATAGTCACTCCCTGTAGTCTATAGTCACTCCCTGTAGTCTATAGTCACTCCTGTAGTCTATAGTCACTCCCTGTAGTCTATAGTCACTCCCTGTAGTCTATAGTCACTCCCTGTAGTCTATAGTCACTCCCTGTAGTCTATAGTCACTCCCTGTAGTCTATAGTCACTCCCTGTAGTCTATAGTCACTCCCTGTAGTCTATAGTCACTCCCTGTAGTCTATAGTCACTCCCTGTAGTCTATAGTCACTCCCTGTAGTCTATAGTCACTCCCTGTAGTCTATAGTCACTCCCTGTAGTCTATAGTCACTCCCTGTAGTCTATAGTCACTCCCTGTAGTCTAAAGTCTCTCCCTGTAGTAGTCACTCTGTAGTCTATAGTCACTCCCTAGTCTATAGTCACTCCCTGTAGTATAGTCACTCCCTGTAGTCTATAGTCACTCCCTGTAGTCTAAAGTCACTCCCTGTAGTAGTCACTCTATAGTCACTCCCTGTAGTCTATAGTCACTCCCTGTAGTCTATAGTCACTCCTTGTAGTCTATAGTCACTCCCTGTAGTCTATAGTCACTCCCTGTAGTCTATAGTCACTCCCTGTAGTCTATAGTCACTCCCTGTAGTCTATAGTCACTCCCTGTAGTCTATAGTCACTCCTTGTAGTCTATAGTCACTCCCTGTAGTCTATAGTCACTCCCTGTAGTCTATAGTCACTCCCTGTAGTCTATAGTCACTCCCTGTAGTCTATAGTCACTCCCACTCACTTGTAGTCTATAGTCACTCCTTGTAGTCTATAGTCACTCCTTGTAGTCTATAGTCACTCCCTGTAGTCTATAGTCACTCCTTGTAGTCTATAGTCACTCCCTGTAGTCTACTCCCTGTAGTCTATAGTCACTCCCTATAGTCACTCCTTGTAGTCTATAGTCACTCCTTGTAGTCTATAGTCACTCCTTGTAGTCTATAGTCACTCCCTGTAGTCTATATAGTCTAAAGTCTCTCCTTGTAGTCTATAGTCACTCCCTGTAGTCTATAGTCACTCCCTGTAGTCTATAGTCTAAAGTCTCTCCCTGTAGTCTATAGTCAGTCTCCTTGTAGTCTATAGTCACTCCCTGTAGTCTATAGTCACTCCCTGTAGTCTATAGTCACTCCCTGTAGTCTATAGTCACTCCCTGTAGTCTATAGTCACTCCCTGTAGTCTATAGTCACTCCCTGTAGTCTATAGTCACTCCTTGTAGTCTATAGTCACTCCCTGTAGTCAATAGTCACTCCCTGTATTCTATAGTCACTCCTTGTAGTCTATAGTCACTCCTTGTAGTCTATAGTCACTCCTTGTAGTCAATAGTCACTCCCTGTAGTCTATAGTCACTCCCTGTAGTCTATAGTCACTCCCTGTAGTCTATAGTCACTCCTTGTAGTCTATAGTCACTCCTTGTAGTCTATAGTCACTCCCTGTAGTCTATAGTCACTCCTTGTAGTCTATAGTCACTCCCTGTAGTCTATAGTCACTCCTTGTAGTCTATAGTCACTCCTTGTAGTCTATAGTCACTCCCTGTAGTCTATAGTCACTCCTTGTAGTCTATAGTCACTCCTTGTAGTCTATAGTCACTCCCTGTAGTCTATAGACACTCCTTGTAGTCTATAGTCACTCCCTGTAGTCAATAGTCACTCCCTGTAGTCTAAAGTCTCTCCCTGTAGTTTAAAGTCTCTCCCTGTAGTCTAAAGTCACTCCCTGTAGTCAATAGTCACTCCCTGTAGTCTAAAGTCTCTCCCTGTAGTTTAAAGTCTCTCCCTGTAGTCTAAAGTCACTCCCTGTAGTCTAAAGTCTCTCCCTGTAGTCTATAGTCACTCCCTGTAGTCAATAGTCACTCCCTGTAGTCTATAGTCACTCCCTGTAGTCAATAGTCACTCCCTGTAGTCTAAAGTCTCTCCCTGTAGTTTAAAGTCTCTCCCTGTAGTCTAAAGTCTCTCCCTGTAGTCTAAAGTCTCTCCCTGTAGTCTATAGTCACTCCCTGTAGTCAATAGTCACTCCCTGTAGTCTATAGTCACTCCCTGTAGTCAATAGTCACTCCCTGTAGTCTAAAGTCTCTCCCTGTAGTTTAAAGTCACTCCCTGTAGTCTAAAGTCTCTCCTTGTAGTCTATAGTCACTCCCTGTAGTCTATAGTCACTCCCTGTAGTCTAAAGTCTCTCCCTGTAGTCTATAGTCACTCCCTGTAGTCAATAGTCACTCCCTGTAGTCTATAGTCACTCCCTGTAGTCAATAGTCACTCCCTGTAGCCTAAAGTCTCTCCCTGTAGTTTAAAGTCTCTCCCTGTAGTTTAAAGTCTCTCCCTGTAGTTTAAAGTCTCTCCCTGTAGTTTAAAGTCTCTCCCTGTAGTTTAAAGTCTCTCCCTGTAGTCTAAAGTCTCTCCCTGTAGTCTAAAGTCTCTCCCTGTAGTCTAAAGTCTCTCCCTGTAGTCTAAAGTCTCTCCCTGTAGTCTAAAGTCTCTCCCTGTAGTTTAAAGTCTCTCCCTGTAGTTTAAAGTCTCTCCCTGTAGTCTAAAGTCTCTCCCTGTAGTCTAAAGTCTCTCCCTGTAGTCTAAAGTCTCTCCCTGTAGTCTAAAGTCTCTCCCTGTAGTCTAAAGTCTCTCCCTGTAGTTTAAAGTCTTTCCCTGTAGTCTAAAGTCTCTCCCTGTAGTCTAAAGTCACTCCCTGTAGTCTAAAGTCTCTCCTTGTAGTCTAAAGTCACTCCCTGTAGTCTAAAGTCTCTCCCTGTAGTCTAAAGTCACTCCCTGTAGTCTAAAGTCACTCCCTGTAGTCTATAGTCACTCCCTGTAGTCTAAAGTCACTCCCTGTAGTCTAAAGTCACTCCCTGTAGTCTAAAGTCTCTCCCTGTAGTCTAAAGTCACTCCCTGTAGTCTAAAGTCTCTCCCTGTAGTCTAAAGTCTCTCCCTGTAGTCTAAAGTCACTCCCTGTAGTCTAAAGTCACTCCCTGTAGTCTAAAGTCTCTCCTTGTAGTCTAAAGTTACTCCTTGTAGTCTATAGTCACTCCCTGTAGTCTATAGTCACTCCCTGTAGTCTAAAGTCTCTCCTTGTAGTCTGATATTGCCTACATTTGTTCCTCTCAGAGAATACTATTATATTCCTGATCCCGGTGTTACTTATTATGTAACACCGGGATATATCTATCGCTTTAAAAAATTAATGTCTGTGGTCGTAGACAAGACCCTTGGGGCTGGCCTCACCCAATTTTTATGAGAAGTTGGTCTCCGGTATGTGCCCAACATGGTCGGGTCAAGATTGGCATAAACGATATGAGTACAACTTGACACAGTGACATGATTCCCCCGTGACGAATTTTTCAATTCCTGTATCACGTTTTTACTGGGTATGTCATCTTGTCCACCACATAAACATTAATACTCTGAAGGTGAAGAACAAAACCGCTCATCACTTACAAATGACAACCTCGCCTCTTACTTTGCTATCAATCATTTTTTTTAATTCTTTCATCCGTGACAGTGGGGGCAACCTCTGACACGGAGGGTGGGGGCAACCTCTGACACGGAGGGTGGGGGCAACCTCTGACACGGAGGGTGGTGGCAACCTCTGACACGGAGGGTGGTGGCAACCTCTGACACGGAGGGTGGGGGCTACCTCTGACACGGAGGGTGGGGGCTACCCCTGACACGGAGGGTGGTGGCAACCTCTGACACGGAGGGTGGGGGCAACCTCTGACACGGAGGGTGGGGGCAACCTCTGACACGGAGGGTGGGGGCAACCTCTGACACGGAGGGTGGGGGCAACCTCTGACACGGAGGGTGGTGGCAACCTCTGACACGGAGGGTGGTGGCAACCTCTGACACGGAGGGTGGGGGCTACCTCTGACACGGAGGGTGGTGGCAACCTCTGACACGGAGGGTGGGGGCTACCTCTGACACGGAGGGTGGTGGCTACCTCTGACACGGAGGGTGGTGGCTACCTCTGACACGGAGGGTGGTGGCTACCTCTGACACGGAGGGTGGTGGCTACCTCTGACACGGAGGGTGGGGGCTACCTCTGACACGGAGGGTGGTGGCTACCTCTGACACGGAGGGTGGTGGCTACCCCTGACACGGAGGGTGGGGGCTACCTCTGACACGGAGGGTGGTGGCTACCTCTGACACGGAGGGTGGTGGCTACCTCTGACACGGAGGGTGGTGGCTACCTCTGACACGGAGGGTGGTGGCTACCTCTGACACGGAGGGTGGTGGCTACCTCTGACACGGAGGGTGGTGGCTACCTCTGACACGGAGGGTGGTGGCAACCTCTGACACGGAGGGTGGTGGCTACCTCTGACACGGAGGGTGGTGGCAACCTCTGACACGGAGGGTGGGGGCTACCTCTGACACGGAGGGTGGTGGCTACCTCTGACACGGAGGGTGGGGGCTGACACGGACCTCTGACACGGAGGGTGGTGGCTACCTCTGACACGGAGGGTGGTGGCTACCTCTGACACGGAGGGTGGTGGCTACCTCTGACACGGAGGGTGGTGGCTACCTCTGACACGGAGGGTGGGGGCTACCTCTGACACGGAGGGTGGGGGCTACCTCTGACACGGAGGGTGGGGGCTACCTCTGACACGGAGGGTGGTGGCTACCTCTGACACGGAGGGTGGTGGCTACCTCTGACACGGAGGGTGGTGGCTACCTCTGACACGGAGGGTGGTGGCTACCTCTGACACGGAGGGTGGGGGCTACCTCTGACACGGAGGGTGGGGGCAACCTCTGACACGTAGGGTGGGGGCTACCTCTGACACGGAGGGTGGTGGCTTCCTCTGACACGGAGGGTGGGGCAACCTCTGACACGGAGGGTGGTGGCTACCTCTGACACGGAGGGTGGTGGCTACCTCTGACACGGAGGGTGGGGGCAACCTCTGACACGGAGGGTGGGGGCTACCTCTGACACGGAGGGTGGTGGCTACCTCTGACACGGAGGGTGGGGGCAACCTCTGACACGGAGGGTGGTGGCTACCTCTGACACGGAGGGTGGTGGCTACCTCTGACACGGAGGGTGGTGGCAACCTCTGACACGGAGGGTGGTGGCAACCTCTGACACGGAGGGTGGTGGCTACCTCTGACACGGAGGGTGGGGGCTACCTCTGACACGGAGGGTGGGGGCAACCTCTGACACGGAGGGTGGGGGCTACCTCTGACACGGAGGGTGGTGGCTACCTCTGACACGGAGGGTGGTGGCTACCTCTGACACGGAGGGTGGTGGCTACCTCTGACACGGAGGGTGGGGGCTACCTCTGACACGGAGGGTGGTGGCTACCTCTGACACGGAGGGTGGTGGCTACCTCTGACACGGAGGGTGGTGGCTACCTCTGACACGGAGGGTGGGGGCTACCTCTGACACGGAGGGTGGTGGCTACCTCTGACACGGAGGGTGGGGGCTACCTCTGACACGGAGGGTGGGGGCAACCTCTGACACGGAGGGTGGTGGCTACCTCTGACACGGAGGGTGGTGGCTACCTCTGACACGGAGGGTGGGGGCTACCTCTGACACGGAGGGTGGTGGCTACCTCTGACACGGGGTGGGGGCTACCTCTGACACGGAGGGTGGGGGCTACCTCTGACACGGAGGGTGGTGGCTACCTCTGACACGGAGGGTGGGGGGACACTACCTCTGACACGGAGGGTGGTGGCTACCTCTGACACGGAGGGTGGTGGCTACCACTGACACGGAGGGTGGGGGCTACCTCTGACACGGAGGGTGGTGGCAACCTCTGACACGGAGGGTGGTGGCTACCTCTGACACGGAGGGTGGGGGCTACCTCTGACACGGAGGGTGGTGGACACGGAGGGTGGTGGCAACCTCTGACACGGAGGGTGGTGGCAACCTCTGACACGGAGGGTGGTGGCTACCTCTGACACGGAGGGTGGTGGCAACCTCTGACACGGAGGGTGGTGGGCAACCTCTGACACGGAGGGTGGGGGCAACCTCTGACACGGAGGGTGGTGGCTACCTCTGACACGGAGGGTGGGGGCTACCTCTGACACGGAGGGTGACACGGAGGGTGGGGCAACCTCTGACACGGAGGGTGGGGGCTACCTCTGACACGGAGGGTGGTGGCTACCTCTGACACGGAGGGTGGTGGCTACCTCTGACACGGAGGGTGGTGGCTACCTCTGACACGGAGGGTGGGGGCTACCTCTGACACGGAGGGTGGTGGCTACCTCTGACACGGAGGGTGGTGGGGGGCTACCTCTGACACGGAGGGTGGCTACCTCTGGACACGGAACCTCTGACACGGAGGGTGGGGGCTACCTCTGACACGGAGGGTGGTGGCAACCTCTGACACGGAGGGTGGGGGCTACCTCTGACACGGAGGGTGGTGGCTACCTCTGACACGGAGGGCTACCTCTGACACGGAGGGTGGCTACCTCTGACACGGAGGGTGGTGGCTACCTCTGACACGGAGGGTGGTGGCTACCTCTGACACGGAGGGTGGGGGTGACACGGAGGGTGGTGGCTACCTCTGACACGGAGGGTGGTGGCTACCTCTGACACGGAGGGTGGTGGCAACCTCTGACACGGAGGGTGGTGGCAACCTCTGACACGGAGGGTGGTGGCTACCTCTGACACGGAGGGTGGTGGCAACCTCTGACACGGAGGGTGGTGGCAACCTCTGACACGGAGGGTGGTGGCAACCTCTGACACGGAGGGTGGTGGCTAGGGTGGTGGCTACCTCTCTGACACGGAGGGTGGTGGCTACCTCTGACACGGAGGGTGGGGGCTACCTCTGACACGGAGGGTGGGGGCTACCTCTGACACGGAGGGTGGGGGCTACCTCTGACACGGAGGGTGGGGGCTACCTCTGACACGGAGGGTGGGGGCTACCCCTGACACGGAGGGTGGTGGCTACCCCTGACACGGAGGGTGGGGGCTACCTCTGACACGGAGGGTGGGGGCTACCTCTGACACGGAGGGTGGTGGCTACCTCTGACACGGAGGGTGGGGGCTACCTCTGACACGGAGGGTGGTGGCTACCCCTGACACGGAGGGTGGTGGCTACCCCTGACACGGAGGGTGGGGGCTACCTCTGACACGGAGGGTGGGGGCTACCTCTGACACGGAGGGTGGTGGCTACCTCTGACACGGAGGGTGGTGGCAACCTCTGACACGGAGGGTGGTGGCTACCTCTGACACGGAGGGTGGGGGCTACCTCTGACACGGAGGGTGGGGGCAACCTCTGACACGGAGGGTGGTGGCTACCTCTGACACGGAGGGTGGTGGCAACCTCTGACACGGAGGGTGGTGGCAACCTCTGACACGGAGGGTGGTGGCAACCTCTGACACGGAGGGTGGTGGCAACCTCTGACACGGAGGGTGGGGGCTACCCCTGACACGGAGGGTGGGGGCTACCCCTGACACGGAGGGTGGGGGCTACCTCTGACACGGAGGGTGGTGGCTACCTCTGACACGGAGGGTGGGGGCTACCTCTGACACGGAGGGTGGGGGCTACCTCTGACACGGAGGGTGGGGGCTACCTCTGACACGGAGGGTGGGGGCTACCTCTGACACGGAGGGTGGGGGCTACCTCTGACACGGAGGGTGGTGGCTACCTCTGACACGGAGGGTGGGGGCTACCTCTGACACGGAGGGTGGGGGCTACCTCTGACACGGAGGGTGGGGGCTACCTCTGACACGGAGGGTGGGGGCTACCTCTGACACGGAGGGTGGTGGCTACCTCTGACACGGAGGGTGGGGGCTACCTCTGACACGGAGGGTGACACGGAGGGTGGGGGCTACCTCTGACACGGAGGGTGGTGGCTACCTCTGACACGGAGGGTGGGGGCTACCTCTGACACGGAGGGTGGTGGCTACCTCTGACACGGAGGGTGGTGGCTACCCCTGACACGGAGGGTGGGGGCTACCTCTGACACGGAGGGTGGGGGCTACCTCTGACACGGAGGGTGGGGGCAACCTCTGACACGGAGGGTGGTGGCAACCTCTGACACGGAGGGTGGGGGCTACCTCTGACACGGAGGGTGGGTGGCAACCTCTGACACGGAGGGTGGTGGCTACCTCTGACACGGAGGGTGGTGGCAACCTCTGACACGGAGGGTGGTGGCAACCTCTGACACGGAGGGTGGTGGCAACCTCTGACACGGAGGGTGGTGGCAACCTCTGACACGGAGGGTGGGGGCTACCTCTGACACGGAGGGTGGGGGCTACCTCTGACACGGAGGGTGGGGGCTACCTCTGACACGGAGGGTGGTGGCTACCTCTGACACGGAGGGTGGGGGCTACCTCTGACACGGAGGGTGGGGGCTACCTCTGACACGGAGGGTGGGGGCTACCTCTGACACGGAGGGTGGGGGCTACCTCTGACACGGAGGGTGGGGGCTACCTCTGACACGGAGGGTGGTGGCTACCTCTGACACGGAGGGTGGGGGCTACCTCTGACACGGAGGGTGGTGGCTACCTCTGACACGGAGGGTGGGGGCTACCTCTGACACGGAGGGTGGTGGCTACCTCTGACACGGAGGGTGGTGGCTACCTCTGACACGGAGGGTGGTGGCTACCTCTGACACGGAGGGTGGGGGCTACCTCTGACACGGAGGGTGGGGGCTACCTCTGACACGGAGGGTGGTGGCTACCTCTGACACGGAGGGTGGGGGCTACCTCTGACACGGAGGGTGGGGGCTACCTCTGACACGGAGGGTGGGGGCTACCTCTGACACGGAGGGTGGTGGCTACCTCTGACACGGAGGGTGGTGGCAACCTCTGACACGGAGGGTGGGGGCTACCTCTGACACGGAGGGTGGTGGCAACCTCTGACACGGAGGGTGGTGGCAACCTCTGACACGGAGGGTGGGGGCTACCTCTGACACGGAGGGTGGTGGCTACCTCTGACACGGAGGGTGGGGGCTACCTCTGACACGGAGGGTGGTGGCTACCTCTGACACGGAGTGTGGGGGCTACCTCTGACACGGAGGGTGGGGGCTACCTCTGACACGGAGGGTGGGGGCTACCTCTGACACGGAGGGTGGGGGCTACCTCTGACACGGAGGGTGGGGGACACGGAGGGTGGTACCTCTGACACGGAGGGTGGTGGCAACCTCTGACACGGAGGGTGGGGGCTACCTCTGACACGGAGGGTGGGGGCTACCTCTGACACGGAGGGTGGGGCTACCTCTGACACGGAGGGTGGGGGCTACCTCTGACACGGAGGGTGGGGGCTACCTCTGACACGGAGGGTGGGGGCTACCTCTGACACGGAGGGTGGGGGCTACCTCTGACACGGAGGGTGGGGGCTACCTCTGACACGGAGGGTGGTGGCTACCTCTGACACGGAGGGTGGGGGCTACCTCTGACACGGAGGGTGGGGGCTACCTCTGACACGGAGGGTGGGGGCTACCTCTGACACGGAGGGTGGGGGCTACCTCTGACACGGAGGGTGGGGGCTACCTCTGACACGGAGGGTGGGGGCTACCTCTGACACGGAGGGTGGTGGCTACCTCTGACACGGAGGGTGGGGGCTACCTCTGACACGGAGGGTGGGGGCTACCTCTGACACGGAGGGTGGGGCTACCTCTGACACGGAGGGTGGTGGCTACCTCTGACACGGAGGGTGGGGGCTACCTCTGACACGGAGGGTGGTGGCAACCTCTGACACGGAGGGTGGGGGGGACACGGAGGGTGGGGGCTACCTCTGACACGGAGGGTGGTGGCAACCTCTGACACGGAGGGTGGGGGCTACCTCTGACACGGAGGGTGGTGGCTACCTCTGACACGGAGGGTGGGGGCTACCTCTGACACGGAGGGTGGTGGCTACCTCTGACACGGAGGGCTACCTCTGACACGGAGGGTGGGGGCTACCTCTGACACGGAGGGTGGTGGCTACCTCTGACACGGAGGGTGGGGGCTACCTCTGACACGGAGGGTGGGGGCTACCTCTGACACGGAGGGTGGGGGCTACCTCTGACACGGAGGGTGGTGGCTACCTCTGACACGGAGGGTGGGGGCTACCTCTGACACGGAGGGTGGGGGCTACCTCTGACACGGAGGGTGGGGGCTACCTCTGACACGGAGGGTGGTGGCTACCTCTGACACGGAGGGTGGGGGCTACCTCTGACACGGAGGGTGGGGGCTACCTCTGACACGGAGGGTGGGGGCTACCTCTGACACGGAGGGTGGGGGCTACCTCTGACACGGAGGGTGGTGGCTGTTGACAATTGTTTGTTTTGTTTTGTATTATTTTCTACCACAGACGTGGCCACACACTTGCAATGCTAACCAGCATATATACATTGTCTTCTGTCCTCGGTGGATAGGGCGGGAGGTCTGTTATATATATAGTTCAGTGATTTATTAAACAATCAACCAAAGAAGGTGATTGCAGTGCTCTTAAAATACTAATATAACCTACATACGTACATGTATGTACAAGCAAGGTGTGTGTTCACACTGAGTGTACAAGCAAGGTGTGTGTTAACACTGTGAGTGTACAAGCAAGGTGTGTGTTCACACTGAGTGTACAAGCAAGGTGTGTGTTCACACTGAGTGTACAAGCAAGGTGTGTGTTAACACTGTGAGTGTACAAGCAAGGTGTGTGTTCACACTGAGTGTACAAGCAAGGTGTGTGTTCACACTGAGTGTACAAGCAAGGTGTGTGTTCACACTGTGAGTGTACAAGCAAGGTGTGTGTTAACACTGTGAGTGTACAAGCAAGGTGTGTGTTCACACTGAGTGTACAAGCAAGGTGTGTGTTCACACTGTGAGTGTACAAGCAAGGTGTGTGTTCACACTGAGTGTACAAGCAAGGTGTGTGTTAACACTGAGTGTACAAGCAAGGTGTGTGTTAACACTGAGTGTACAAGCAAGGTGTGTGTTAACACTGTGAGTGTACAAGCAAGGTGTGTGTTCACACTGAGTGTACAAGCAAGGTGTGTGTTCACACTGTGAGTGTACAAGCAAGGTGTGTGTTCACACTGTGAGTGTACAAGCAAGGTGTGTGTTCACACTGAGTGTACAAGCAAGGTGTGTGTTCACACTGAGTGTACAAGCAAGGTGTGTGTTCACACTGTGAGTGTACAAGCAAGGTGTGTGTTAACACTGTGAGTGTACAAGCAAGGTGTGTGTTCACACTGAGTGTACAAGCAAGGTGTGTGTTCACACTGTGAGTGTACAAGCAAGGTGTGTGTTCACACTGTGAGTGTACAAGCAAGGTGTGTGTTAACACTGTGAGTGTACAAGCAAGGTGTGTGTTAACACTGTGAGTGTACAAGCAAGGTGTGTGTTCACACTGTGAGTGTACAAGCAAGGTGTGTGTTAACACTGTGAGTGTACAAGCAAGGTGTGTGTTCACACTGTGAGTGTACAAGCAAGGTGTGTGTTCACACTGTGAGTGTACAAGCAAGGTGTGTGTTAACACTGTGAGTGTACAAGCAAGGTGTGTGTTCACACTGAGTGTACAAGCAAGGTGTGTGTTCACACTGTGAGTGTACAAGCAAGGTGTGTGTTCACACTGTGAGTGTACAAGCAAGGTGTGTGTTCACACTGTGAGTGTACAAGCAAGGTGTGTGTTAACACTGTGAGTGTACAAGCAAGGTGTGTGTTAACACTGTGAGTGTACAAGCAAGGTGTGTGTTCACACTGAGTGTACAAGCAAGGTGTGTGTTAACACTGTGAGTGTACAAGCAAGGTGTGTGTTCACACTGTGAGTGTACAAGCAAGGTGTGTGTTCACACTGTGAGTGTACAAGCAAGGTGTGTGTTCACACTGTGAGTGTACAAGCAAGGTGTGTGTTAACACTGTGAGTGTACAAGCAAGGTGTGTGTTAACACTGTGAGTGTACAAGCAAGGTGTGTGTTCACACTGTGAGTGTACAAGCAAGGTGTGTGTTAACACTGTGAGTGTTCAAGCAAGGTGTGTGTTAACACTGTGAGTGTACAAGCAAGGTGTGTGTTCACACTGAGTGTACAAGCAAGGTGTGTGTTAACACTGTGAGTGTACAAGCAAGGTGTGTGTTAACACTGTGAGTGTACAAGCAAGGTGTGTGTTAACACTGTGAGTGTTCAAGCAAGGTGTGTGTTAACACTGTGAGTGTACAAGCAAGGTGTGTGTTCACACTGAGTGTACAAGCAAGGTGTGTGTTAACACTGTGAGTGTACAAGCAAGGTGTGTGTTAACACTGAGTGTACAAGCCAGGAACACACACACACAGAAGGCCACAGTGTAGGCGAGTTTCACTACCAGTTGGTCAGCCGTCAGCTCGCTCACGCAGTCACAATAAAAACAATAATGTCTACCGAACACCCCGTCCATATTGGGAGCCTGGAAGACTGCCACTGAAGGTCTGCATGGCAACTGGAAGACTGCCACTGAAGGTCTGCATGGCAACTGGAAGACTGCCACTGAAGGTCTGCATGGCAACTGGAAGACTGGCACTGAAGGTCTGTATGGCAACTGGAGGTCTGCATGGCAACTGGAAGACTGACACTGAAGGTCTGCATGGCAACTGGAAGACTGCCACTGAAGGTCTGTATGGCAACTGGAAGACTGCCACTGAAGGTCTGCATGGCAACTGGAAGACTGACACTGAAGGTCTGCATGGCAACTGGAAGACTGCCACTGAAGGTCTGCATGGCAACTGGAAGACTGCCACTGAAGGTCTGCATGGCAACTGGAAGACTGCCACTGAAGGTCTGCATGGCAACTGGAAGACTGCCACTGAAGGTCTGCATGGCAACTGGAAGACTGGCACTGAAGGTCTGCATGGCAACTGGAAGATTGGCACTGAAGGTCTGCATGGCAACTGGAAGACTGCCACTGAAGGTCTGTATGGCAACTGGAAGACTGACACTGAAGGTCTGCATGACAACTGGAAGACTGACACTGACAGTAGTAGGGATGGCTCCACACAGGTCATTTTTTTTTCTGGGAAAAAAAAAGTACCTGTGCGCCCCAAGGGTTTCAGGTAAATTTAGAATATCCCCTGTGCGCCCCAAGGGTTTCAGGTAAATTTAGAAAATCGTGTATAGCGCTTGGGGGTTTTCAGGTAAATTTTGTCAGTCGCAGATTTTAGAAGTAAGGATTTCTTATGAGAAAAATAATTTCCGAGACTTAGAAGTTTGTTAAAGCCTTATGGGAGAAATTCAAATAACGTGTGTAGCACTTTAGGGCTTCCAGTAGAACTCTACGGACATATTTTACATGTTTTCAACTTACAAAATCGTCTATGTAAGCCTTAGTTATTCATATAAATTTAGAAAATCACCTGTGTAAGTCATTGTTTTCAGGGTTTCGTACATCACACCCCCCTCCCTCCCCCCCTTACCTCGCAATCTGTCGCCTCACCTGTGTTTACTTTACGCCCGGTCAGCCAGACCTCTTATCTTATGTTATCTTCTCATAATATCTGGACCGTCCCTCCTCTCTCTCTCTCTCTCCTTTCATTCAGTTCAACTATTTTCCAACATCGTATGTTTGCTCCTTTTCATTAAGCAAGTCAGTATGTTTGCTCCTTTTCATTAAGCAAGTCAGTTTTACACAAATAAATCATGTTAGTAAGCAAGTTCTAGCTCACGTTCCCCACCTTAGTCCCCTGTCGTATAAAGAATACTATCATTCCAAAATTTAAAAATAATCATATTTCAAATGTTGTTCAATACAGTAATTTAGTTACCAAGCTCCAGCTCTTGTCCTCCGCCTTAGCTCTCTCTCGTATCTTCGTTAGTATCAGTCCAATTTCCCTGAAATTTCTACCCTCTGTATTTCAGACATAGTTTAGTAAATGCAAACAATTATCAAACTCTAGCTCTTGTCCCCAGCTTAGTTCATTTGTACAAAATCATTAGTAACAGTCCAAATTCCCTGAGATTTTTAGCCTCTGTATTTCAGACACCATAAATAAGATCAAAACAGTTACCAAGCTCCAGCTCTTGTCCTCCGCCTTAGTTCTCTTTCATATCTTTGTAAATAAACCACCAATTTCCCTGAAATTTCTACCCTCTGTATTTCAGACACCGTAAATAAAATCAAGTCAGTTATCGAGCTCCAGCTCTCGTCCCCGCCTTAGTTCTCCTTCGTATCTTTGTAAATAACCCATCAATTTCCCTAAAATTAAAAGCAGACATACTTCAAAGTTAGTAAATAAAATCAAGTCAGTTATCGAGCTCCAGCTCTCGTCCCCCACCCTCTTCCACCCTCAAGTCTTTGTAAATAAACCATCAATTTCCCTGAAATTTTTTACCCTCTGTATTTCAGACATAGTAAATATGAAGTAAACAATTATAAAACTAGCTCTTGTCCTCTGTCCAAGCTCACTTTTGTAAAATCATTACTCTCAGTCCAAATCACCCAACTACATTTTCAGACATAGTAAATAAAAACCAGTTCAGTTATCAAGTTTCAACTCTTGTGCCCCAGCTTAGTTCATTTGTGCAAGTTCTTTATTTTCCAACTAAATCACCCTGAGATTTAAGATCACCTTATTTTCTAACGTAGTAAAATTAATCTGGACATTAACCAAGCTCCATTTCCTCAGCCTTAGATCATCAGACATAAATATATTCGATCAAGTCCCTCTCCAGCCTATCTGTTTATCTGAGTAATTACTTTACCCTTCTCATCCCCAACGTATCAATCCCCAACGTATCCAAACCTTCAATAATCGTACTGTATTTGCATATTTTCTCTATATTCAGCTGTGTTCTTCACATTTTGTCCATGTTTTCTATGTTCACTCCATGTTCTTCAAATGTTCACAGTCCCATTCAGTTCATATTTTCACAAGTATCTCCATTTTTTCTGTAATCTTTCTCTTAGTCTCATTACTTTCTCTACAAATTCTAGTCATATTTTCTATGTTTTCATGTTCATCTCATGTTCTCTTTACAACTTTATACTCAATATTCATGCTAACTTCCATATTTTTTGTGTTCTTTGTCAATATTCATGTTCCTCTACAAGTTCATGTTCCTCACAAGATCACTTCGTTTTTCACCTTCACTTACATGTTTTCTACATTCTTTGTCATATTCTCCATGTTCTTCACAAATCCATTGTTCATTCTTTGTATTCCCTATTCTCCTTATCATGTTTTCATATTCTCTATAAGTTCTTATTCCCTGCATGTTCACTCTATTCATCAACTTTTTCTTACGTGTTTTCTGTGTTCACCGTATGTTCACTGTGTTCATTCCCTTACTTAACCTCAATTTTTTTATGTTCTTTGTTTCTTCCATTCGCTAACTAGTTCTTTGTCAAATATTAGCATCAGCAATACAGTTCCCTCAACAATTTTAGTCACCAAGTTTTATTTTCAAAACTATATCAAAGTAATTCTCGTTGTCAACTTAATAGTTCTACCAGCCATGTTCTTAAACAAATCTACACTTTATTCAGTTCCAAATTTACAAAGACAAACCTTTCTTGTAACTTCTTAACTAAAAATCTTTCGCCAATCAACTGAAACATAGTCACTTTCCTCATTTCTCAACTAACTTATTATCCAATCAACCAAAAAATTGTCAAAGGAATCTTTCCAACACTGTTCATAACTAAACTTATTATCCAGTCAACTAAAAATAGTTACTTCATCATGTTTCCTTGTCATTTCTTAACTGAAATATCACTTCTCTCATCTGAAAATAGTCAGGATTAACCTCATTCAACACCGTTTTAACTAAAACAGCCTTTCGCTTAGCTAAAAATTGTCAAAGGAATCTTTTCAGCACTGTTCATAACTAACTTTATCCATCGTCAAGTAAGAAAATATAGTCAAAGATATCTATCATCGTCGTTCTTAACTGACATTTATACTTTGTGGAGCACTAAAATAGTCAAATGTAACTTTTTCAGCACTTTCGTAACTAAAATTATATGTCGCTAAGTAAGAAAAATAGTCAAAGGTGCTCTCCGTTACACCAAAGTTACTCTTCGAGAAATCAAAGACACTCTTCAATACATCAAGGACTTACTCAAAGACACCAAAGTTACACTCTAAGACATCCTTCGAGACATCAAAGACTTCCTTAAGACTTCAATGGGACTCTTCCATTCATCAAAGACATTCTCTAAGCCCTCAAAGTTATTCTCAGCACAATCAAAAGTTATTCCGAGTCATCAAAAGTTATTCCAAGACAACAAAAGTCATTCTCAGAGCTATCAAAATTATTCTCGGAGTCATCAAAAGGTATTCTCTAACTCACTTTGGCCATTAAAGTTAATTTCTATGTTATAAAAGTTTGTCTCAGAGACATCTAAAGTTAATCTTAGAGTTATCAAATGTAATCTCTAACTCTCTTTTGTTCATCAAAGTTGATCTCAGAGTTAGCAAAGGTAATCTCTAACTCACTCTCGTTCATCAAAGTTGTTTCAAAGACATCAAAGTTATTCAAAGAGCTAACAAAAGTTATTCTCAGAGTCACCTTCGTTCTTCAGAGAAACTTTCCAAAACATCTTTATTCATCAAAGTTATTCTCAGAGGCATAAAAGTCATTCTCAGAGCTATCAAACTTGTTCTCAAAGTCATCAAACTTATTCACAGAGTCATCAAAGTTAATCTAAGACATCATTTTTCATCAAAGATATTCTCTCTAAACCATCAATGTTCTTCTCTAAGACATAAAAGTTATTCTCAGAGTCACCTTCGTTCGTCAGAGAAACTTTCAAAACATCTTTGTTCATCAAACTTGTTTTCAAAGTCATCAAAAGTTAATCTAAGACATCTTCTTTCATCAAAGTTATTTTCAGAGACATCTAAAGTTATTCTCAGAGCTATCAAACTTGTTCTCAGAGTCATCAAATGTTATTCTCGAAGTCATCAAAGTTATTTTCAGAGACATCTAAAGTTAATTTCTATGTTATAAAGTTATTCTCAGAGACATCTAAAGTCAATCTTGGTCATCAAAGTTGTTCTCTAAACATCAATGTTGTTCTCCAAGACATCAAAGATGTTCTCAAAATCATAAAAGTTATTCCCAGAGCTATCAAAGTTAATCTCAGAGTTATCCAAAGATATTCTCATGTCCACAAAAGTTATTCCAAGAGACGTCAAAGTTGTTTCAAAGACATCAAAGTTAATCTCAGAGTTATCCAAAGACATTCTCATGTCCACAAAAGTTATTCCAAGAGACGTCAAAGTTGTTTCAAAGACATCAAAGTTAATCTCAGAGTTATCCAAAGACATTCTCAGAGACATCTAAAGTTATTCTCTAAGACATCAAAGTTGTTCTAAGAGTTATCAAAAGTTATTCTCAGTCATGATATGTTATTCTCTAACTCACTTCCATTCATCAAAGACATTCTCTAAGTCCTGAAAGTTATTCTCTAAGACAACAAAGTCTTTCTCAGAGCTACCAAAGATGTTCTCTAAATCATAAAAGTTAATCTTAACTCACCTTCGTTCATTAGAGAAACTTTCCAATCCATATTCGTTAACCAGAGTTATTCTCAGAGTCATCAAAGCGATCTCTAATTCATCTTCGTTCTCCAAAGTTGTTCTCTAAGACACCTTCATTCATCAAAGAAACTCTCCTTCTTCCATCATGTTATTCTTTAAGACATCTTCAGTCATAAAATTTTCTCTCCAAAATGTAACTAGTTCAGCTTTTCATACCAAACCTGCATTTCTGTTAAAACATATTTTCTTAGTTGCTTTACCCTAAAACTGTTCTCTGAACTACACTATTCAAACCTACGTAACCTATCCTCTCCACCCAATGTTACTTAGTTAACGTAACGTTCCTAAACCTAGCTTTACCTATCCTAACATACCTTACCTTACCTTCCCTAACATAACCTAACTTTACCTATCCTAACTTAACTTGCCTTTCATAACCTAACTTTACCTATCCTAACATAACTTACCTTACCTTCCCTAACTTAACCTAACTTTACCTATCCTAACTTAACTTACCTTTCATAACCTAACTTTACCTAACATAACTTACCTTACCTTCCCTAACTTAACCTAACTTTACCTATCCTAACTTAACTTGCCTTTCATAACCTAACTTTACCTATCCTAACTTAACTTACCTTTCATAACCTAACTTTACCTAACATAACTTACCTTACCTTCCCTAACTTAACCTAACTTTACCTATCCTAACTTAACTTACCTTTCATAACCTAACTTTACCTAACATAACTTACCTTACCTTCCCTAACTTAACCTAACTTTACCTATCCTAACTTAACTTACCTAACTTATTCTGCTTAACATAACTTACCTTACCTTCCCTATCTTACCTAACTTTACCTATCCTATCCTAACCTAACTTGTCTTACCTAACTTAATCTTACTTTCCCAAACTGATGTATCCTAACTTATCTAGTCCAACCAGACATGATCTAACTTAAGTATTCCTTCTTGTCTTTGTGTTTCGTCAATCATTGTCTCATATTCATTTACTCATTTCATTAGTTAATTTCTCAAATGGTCACTTATGCATTTCAAGTGCTATTTGTTAGAGATTGGATATTTAAGCATTTCAAAGAATTTTTGTTATATATGGGCATTTACTCATTTCAAGGGATAATTTCTCAAATGGACATTTTTGCATTTCAAGTGTTATTTGTTTAAGATTGGGTGTTTAACCATTTCAAAGGTTTTTGTTATATATGGGAACTTACTCGTTTCAAGGGCCAATTTCTCAAATGGTCATTTTTGCAGATCAAGGGTTATTTGTTAAAGTTCATCAAGTTGCCCATAAGTTGTATTTATTATGTTTGTTATCTTATGTTCTTATTCCCCAACCCTTTAACCTAACCTTTCAGATGGAGTTTGTTGAATATATTATCCTTTTCCTAACCTTTCAGATGTAGTTTGTTGAATATATTATCCTTTTCCTAACCTTTCAGATGTAGTTTGTTGAATATATTATCCTTTTTCCTAACCTTTCAGATGTAGTTTGTTGAATATATTATCCTTTTCCTAACCTTTCAGATGTAGTTTTGTTTCTCCTTTTGTATATTTTTACCCAAACCCACCATCCCACTTAACCATCTTTCCTTCTTTACTTTGTTTTCACATATAAGTTCATTCTTTATCATAGTAATAATAAAAATTACAATAGTAAAAGAATCAGATCTACTAAGACTTGAAATTGAGAAACAAGAGCTCAAGGGAGTGAGAGCATGAAAGAAGAGCAAGGAGTAAGAGAGAGGGGGCGGAAGAGAATGGGACCAAAGAAGAGAGAATGAGAGAGTGGGCATGGGAGCACTAAGACTTGAATTGAGAAAAAGAAAAACTAAGTGAATGAGAATGAGGGTGTGAGAATGGGAGCAATAAGACTTGAATTTGAGAAACAAGAGAGCATTTGAGCAAATGAGGGAGAGAGAGGGGGAGGAAGAGAGAGAATAAGGGAGAGAGATAGAAAAGGAGGGTTAGAAGGAGTAGGAGAATGAGAGAGAGTGTGGGCATGGGAGCACTAAGACTTGAATTGAGAAAAAGAAAAACTAAGTGAATGAGAATGAGGGTGTGAGAATGGGAGCAATAAGACTTGAATTTGAGAAACAAGAGAGCATTTGAGCAAATGAGGGGGAGAGAGAGGGGAGGAAGAGAGAGAATAAGGGAGAGAGATAGAAAAGGAGGGTTAGAAGGAGTAGGAGAATGAGAGAGAGTGTGGGCATGGGAGCACTAAGACTTGAATTGAGAAAAAGAAAAACTAAGTGAATGAGAATGAGGGTGTGAGAATGGGAGCAATAAGACTTGAATTTGAGAAACAAGAGAGCATTTGAGCAAATGAGGGAGAGAGAGGGGGAGGAAGAGAGAGAATAAGGGAGAGAGATAGAAAAGGAGGGTTAGAAGGAGTAGGAGAATCAAAGTAAAGAAGGAAAGATGGTTTGGGTAAAAATATACAAAAGGAGAAACAAAGCTACATCTGAAAGGTTAGGAAAGGATAATATATTCAACAAACTACATCTGAAAGGATAGGTTAAAGGGTTGGGGAATAAGAACATAAGATAGAACCTACTAATACAACTTATGGGCAACTTGATGAACTTTAACAAATAACCCTTGATCTGCAAAAATGACCATTTGAGAAATTAGCCCTTGAAACGAGTAAGTTCCCATATATAACAAAATCCTTTGAAATGGTTAAATACCCAATCTTAAACAAATAACACTTGAAATGCAAAACGTCCATTTGAGAAATTATCCCTTGAAATGAGTAAATGCCCATATATAACAAAATTCTTTGAAATGCTTAAATAATCAATCTCTAGCAAATAGCACTTGAAATGCAAAAACGTCCATTTGAGAAATTATAATTCTTTGAAATGCTTAAATATCCAATCTCTAACAAATAGCACTTGAAATGCATAAGTGACCATTTGAGAATTAACCCTTGAAATGAGTAAATGAATATGAGACAATGATTGACGAAACACAAAGACAAGAAGGAATACTTAAGTTAGATCATGTCTGGTTGGACTAGATAAGTTAGGATACATCAGTTTGGGAAAGTAAGATTAAGTTATGTAAGACAAGTTAGGTTAGGATAGGATAGGTAAAGTTAGGTAAGATATGAAGGTAAGTTATGTTAAGCAGAATAAGTTAGGTAAGTTAAGTTAGGATAGGTAAAGTTAGGTTAAGTTAGAGAAGGTAAGGTAAGTTATGTTAGGATAGGTAAAGTTAGGTAAGATAGGTAAGGTAAGTTATGTTAGGATAGGTAAAGTTAGGTAAGATAGGGAAGGTAAGGTAAGGTATGTTAGGATAGGTAAAGCTAGGTTTAGGAACGTTACGTTAACTAAGTAACATTGGGTGGAGAGGATAGGTTACGTAGGTTTGAACAGTGTAGTTCAGAGAACAGTTTTAGGGTAAAGCAACTAAGAAAATATGTTTTAACAGAAATGCAGGTTTGGTATGAAAAGCTGAACTAGTTACATTTTGGAGAGAAAATTTTATGACTGAAGATGTCTTAAAGAATAACATGATGGAAGAAGGAGAGTTTCTTTGATGAATGAAGGTGTCTTAGAGAACAACTTTGGAGAACGAAGATGAATTAGAGATCGCTTTGATGACTCTGAGAATAACTCTGGTCAACGAATATGGATTGGAAAGTTTCTCTAATGAACGAAGGTGAGTTAAGATTAACTTTTATGATTTAGAGAACATCTTTGGTAGCTCTGAGAAAGACTTTGTTGTCTTAGAGAATAACTTTCAGGACTTAGAGAATGTCTTTGATGAATGGAAGTGAGTTAGAGAATAACATATCATGACTGAGAATAACTTTTGATAACTCTTAGAACAACTTTGATGTCTTAGAGAATAACTTTAGATGTCTCTGAGAATGTCTTTGGATAACTCTGAGATTAACTTTGAAGTCTTTGAAACAACTTTGACGTCTCTTGGAATAACTTTTGTGGACATGAGAATATCTTTGGATAACTCTGAGATTAACTTTGATAGCTCTGGGAATAACTTTTATGATTTTGAGAACATCTTTGATGTCTCTGAGAATAACTTTTATGTCTTACATAATAACTTTAGATGTCTCTGAAAATAACTTTGATGAAAGCAGATGTCTTAGATTAACTTTTGATGACTTTGAAAACAAGTTTGTTGAACAAAGATGTTTTGAAAGTTTCTCTGACGAACGAAGGTGACTCTGAGAATAGCTTTGGGTAGCTCTGAGAATAACTTTTGTTGTCTTAGAATAACTTTTGATTGTTCTGAGAATAACTTTAGATATCTCTGAGAATAAGTTTGATGAACGAAGATATCTTACAGAGCAAATTTTATGTTTCGAAGAATAACTTTTGATGACTGGGAATGACTTTGTTGTCTTAGAGAATAACTTTGAGGGCTTAGAGAATGTCTTTGATGAACGGAAGGTTACTTAGAGAATAACATATCATGACTGAGAATAACTTTTGATAACTCTTAGAATAACTTTGATGTCTTAGAGAATAACTTTAGATGACTTTGAGAATGTCTTTGGATAACTCTGAGATTAACTTTGATGTCTTTGAAACCACTTTGATGAATTGGAGAATGTCTTTGAGAACATGAGTAGTATTTTGTTAGCTCAGAGAATAAATTTTTGATGACATAGAGAATAACTTTATGTATTAGAGAAGAACATTGATGGCTTAGAGAATGACTTCTGAGAACATGGGTAGTATTTGAATGCATCTTTGATGTAATGAAAAGTAACTTTGATGTCTCGAAGATATCTTGCAGATTAACTTTGATGACAGAGATTAACTTTTGTTGTTTTAGAGATTAATTTTGATAGCTCCAAGAATAACGTTTATGCCTCTGAGATTAACTTTAATGAACGAAGATGTCTTAGAAAGTTTCTCTGATGAACGAAAGGCTACTTAGAGAATAGCATTTTGATGACTGAGATTAACTTTTTGATGACTCTGAGAATAACTTTGAGGATGCGAGTAAATTTGAGTGTTTGAGAGTGTCTTTTGATATCTCGAAGAGTGCCCTTGAAGTCTTAAAGGATGTCTTTGATGTCTCGAAGGATGTCTTAGAGTGTAACTTTGGTGTCTTTGAGTAAGTCCTTAATGTATTGAAGAGTGTCTTTGATTTCTCGAAGAGTAACTTTGGTGTAACGGAGAGCACCTTTGACTATTTTTCTTACTTAGCGACATATAATTTTAGTTACGAAAGTGTTGAAAAAGTTACATTTGACTCTTTTAGTTGAGGAAAAAGACAAAATATGACGACAGTGACTATTTTTTAGTGCTCCACAAAGTATAATGCCAGTTAAGAACGACGATGATAGATATCTTTGACTATATTTTCTGACTTGACGATGGATAAAGTTAGTTATGAACAGTGCTGAAAAGATTCCTTTGACAATTTTTAGCTAAGCGAAAGGCTGTTTTAGTTAAGAACAGTGTTGGAAAGAGACTACACATGACTATTTTCAGATGAGAGAAGTGATATTTCAGTTAAGAAATGACAAGGAAACACGATGAAGTAACTTTTTTAGTTGACCGATGAATACTTTTAGTTGAGCAAAAGCTAAAACATGATGAACATGACTTTTTCTGATGATTGGCGGATAATTTTTAGATAAGAAATGACAATGAAACATGAAGAACACGGTTATTTTCTGATGACTGGGGAATAAGTTTAGTTAAGAAATGATGAAAGTTATTATTTTTAGTTGATTGACGATGGATAAAAGCTAGTTATGAACAGTTTTGGAAAGTTTCCTTTGACATTTTTTTCTTGATGAAACATAGCGGCTGTTAAGAAAGTGATGAAAGAAGTTTCCTTTGACAATTTTCAGCTAAGAGAAAGGGTGTTTTAGTTAAGAACAGTGTTGAACGAGGTTATTTCTGACTATTTTTAGTTGACTGGATAATAAGTTTAGTTGAGAAATGACGAAAGTGACTAT
>NC_059583.1:10184332-10211832 GCF_020424385.1 Procambarus clarkii
TTGTGGTTGGCGTTCACCATGCATTTAGCGCTTCGTAAGGTATTTCCTACTTCACCATTCCCGGAGTGTGGCGTTATTACACCAGCACTTGTACACCAGCAGGAGAGTACACCAGCACTTGTAAACCAGCAGGAGAGTACACCAGCACTTGTACTCCAGCAGGAGAGTACACCAGCACTTGTACACCAGCAGGAGAGTACACCAGCACTTGTACACAAGCAGGAGAGTACACCAGCACTTGTACACCAGCAGGAGAGTACACCAGCACTTGTACACAAGCAGGAGAGTACACCAGCACTTGTACACAAGCAGGAGAGTACACCAGCACTTGTACACCAGCAGGAGAGTACACCAGCACTTGTACACCAGCAGGAGAGTACACCAGCACTTGTACACCAGCAGGAGAGTACACCAGCACTTGTACACCAGCAGGAGAGTACACCAGCACTTGTACACAAGCAGGAGAGTACACCAGCACTTGTACACCAGCAGGAGAGTACACCAGCAGGAGAGTACACCAGCAGGAGAGTACACCAGCACTTGTATACCAGCAGGAGAGTACACCAGCACTTGTACACCAGCAGGAGAGTACACAGCCTTGTACACAAGCAGGAGAGTACACTTGTACACAAGCATGAGAGTACACCAGCACTTGTACACCAGCACTTGTACACAAGCAGGAGAGTACACCAGCACTTGTACACCAGCAGGAGAGTACACACACAATACCTTACCCTAGCAGGAGACGACAGGCGCGACACCCACACTCTCTTGCCGTCAATTTACCTGCAAAAGACAGATCAGTATATCAATAAAGATGTGCAGCACATATTGGCATGTAGTTAAGGCAATTATTTGTAATTATTACATAATGTTCATATTGGGGCGTGGGCCTGGGATATTAGCACCCCCCCCCCACTACACCCACTGGTCCAGAGGTGGTCACACTGTGTGGTCCAGAGGTGGTCACACTATGTGGTCCAGAGGTGGTCACACTATGTGGTCCAGAGGTGGTCACACTGTGTGGTCCAGAGGTGGTCACACTATGTGGTCCAGAGGTGGTCACACTGTGTGGTCCAGAGGTGGTCACACTGTGTGGTCCAGAGGTGGTCACACTGTGTGGTCCAGAGGTGGTCACACTGTGTGGTCCAGAGGTCACACTGTAAGGTGTAAAGGTCAGGACATAAGGTGTAAAGGTCAAGCCAGGGTCACTCACCTTAACTATTTACTCAGATGGGTGGAGTTATTCCCTATGATCACTCTTCACCTGCCTCCTCTATGTGTCTCCTAGTCATGGTCTCTCTCTTACTAGTTGTTCTCACCTCGTCTCTACACCCCTGTACTTCCTACGTCGTGATCATGTCCACGTCTAGGATTCGTGAAGCACTTACGAACTTGGAAACTTCACAAACCAAAATTGTCATCGTTATAAACAGCCTGGCAGTGCATCTCACCTCATAAACTGTTTAATAAGTGTAAACAAAGCCATTATGATTGTTGAAAGATGTAGATGTTTCGTAAGAGGTTGTGTAAATATGTGATGAATGGTGATGATGTGTGGTGAGAGGTCATGGAGTCCCTCCTCGCAGCCTAAAGATCTTAATGACTCACCAGGCAATTTGATGCCAAACTTTTGGACTTTTCTGGAGGAGGGTCTTAGACGCGTGTCTTGACTACCGCCACCTTCCCACTCTGCGGCACGCAACTGGTGTGTTGCTGAGTGACGAGCAGTGTTGCAACACACTACTGGTGTGTTGCTGAGTGACGAGCAGTGTTGCAACACACTACTGGTGTGTTGCTGAGTGACGAGCAGTGTTGCAACACACAACAACACACTACTGGTGTGTTGCTGAGTGACGAGCAGTGTTGCAACACACAACAACACACTACTGGTGTGTTGCTGAGTGACGAGCAGTGTTGCAACACACTACTGGTGTGTTGCTGAGTGACGAGCAGTGTTGCAACACACTACTGGTGTGTTGCTGAGTGACGAGCAGTGTTGCAACACACTACTGGTGTGTTGCTGAGTGACGAGCAGTGTTGCAACACACAACAACACATTACTGGTGTGTTGCTGAGTGACGATCAGTGTTGCAACACACAACAACACATTACTGGTGTGTTGCTGAGTGACGAGCAGTGTTGCAACACACAACAACACTACTGGTGTGTTGCTGAGTGACGAGCAGTGTTGCAACACACTACTGGTGTGTTGCTGAGTGACGAGCAGTGTTGCAACACACTACTGGTGTGTTGCTGAGTGACGAGCAGTGTTGCAACACACAACAACACATTACTGGTGTGTTGCTGAGTGACGATCAGTGTTGCAACACACAACAGCACACTACTGGTGTGTTGCTGAGTGACGAGCAGTGTTGCAACACACAACAACACATTACTGGTGTGTTGCTGAGTGACGATCAGTGTTGCAACACACAACAACACACTATACTGGTGTGTTGCTGAGTGACGAGCAGTGTTGCAACACACAACAACACATTACTGGTGTGTTGCTGAGTGACGAGCAGTGTTGCAACACACAACACACACTACTGGTGTGTGTTGCTGAGTGACGAGCAGTGTTGCAACACACTACTGGTGTGTTGCTGAGTGACGAGCAGTGTTGCAACACACTACTGGTGTGTTGCTGAGTGACGAGCAGTGTTGCAACACACTACTGGTGTGTTGCTGAGTGACGAGCAGTGTTGCAACACACTACTGGTGTGTTGCTGAGTGACGAGCAGTGTTGCAACACACAACAACACATTACTGGTGTGTTGCTGAGTGACGAGCAGTGTTGCAACACACAACAGCACACTACTGGTGTGTTGCTGAGTGACGAGCAGTGTTGCAACACACAACAGCACACTACTGGTGTGTTGCTGAGTGACGAGCAGTGTTGCAACACACAACAGCACACTACTGGTGTGTTGCTGAGTGACGAGCAGTGTTGCAACACACTACTGGTGTGTTGCTGAGTGACGAGCAGTGTTGCAACACACAACAACACATTACTGGTGTGTTGCTGAGTGACGAGCAGTGTTGCAACACACAACAACACATTACTGGTGTGTTGCTGAGTGACGATCAGTGTTGCAACACACTACTGGTGTGTTGCTGAGTGACGAGCAGTGTTGCAACACACTACTGGTGTGTTTGCTGAGTGACGAGCAGTGTTGCAACACACAACAACACACTACTGGTGTGTTGCTGAGTGACGAGCAGTGTTGCAACACACTACTGGTGTGTTGCTGAGTGACGAGCAGTGTTGCAACACACTACTGGTGTGTTGCTGAGTGACGAGCAGTGTTGCAACACACTACTGGTGTGTTGCTGAGTGACGAGCAGTGTTGCAACACACAACAACACACTACTGGTGTGTTGCTGAGTGACGAGCAGTGTTGCAACACACTACTGGTGTGTTGCAGCCATAAACACAACCACCTGCTGGAAGTATTGGGATCTCTCTTCCTCGATGTTGTTCTCAGCGTCATTTACTCAACCACCTGGATTGGTGGGCAGACCGTCGCCCTCGCTTTTTACATGGTCAGCGTTCGATCCCCACTGGAGCAGGTAATTGGACACTGCCCAGCTCCTTACCTTGATATACCAGCCAAGTGGTATACGAAAGTAAGCAGCTGGGCAGTGGTATACGGTGGCCGTATACCAGCCAAGTGGTATACGGTCACACAGCGCTGGTCACTTGCACCTTATCTGCTCCCTCCTTACACTCTTATCTGTTCTAACAGCTTATATCATCCACAAGTGTCATTATATAGTTATTATCCCTTGTGGAAGGTCATGTGTATATATCACCAGCACAATGGTTACCACGACACTCCCTTTATGGTGGGTGGGTGGTGGGGGGGCTGTCTGTGTGGGGTGTGTGTGTGTGTGTCTGTGTGGGGTGTGTGTGTGTGTGTGTCTGTGTGGGGTATGTGTGTGTGTGTGTGGGGTATGTGTGTGTGTGTGTGTCTGTGTGGAGTGTGTGTGTGTGTCTGTGTGGGGTGTGTGTGTGTGTGTCTGTGTGAGGTGTGTGTGTGTCAGTGTGGGGTGTCTGTGTGGGGTGTGTGTGTGTGTGTGTGTGTCTGTGTGAGGTGTGTGTGTGTGTCTGTGTGAGGTGTGTGTGTGGGGTGTGTGTGTGTGTGTGTGTGTGTGTGTGTGTGTGTGTGTGTGTGTGTGTGTGTGTGTGTGTGTGTGTGTGTGTGTGTGTGTGTAATTACCTAAGTGTAGTTACAGGATGAGAGCTACGCTCGTGGTGTCCCGTCTTCCCAGCACTCTTTGTCATATAACGCTTTGAAACTACTGACGGTCTTGGCCTCCACCACCTTCTTACCTAACTTGTTCCAACCGTCTACCACTCTGTTTGCGAAAGTGAATTTCTTATATTTCTTCGGCATCCGTGTTTAGCTAGTTTAAATCTATGACCTCTTGTTCTTAAAGTTCCAGGTCTCAGGAAATCTTCCCTATCGATTTTATCAATTCCTGTTACTATTTTGTATGTAGTGATCATATCACCTCTTTTTCTTGTCTTCTAGTTTTGGCATATTTAATGCCTCTAACCTCTCCTCGTAGCTCTTGCCCTTCAGTTCTGGGAGCCACTTAGTAGCATGTCTTTGCACCTTTTCCAGTTTGTTGATGTGCTTCTTAAGATATGGGCACCACACAACCGCTGCATATTCTAGCTTTGGCCTAACAAAAGTCGTGAACAATTTCTTTAGTATATCGCCATCCATGTATTTAAAAGCAATTCTGAAGTTAGAAAGCGTGGCATAGGCTCCTTGCACAATATTCTTTATGTGGTCCTCAGGTGATAGTTTTCTATCTAGAACCACCCCTAGATCTCTTTCTTTATCATAATTCTTTAAAGATTTCTCACATAATATATAGGTTGTGTAGGGTCTATGTTCTCCTATTCCACATTCCATAACATGACATTTATTAACATTAAATTCCATTTGCCAAGTGGTGTTCCATATACTTATTTTGTCCAGGTCATCTTGCAGGGCATGACAATCATCTAAGTTTCTTATCCTTCCTATTATCTTCGCATCATCAGCAAACATATTCATATAATTCTGTATACCAACTGGTAGATCATTTATGTAGACAATAAATATCACTGGTGCAAGAACTGAACCCTGTGGTACTCCACTTGTGACATTTCTCCAGTCCGATACATTGCCTCTGATCACAGCCCTCATTTTTCTATCAGTCAGAAATTTTTTCATCCATGTTAGAAGCTTACCTGTCACCTCTCCAATATTTTCCAGTTTCCAGAACAACCTCTTATGTGGAACTCTGTCGAAAGCCTTTTTTAGGTCCAGATAGATGCAGTCAACCCAGCCATCTCTTTCCTGTAATATCTCTGTTGCTCGATCATAGAAACTGAGTAAATTCGATACACAGGATCTTCCAGATCGAAAACCATTCTGTCTGTCTGATATTATATCATTTCTCTCCAGGTGTTCTACCCATTTAGTTTTAATTATTTTTTCCAATATTTTGACTATTACACTTGTCAATGATACCGGTCTATAATTGAGTGGGTGTTCCCTGCTTCCACGTTTGTAGATTGGAACTATGTTAGCCTTTTTCCACACATCAGCTACAACTCCTGTAAACAGGGATGCCTGAAAAATGTGTGTGTGTGTGTGTGTGTGTGTGTGTGTGTTTGGGGGGGGGGGGGGGGGGTGTAGGTGGACCTATTTGTGTTTGCGGGTGTTGAGCTGTGCTCTTTCGGCCCGCCTCTCAACTGTCAATCAATCAACTGTTACTAACTACTAACGATTTTTTCTCCTCCACACCCCAGGAAGCAGCCCGTAGCAGCTGTCTAACTCCCAGGTACCTATTTACTGCTAGGTAACAGTGCATCAGGGTGAAGGAAACTCTGCCCATCTGTCCCCGCCGGGTGCGGGGATGGAACCCCGGTCTTTAAGTTCACGAATCTAAAGCGCTGTCCACTCGGCCACTCAGCCCCAGAGTGAGTGAGTGAGGTTCTTCACCTGTACTTCACCATGGTGAGTGCTGCAGCTCCGGAGGGGGGGGGGGCTGGCCTCCCCCCACATTATCATACTACTTAACCAGGCACGACCCCCCCACCCAATACTCCACCCACTGCCCTTCTTCCTCACCCACCTGCCCCCCCCCTCACCCACCTGCTCTTCATCCGCTCAGCCTCCATCTACTCTCCTTTCACCCAGGAACCTTTACTCATTTTCGCACTTCCCTTTCATCTGTGTGTGCTTACCCAACTTGCCTTTACCCACCTGCCCTTCACCCATCTGCCCTTCACCCATCTGCCCTTCACCCACCTGCCCTTCACCCATCTGCCCCCCCCCTCACCCACCTGTCCCCCCCCTCACCCACCTGCCCCTCACCTACTTACCTTACCCACTTACCTCTAACTCTTCACCCATCTGCCCCCCGTCACCCACCTGCCCTTCATTATATCATCCGCGAACTGGCTGCCCTGTCCTTGTTCTGACCACCTGGCTGACACTGGTGGGTGTGACAGCTGGCGGGCTGACCACCTGACTAACACACTGGTGGGTGTGACAGCTGGCGGTAGGCCTTTCCCCCCCCCCCCCCTCCCTACACCCCCCCCCCACACTATCTCCCCACTACATCTCCACCACTTGTCCCCCCCCACTCATTTACATATCTACCTGCCTAATTTACAACCCCCCCCCCCTACAAGATCCTCCCTCAACCCCTTCAAGGGCAGTATGTTATACACCCCCCCTCACCCCCCACTCCCACTCTCTCCCTCAATGGTCACACCCCCCCTCCCTCCCCCCTCCCCAGCAATAAACCTACATACCTCCCACAGCTCAATAACAAAGTAATACAGAAATGGTACAAATAAACATACAATACATACATGTTACACACATACAATACATACATGGTACACACATACAATACATACATGGTACACACATACAATACATACATGTTACACACATACAATACATACATGGTACACACATACAATACATACATGTTACACACATACAATACATACATGTTACACACATACAATACATACATGTTACACACATACAATACATACATGGTACACACATACAATACATACATGCTACACACATACAATACATACATGCTACACACATACAATACATACATGGTACACACATACAATACATACATGGTACACACATACAATACATACATGGTACACACATACAATACATACATGGTACACACATACATGGTACACACATACAATACATACATGGTACACACATACAATACATACATGGTACACACATACAATACATACATGCTACACACATACAATACATACATGGTACACACATACAATACATACATGGTACACACATACAATACATACATGCTACACACATACAATACATACATGGTCAACCAGGCCTCCTGGTTGCTCGACTGGTCAACCAGGCTGTTGGACGCGGCTGCTCGCAGTGACGTATGAGTCACAGCCTAGTTCTCTCTTGAACACTGTGAGGGGTCGGCCAGTTATGTTCTCCCTTATGTGTAGTGGAAGCGTGTTGAACAGTCTCGGGCCTCTGATGTTGATAGTTCTCTCTTGAACACTGTGAGGGGTCGGCCAGTTATGTCCCTTATGTGTAGTGGAAGCGTGTTGAACAGTCTCGGGCCTCTGATGTTGATAGTTCTCTCTTGAACACTGTGAGGGGTCGGCCAGTTATGTCCCTTATGTGTAGTGGAAGCGTGTTGAACAGTCTCGGGCCTCTGATGTTGATAGTTCTCTCTTGAACACTGTGAGGGGTCGGCCAGTTATGTCCCTTATGTGTAGTGGAAGCGTGTTGAACAGTCTCGGGCCTCTGATGTTGATAGTTCTCTCTTGAACACTGTGAGGGGTCGGCCAGTTATGTCCCTTATGTGTAGTGGAAGCGTGTTGAACAGTCTCGGGCCTCTGATGTTGATAGTTCTCTCTCAGAGTACCTGTTGCACCTCTGCTCTTCAACGGGGGTATTCTGCACATCCTGCCATGCCTTCTGGTCTCATGTGGTGTTATTTCTGTGTGCAGGTTTGGGACCAGCCCCTCTACTATTTTCCACGTGTAAATTATTATGTATCTCTCCCGCCTGCGCTCAAGAGAATACAGATTTAGGCTCTTTAGTCGGTCCCAATAGTTTAGATGTTTTACTGAGTGGATTCTAGCAGTAAAGGATCTCTGCACGCTCTCCAGGTCAGCAATTTCTCCAGCTTTGAAAGGGGCTGTCATTGTGCAGCAGTACTCCACTCTAGAGAGCACTAGCGTCTTGAAGAGTATCATCATCGGTATAGCATCTCTAGTGTGAAAAGTTCTTGTTATCCAACCTGTCATTTTTCTTGCAGTTGTGACGGCTACTTTATTGTGTTCTTTAAAGGTAAGGTCTTCCGACATGAGTACACCCAGATCCTTTACATTGCCTTTTCGTTCTATGTTATGATTTGACTGCGTTTTGTACGTGGTTTCCGTTTTTATATTTTCATTTTTTCCGTAGCGCATGAGCTGGAACTTATCTTCGTTAAACACCATATTATTTTCTGTAGCCCATAGAAAGACCTGATCTACATCTGATTGGAGGTTTGCCGTGTCCTCTATGTTGTCTACTCTCATGAAAATCCTAGTGTCATCTGCAAAGGATGATACAGTACTATAGATTGTGTTCTTGTCTATGTCCGATATGAGGATGAGAAAAAGTACTGGAGCAAGCACAGTACCCTGGGGGACTGAGCTCTTCACGGTTGATGGTATGCCATATCATAGTGGTCCAGCAACTGTGACAGGCAAGAGCGCCCTGTTCTGAAACCATGTTGTCCGGGGTTATGGAGATGCTGTGATTCCATGTATTTTGTGATCTTACTTCTTAGCACTCTCTCAAAAATTTTTATGATGTGTGATGTTAGTGCTATCGGTCTGTAATTTTTTGCCTCTGCCTTATTTCCTCCTTTATGGAGTGGTGCTATCTCTGCTGTTTTTAGTATGTCAGGGATAACGCCAGTATCTAGGCTTTGTCTCCACAGAATGTGAAGGGCCTGCGATAGTGGTTAGACTACTACAATATGGAAGCAGAAGAGGTGGGCGAGGGTAACGTTCTCAACAGTATTCTCACTACACGCAAAAATTACCCACAAAATTGGCACTCTGGAATTATAATAAAAAAAAAAAATTGTTTTGAGATCATTGACACCGGGCGAGCTGTGTGTTGGTGCTCCTCCCCCCCCCCCCCCCCTCCTTGTCTGTCGCCTCTCCCTTCTCTCCCACCTCACCTCTCCTCTCCTATCTCCTCTTTCATTCCTTCCATTCTTCCTTCTTCCATAAGCTACTAGTACCACCACTACTACAACCATTACTACTACCACTAATACCTCTCCTACTACTACTACTATCACTACTAGTACCACCACCACTACCACTACTCGTCCGTTCCAAACCTCATCATATTAAACACTATGGCCTAGAACAGTGGTTAAGTGTTCAATAACACTAGTTTCTGTAGCAGCTATCTTACCCTCTCAAAGTAGGAGACATTATATATATATTATATATATATATATATATATATATATATATATATATATATATATATATATATATATATATATATATATATATATTATAGACGTAAATATGTTTAATCAAAATTTCTAGTTTAGCTTAGCATTTTAAAATCACAACAATCACCTTGTGTGGTTGATTGTTCAATAAATCCCTGAAGTATATGTTTACTACATCTGTCATCTGTCCATGGTGGACAGAAGACAATGTATATATGCTGGTCAGCACTGTAAATGTGTGGCCACGTCTGTGGTAGAGAAAGCAACTATTCCTAGACGTAGTGTGTTACTGTAGACGCCACCACCAGTACTGTCCCTACTGTCACCAGTACTGCTAGTAGTAGTAGTGGTAGTGGTAGTACCACGGCTACTACTAGTTATGATGCTTTCAGTTACAATGGTAACCAATAGAGCAGCATACGGGAGATATAGAGGCGAGCAGTGATGCTCTTTACACACACACACAGTTGCTCTATGAACTAGGAGTACACCCTTGTTTGTTGTTAACCCCCTCCCCTACGCCCCCACCTCCCCCTCTTCCCTCACACTCACCCCGCGCCCTTTGTTGTCTCCCCCCCCCCCACCCCAAATACCCACACCCACACCACACTCAAGCTCTCTCTCCCACCCCCAACACCCACACCACACTCAAGCTCTCTCCCACCCCCAATTCTAACCACATCCCAATACTAACCATGTATATATGCTGGTTAGCATTGTAAATGTGTGGCCACGTTTGTGGTAAACAAAAAAAAAACAATTCTCCTGCCCTTCCTCCCCCTCCCTGATGCACTATGGACTGCCCTTCTTGTCCTCCATTTTATAGAATATTCTGGAGCGTGGCACAACACGGAGTGTGGTCTGGTAGTGTGGTAACATGCAGTCCACCTAGCCCGCCCTCCCCCGCCCAGTCACCGCCACACACCTGTAAGTGTGAGACTGTTCTCACCGTGAACCACAGTACCTGGAGTTTAGGGACCCAATATGCACACCAAGTGTTGTGTTAGTGGTGCGGCAGTGTGCTGTACACCAGTGTGCTGTAGACCAGTGTGCTGTACACCAGTGTGTGCTGTACACCAGTGTGTGCTGTACACCAGTGTGCTGTACACCAGTGTGTGCTGTACACCAGTGTGTGCTGCCACACTACACACACTCACAACAATACGTCAACAAGTACTGATTGTTTAATAATTTGTACGGCACTACCAGCCAAGTCCCAGAGGCGTGTCGCGATCAATATAACCACAGAGTTAGGTTATAATTTCAGCTTGACTTCCCAACAAGTTTCACCCCTGGGGAGACAGGGGCCCTGTCTCCACCTGTGGCTCAACAATACCACAGGGGCCCATACGTTGGGGCGAGAACAATGTTAGTCTGTCTGTTATCCTCCGTGGAGAGCGGGGTTTCACAGGGTACAGGGCGTCATACCCCTGCGGGCACATTCTCCAGCACGAGAAAGTGGAATGTGAGAGGGAAGGTGTACTCCCGCGCCAGGCCAGGCTCCTCTTGATTTATCTCTCTACGTCTTCCTCTTCACCCTCCCCCTACTCTCCCACTCCCCCTCCCTTCCCTTCCCATCCTCCCACAGCCTTCCCCAGTTTTTGCTCTATATGCAGGTAGTGTGGTGTGGTTGGCCGTAGCAGGCGCGCCTGTGAGGTTAAGACGGCCGTCTGGAAGTACCTGGCCACCTCCCAGACGGTGGGGCTTCTCTCTACTGTCTCACTCTCACTTTCTCCTCTCCCTCCCTCCCTCCCTACACCAGGGGATTAACCCGACTTCATCTCAGAGGGCGGCTCGTCTCCCTCCCTCACCCAGCCTCCCTTATCATACGACCCACCTCCATACCTCACCAATAATCCCCCTTCCATCCTGAAGACCCTTTCCCGTCTGCCCCTTCCCACCCCTCCCCCAGGCGCCGGACTGCACGAGGACATACCTTGCTCTCTCTTGGTCTCTCACTCTCCCTCCTCCAACACTCACTCTTGGTCTCTCACTCTCCCTCCTCCAACACTCACTCTTGGTCTCTCACTCTCCCTCCTCCAACACTCACTCTTGGTCTCTCACTCTCCCTCCTCCAACACTCACTCTTGGTCTCTCACTCTCCCTCCTCCAACACTCACTCTTGGTCTCTCACTCTCCCTCCTCCAACACTCACTCTTGGTCTCTCACTCTCCCTCCTCCAACACTCACTCTTGGTCTCTCACTCTCCCTCCTCCAACACTCACTCTTGGTCTCTCACGCTCCCTCCTCCAACACTCACTCTTGGTCTCTCACTCTCCCTCCTCCAACACTCACTCTTGGTCTCTCACTCTCCCTCCTCCAACACTCACTCTTGGTCTCTCACTCTCCCTCCTCCAACACTCACTCCTGGTCTCTCACTCTCCCTCCTCCAACACTCACTCTTGGTCTCTCACTCTCCCTCCTCCAACACTCACTCCTGGTCTCTCACTCTCCCTCCTCCAACACTCACTCTTGGTCTCTCACTCTCCCTCCTCCAACACTCACTCCTGGTCTCTCACTCTCCCTCCTCCAACACTCACTCTTGGTCTCTCACTCTCCCTCCTCCAACACTCACTCCTGGTCTCTCACTCTCCCTCCTCCAACACTCACTCCTGGTCTCTCACTCTCCCTCCTCCAACACTCACTCTCCCTCCTCCAACACTCAAAGTCACACAACTTAAAAAATAATACAAATTAAATTATTAAATTTTTTTATTCTGGTTTTTTTAACATTTTTTTTAACTTTGCTTTTTTGCGGTTTTAAAAGTTATGCTTGAATATAAATTATTGTTAAATTATTATTATTCAATCTGGATTTATTAGTTTCAGAGGAGAGCAAACCTTGAGGCAAATGTCTCGCTTCAAGAGAGGCAAGTGAAGGCACTAAGGCCAGTGAAGGCACTAAGGCAAGTGAAGGCACTAAGGCCAGTGAAGGCACTAAGGCAAGTGAAGGCACTAAGGCAAGTGAAGGCACTAAGGCAAGTGAAGGCACTAAGGCAAGTGAAGGCACTAAGGCCAGTGAAGGCACTAAGGCAAGTGAAGGCACTAAGGCAAGTGAAGGCACTAAGGCAAGTGAAGGCACTAAGGCAAGTGAAGGCACTAAGGCAAGTGAAGGAACTAAGGCAAGTGAAGGAACAAGGGAGGATGGCCGCCATCGTGCCAATATTACTGGTGAAGACTGCACGAGGCCACTCAGCATACACTCGACGGGCTCACAACAGCCTAATGGATCATGGCGCTGTTCCCAGAGGCCGAGGTGGTGATGTGTGAGGCGGCAAGGTCGGGTGGCGGCCTCCATACACCCTTGGTGGAGCTGCTGCTCCTCCTCAAGGTCACCCTCCTCTCTTACACCAGCTCTCTCCTGCCTCCTCTTGTGGTGACCTGTAGCCAGAAGAGACCTGTAGTACACCACCGGTGTACTACAGGTCACGACCCCGCCAGTACCCACCACCCGGTGTACTACAGGTGAGGACACCACCAGTACCCACCAGGTGAGGACACCACCAGTACGCACCAGGTGAGGACTCGTACTCCTCACCTCACGACCCACCCCCAGACCATTGTCTTCAAGACGGAGAGATGGTACACGTCCCAACACGACCTAAGTGATGCTGAACGAGCGGAAGGTCGTGGAGGACGATTAACCACCACAATGTGACCATTAACCTTGAGGGTGTGATCCACAAGCACCATGGCTGCCTGTCCCCTCCTAGTGGGCCCCGCACGCTCCAGGGGCCCCCAATGTACTCCCATTTGTAATTATATGTCTTTATGCTCTGGGTTAAATATACTTAGGTGTGGAGGCTGAACTGGAACACCAGGTCCTATAGCTATAGTAGTCATTGGCCTCCATACAGTAACTCACTACGGTAAGTGATCTGTAGGTGGTGATACAGCAATCTGGGCCGTAACCTTCACCCACTAGCGACACCCCACACACACGCACACACACACACACGCACGCACGCACGCACGCACACACACACACACACACACACACACACACACACACACACACACACACACACACACACGCACGCACACGCACGCACGCACGCGCACACACACACACACACACACACACACACACACACACACACACACACACACACACACACACACACACACACACACACACACACTGGGAAGACGGGACACCACGAGCGTAGCTCTCATCCTGTAACTACACTTAGGTAATTACACACACACACCCTGGAAAATGATGGTGGTACTGTAGGCATCAAGACAGCAGGTGGTCACCCCCACCCCCCCCCCCCACCACAAATGTGAATGTGTGTTGGCTGCCTTACTCCACACCCTCAGGTTACAGGCACTGAGAGGCAAGCTTACCGTCTTGCTAAGACTTGTCTATACACACCAGTGTGTTCATCTTCCTTCACTCAGTCGTGCTGGTGATTTACAGGTAACTATAGGTAGGGTCTGGCTCATACTCTCCCGCCCACTGCATGGCTGGCTCTTCCACCCCCTCCCCCGCCCACTGTATGGGTGGCTCTTCCACCCCCTCCCCCGCCCACTGTATGGCTGGCTCTTCCACCCTCTCCCCCGCCCACTGTATGGGTGGGTCTTCCACCCCCTCCCCCGCCCACTGTATGGCTGGCTCTTCCACCCCCTCCCCCGCCCACTGTATGGGTGGGTCATGCAAGGGGGGGGGGATGTACCCCCACCCACGACCATCAAGGAGGGGGTGAATCCCCCCCCCCCCCGACCCTACAGGAGGGGGCGGGGTACCCCCCCCTACGTCAAGACAGCAGAAAATGAAAGTTGTTCTGGAGGTGGTGCGAGGCTGTGGTGGAGTAGGTGGAGGTCACATGGGTCCAGGGGGCGGTGACGGGGGTCATGGGGGCGGTGACGGGGTCCCAGGGGGGCGGTGACGGGGGTCACAGGGGGGCAGTGACGGGGGTCCCAGGGGGGCGGTGACGGGGGTCCCAGGGGGGCGGTGACGGGGGTCAATGACGGGGGTCAGGGGGCGGTGACGGGGGTCAGGGGGCGGTGACGGGGGTCAGGGGGCGGTGACGGGGGGTCAGGGGGCGGTGACGGGGGGTCAGGGGGGTGGTGACGGGGGGTCCAGGGGGGCGGGTGACGGGGGTCAGGGGGCGGTGACGGGGGGTCAGGGAACAATTACCAGCGACTTGTTAGCCGTCTACATGTAATAACCCAGTCCATGTAATATCCTTCTGTTATCTTGTGACCTCTCGTAATCGTACGCTATCCCTGTTGTATATCTCTTTCTCTCTTCCCTCAATACCCCAGCTCAACACTGTTACAGTCCAGTATGACCCCTCACTGGACTGCCACGTATATAAGAGAAATATTAAATGAGGAAGATACATGAAGGACAAGGGTTACTAGGTTATAAAATAAACAATAACAAAACTCATTAGACAGTGCCGCCACCTTCCCGACCAACCATACCTGAATGTGACTATCACTGATCCCCCAGGAAGGCCAGGCATCAGTAACCATGGCACTCCCGGGTAGTATGAACGTCAGTAATAAATTTGGGGAAATTAGTTTGTTTAATTTACTTGACTAATTTAAATCCAAGGACAACTTTAGTATGTATTACTGTAGGAGAACGTGGGGTGGGGGGGGGGTTCCAATTCAACACACAAAAATGACAAGTAGCAAAATATATCAAAGGGGAGTTAAGTGAATACCACTGGACAAGTTGTACAATTTATTTTATGAACCATGTAAATTAAGACAATTTGAACATATACCCTATTCTATTCCCCAAGAGGCACAATGGGTATTTACTGAAGACATGAAACTCAAGTGCACTATACCTTAAATACCCGCACTACGGCCACGATGTTGATGGCTGCCCTCAGCCCCGAGGATACGGGCTTGCGGCTCCCTTTATTCCACATACTCCCAAGACACACTAATCAAATTTTGTTTTACCAGCTTATTCCTAGGAAGGATTACTCTTCCCACCATCTAATACAGCCCCAGGGCTCCACCCATTATTCTGGCAATGGCCAACCATTTAACACTTATTGGCTCTCTAGGGCCAATAAGAACTTGGCCCTTATCTCAAGCCAATCACCTTCACTGATCTGCCGTGGAAGGCTACATGAATTCCTGAAGATTGAGTCAGCTCTCCCCAGCTATCAGAAGGGAAACAAGGCGCCTCTATGGAGCCTAGTGCACCTGTGAGCAATGTTTACTAACTGATAAAGTATGTTCAAGCCTGTCTCCTGCAAGATAAAGAGTAGGGACATTTGACTCTGCCTGGTATGGGGAAGGGACCGCTGAGCGGGGAAGAGAGGGAATGAGAGAGGGAATGAGAGGGGGATGGAGAGGGAAAATCTGAGTGGAGGAAGCCAAAGGTATCCAAGACCACCCTCAGGTCAACCTCTTGACCCTGACAAATGGGCGACAGGGGGGGGGGGAAGAGGAGAAGAATGACGGCAAAAGGGAGGGGAGAAAAGGAGAAGGAAGGAGGGGAGAGGGGAGAAGGGAGAACCAATGATCTGAGCACCAGATCACTACATACAAAGGACTTCAGTAGTGTGCTAACCACACCAACAACACCACCCTTCACTAACAAGGAACCTCAATAGACAGATCAGCCTCGTGATTAGCCAATCACTAACAAAATGCAACACATTAGCCAAAGCATCGTCGTGCGAACCCGACTCCCCCCCCCCCCCGACCAATCCAGAGAAAATGTCAATGTAACGGTGGTTTACAGTTAGTAATGCATGGTATTTTATGAGATTGGTCGACGCCGTAAAGAAATGGGAGGTAATAGGTGAGGGGAGGAGGAGGATAGGTGCACCCAGAGGTGGTGGGTCACCGTGGGCCTCCCCCTGCACGGTGACGCCGTCACCACTCCCACCACCACCGTCACCACCACAGACACCACCACATCACAAGTTGCCTCACCAGACAGGCCACAACCCAACCTGTAAATTAAGGTGTAGCAGCGTGAGGACCACTACCCATCACCACCTTCAGTCCCAGCCATGTTCTTGCACACCTCGCGTACACTCCTCTCCCTAACAACACTCACGCACACGCACACACGGACGCACACACACTCTCAGCAGACACTAAAATGACTTAGAATCCAGAGCAAGTAAAACAGGTTTCATTTCACATGTTGGAACACGAACATCCAGGGACCGTCTGTGTACAGCCGCCATGATGTCAACACCATCACCACCACAACAAAACATTAGTATTACGAACGCAACTGATCACAGAACAACAAATTGGTGAGGGCAGCTGACGGCAGAGGAGAGAGAGAGCAGCTGCTGGAGGAATGAGCGCGCAGCTGGACAGAACAGGTGACACGCAGCTGGAACACCATGCACCAGCTGACAACGGTGAAATCGTTTCGAGCATAACGAAGCAGCGAAACCGTTTGTAGTATGGAGATGGCGCGGGGAAACTGCTCACTGCTTTCGTGTCCAGATGTGACCACCACCACGCCCACGCCTTCACTCCCACCCACACTGACGCCCATGTCTCTCACCCCCCCCCCTCTCCCACGCCTTCACTCCCACCCACACCTCTATTCCCTCACGCTAGCTCCAAACACTTACGCCGACGCCTCCACCCTCCACCCTTACGCGGACGTATGGTCAACTGTTAGTGATACGACCCTGCCCCCCCCCTCCCCCCCCCCCCCCCCCCACAGACAGCCAGACGCAGCCTGACAGTCATCTCCCTACACATATGCAGGTAGACGTACTCACCTGGGGGAGAAAGTCACTAATTACCACCTTAGTGACACGCACGCACCTACACGAGCACGCACGCACACGCACGCACACGTACACACACACACACACACACACACACACACACACACACACACACACACACACACACACACACACACACACACACACACATATACACACACACATTATTAAAAGGAAAGTGTAAGTGTGAGGAAGTAAGAGATATATAAATACAATTGGCTAGTGACCCAACATTACTAGTGTGTGAGAGAGGAGATAAACCAAGAGACAGTGGTGGATGTGGAGCCTGGCCTGAGGCCGGGCCCAGAGAGTACCACAACTCCTGAACCCCTCTACAGGTATGGTCCAGGTGTGTAATACACAACCACCCACCAAAACAACAGACAGGAACACGATAAGAGTGGAGGGGGGCCACTAAGGGACTGGTGGAGGGGTGGAGAAGGGGTACTCCTCCAGTGAGTAAAGTGATCAAGATAAATGGCTGCTAGACCTTAACCAAACCAAATGCAAGGTTATGGGAACCAGAAAAGGACTGAGAAGACCTACACAAATAGGATAAAAATATCGACACTTTCTTACACAGAGAGAAGATGTCAGAGGCGCACACTGGCACATTATGGCGCCCCTGAGCCCCTGCCTTCTCAGGGCTGGTGACCTTTGACCCCCTGTACGTGGTCACCGCCCCTTGCATCCCAGGGGTCACACACCCCTCCACACCCACGACCCCCCACCCCCTCTCCACACCCAGGGGACGTTACGCTCAATACAACTTCTCAACCCTCCATGATCGCTCAAGACTCCTCAAGTCAACTTCCACGGCTGTTGAAGTTGTCTTGAAGAAGTTAGGAGAAAACTTGATAGTAGTCTCCAAGGAGTGCCGGACCAACCGGGCTGTGGTGGGTATGTGGGCCTGCGAGCCGCTCCAAGCAACAGCCTGGTGGACCAAACTCTCAAGTCAAGCCTGGCCTCGGGCCGGGCTTGGGAGTAGAACAACTCTCAGAACCCACCAACCAGGTACAATCCAGGTACTTCACAACACTTTCAGCTCATACGATCCCTCCAGACACTACGACCCCTCCCAGACACTACGACCCTCCTGCTCCGCGCCCCAAGACCTGAATCAGCCTTAAGACGTGGTGAAGGTCAGCCTTGAAGATATAGTTTGGTCATGACCTTAAGAGAGCCCATCTTCCTGTTTTAATGGTTACCGTCAGTCTTGGTCCTCCTCTCTCACACCTCCTCTTACTCTCACTTGTTACTCTCACTCACGAATCTTTTAAGTTACTCTCTCCCTCACGCCGTTTTCTCACAGGAATTTTTCTTACTGTTATTTAACATAACTTTTTCTTATTTACATAACTATACATGTGTGCCCTTGACTATATGTGCATGTATATTGATGACTACATATGTGTGTGTGTACACTAACAGCCTGAATGAACCACCCGGGTACTGTAACTGTCGTCAGTGTGAGGGTAGTGATGCACGCTTTACTCTCCATTTCTAACAACGTCACAAATACAAGAGTTAGGCCTAACCAGACGGATACAAACCCAAACATCCCACCTAACCTATGGAAGACGATTCACAGAAAACGTCAATATTGCGTTGCTTTAATTGTAAGTCATTCGTGAAAAAATTAACCGGTTGATTCCAAAAGGAACAAACGAATAAAGAAATACACGAATTCTTATGAAGACTTGACTCGAGAAGTATGAGGACCAAGAGCTGAAGCCCAGCCCCAGCACACACACAGTGGTAATAAACAACTAAGTGGTAACCAGGAAGGTGGAGAGGAAGGCGGGAGTGTAGACTACCACTAGTGGAGTGTCATGCCAGCACTACAGTACGCCGCCCCGGCATGGAACCCCAAGCTAATATATATTAAGATTTAACTTGAGACACTTTACAGAAGGGCTTCCCAACCCCTTACTTTCTCCAGTATGTTTACCTCCCAAGGATTGGTCTACTGAGTTGACCCATCTTACAATATACACACACACTATACCAACCTTGGAACACACACACACACACACCAGTGAGCGGGCGGGAGGTCACGTACCCGTCTAAGAGCCTGTCCTCCAGTCTGTGTGGAGAAGTAACAGTACTGGGCACCAGGAAAGACCGCAGGTCCTGGCCGTCATATTTGGAAACTCGTCTGGTAAAGGCAGGGGAGACATGATAGCAACATATAAAATCCTACGAGGCACTGATTAAGTAAACACGGACGACCAAATATAACAGAAACCAATAATCATAAAATCTTCCTCAACACGTTTTTTGGGTCGCTGTTTTGTTAATTATCTTATCAGTGCAAGTTCTGAATATTGTATATACGGAGAGGCGAGCAGACTCAGCAGCGGCAGACAGAGCCCACAAGCAGACAGAGCCCACCAGCAGACAGAGCAGCGGCGGCAGACAGAGCAGCGGCGGCAGACAGAGCCCACCAGCAGACAGAGCAGCGGCGGCAGACAGAGCCCACAAGCAGACAGAGCCCACAGGCAGGCAGAGCCCACAGGCAGACGGCAGAGCCCACAGGCAGACAGAGCCCACAGGCAGGCAGAGCCCACAGGCAGATAGAGCCCACAGGCAGACAGAGCCCACAGGCAGGCAGAGCCCACAGGCAGGCAGAGCCCACAGGCAGGCAGAGCCCACAAGCAGATAGAGCAGTGGCGGGAGATAGAGCAGCGGCAGCGGGAGACAGAGCCCACCAGCGGGCCAGAGAGTGTTTACACAAACAACAGAAACCATTAGACAGATACAGTGCGTCTTGATGACCAACAAGACCAGTCATTCACAGATTATGGGCCGGGAGAGGTACGGGGCGGGGGGGGGGGGGGGGGCGGGGAAGAAAGGGAGGGGATTAAGGGGGGTTAAAGAGGGAGAGGGAGGGGGGGGGGGAGGACTTTCTCCTGCGGAAGGTATTTGTTTGTTTGCCTCACAACTGGCTGTTTTCTTTTTACACCCCCCCCCCCCGACTCCCCCCCCACTCTCTCTGTCTCTCTCTCTCCATGTAGACTTGACTAAATGTAAACTCTGTCAGCAGAACTATTCGCATACTTTGCGTCATTATATAATGGAATGTGAAAAAATCACGGAATTCAGAGGTAACACCATCAATGGTGTCCATGAAATGTGCGAGTACTTCATTCATAATGATGTGCTGCCGGGAATCTTAGCCAAGTATGCAAAATTTGCTTATTGTAGGTAATACATGCATATGACTGTAAAGCTGCCGCCCAGTTGGGTGGGTGTGGAACACATGACTGTAAAGCTGCCGCCCAGTTGGGTGGGTGTGGAGCACATGACTGTAAAGCTGCCGCCCAGTTGGGTGGGTGTGGAGCACATGACTGTAAAGCTGCCGCCCAGTTGGGTGGGTGTGGAGCACATGACTGTAAAGCTGCCGCCCAGTTGGGTGGGTGTGGAGCACATGACTGTAAAGCTGCCGCCCAGTTGGGTGGGTGTGGAGCACATGACTGTAAAGCTGCCGCCCAGTTGGGTGGGTGTGGAGCACATGATTGTAAAGTTGCCGCCCAGTTGGGTGGGTGTGGAGCACATGATTGTAAAGTTGCCGCCCAGTTGGGTGGGTGTGGAGCACATGATTGTAAAGTTGCCGCCCAGTTGGGTGGGTGTAGAGCACCACTAGTAACTGTGTGACTCACCATAGATGTAAAGTGCCTTGTATAGTGACTTGTGAGCCTCTTGTTGAATCACTTGTGATATACAAAAAGATTATTGACATGTAGTTGTGTAAATGATTGTATATAAATGTACATAACATTAACAATTGTGTAACTAGCGTCACAAGATTGTCACTTGCTGAGGTAAAGGAACTCTGGGGTTCAGTTGCTGAACCCATTATGTGCCTCTGTAACCCTCTCCACCACCCCCCCCCCACGGGATGGGTATGGGGTGCATAATAAAGAAAGAAATTGAATTCTTACTTTCTCTATCTCACTTTCCCTCCCACTCCCCCCCCCCCTCTCTCTCTCTCTCTCTCTCAGTAGAAATGCATATATTTGTCCAAACCTACACCCTGGTGATGCACAGTTGTTTGAGTGTGTGTGTGTGTGTGTGTGTGTGTGTGAGTGTGTGTGTGTGTGTGTGAGTGTGTGTGTGTCATGTGTTTAATAACTACACAGTTGTCTTGATCACTGTAATGTTTTGTGATAACTGTCCCCTCACTCCCCCTCCTCCACCACACCCCTACCTTCCCCTCAATATGCCTCCCCCCCTACACTCCCCTCACATCAGTTTTCTCTTGCCTCCCCTTACCCCATACTTCTCCCTGCCCACCTCTCACTTCCCCTTTCCTCTTACTCTACCCCCCCCCCCACTTTCTCTCAGGCACATTCTGCGGGTTCCTCACATAACTTAAATTCCTGACCAGAGAGTCCTGGAGGCTTGGCCGGCCGCCGCCAGCCCGGCCTCGGACTGTATGGACCCGCACCCCTCCACACGGCCCTCCAGCTCCTTGTCCCCGCCTCTTAAACCATCACATAACTACACTTATGGTCACGTTCTAGCCGTGCATCCTATGCTACACCTGTGGACCGCTTCCTGACGTGTCCAGCCTCGGTCTGTAGTTGGGTTACGTCGGCCCCAAGTGTCGTGAACCTCTCCAGTTACGTCGTTACTGTCACTGTAAGGTGACGGTGGAGCACCGTCGTCACTGTCACAGTAAGGTGACGGTGGAGCAGCAAGAGCGTCACTGTGAGCCTGGGGGGACTGGTTGCTTCACTTCACCACGCCTCCCGGTGGTGAGGTGGAGGTTACCAGTGTTGGTCCAGTGTTGACCAGGGCAGCTGCCATGGTTGTGGTCAATGTTAACAGCGGCGGCGGCGGCGGCCGGATGGCTTCAAGTGTTGCTGGTGTGTGCTCACCTACATGTGCTCGCACGGTCCAGCTAAGCTCCTGGCCCCGTCATACACACCTTCGTACGCTAATGCAATGACTTATTTCTCACGCTTGCAATATGTTTACATTTAAAATTTTGAATTGAATTATCTTTAACGACTTGTGCATGTAACCTGTATTTACCTGAACCATTTATAGAGCTTTAACACTGACAAAGTTCTTCTTGGTGTCTCTCTCACTCATTTGCTTCTCCAGTTTCCATCTATATAGTCGTAATGGCTTGGCGCTTTCCCCTCATAATTCCATTCCAGCTTCCATCTATGACCGCTCGTTCTACTGTTCACAGCTCTGAACAACACTGCTTTTAATTGTCTACTGTGTCAATTTCCCCAAGAATCTTATATGTTGTTATCATGTGCTCTCTCTCTCTCTCTCCTTTATTCCAGCGTGGTAAGGTCCAGTGCTTTCTGTCGTTCCTCATAGCTCAATTCTTTCAGTTCCGGAACAAGTTTCGTTGCATATCTTTGGACGTCTTCTAGTTTGTCCTTGTCATTTTTCATGTTAGGGTTCCATGGTGGGGCTGCATATTGAAGAGTGGGTCTGACCTTCGCTGTATATATGGCCCAGAACACTCCGTTGTCCAAGTTTGTGAAGGCCAGGCGGATGTTGGCCAGTATGTCATAGTCAGTTCTTGTTATGCTGCTGATGTGGGCTTCTGGCCTCAGGTCTGGGGTCATGTCCACTCCTAGCTCTTTCTCCTTTTGTGCCTGAAGAATTAATCTTAATCCTATATTGCTGTACTGATCTTCACAATCCTGTTCCAATCCTCATAGTTTCGCACTTGGCTGGGTTAAAATCTAGCAACCATTTTTCAGACCACTTCTGGAGTGTGTCCAAATTCTCTTGACATGCATCACAATCTAACCCTAACCTGACTCTTCTGATCATTAGTTTGGCATCACCTGCAAACATTGATATGATGGAGCCAATTTCTTGTGTCAGGTCACTGATATATTAGAAACAAGATGAGCCCTGGAACCGACCCTTGTGGTACTCCACTTGTACCCTCTCTCTCCACTCTGATGTCTCTCACTGTAACCCTTTGCTTCCCTCCTGAGAGGTACTCTCTGACCCACCCTTAGGACTCTTCCTGATATGCCAGCCTACTTTTCCAGTTTGAGCAGGAGTCTTTCATGCGGGACCGTATCAAATGCCTTCTGACAGTCAAAGAATATGCAGTTTGCCCATCACTCTCTCTCTCTCTCTACACACACACACACACACACACGAACACGCACATGCATGCATACGCACACGCGCGCACACAGGTGACTGAAGTCACCAGTGGAGTCCCACAGGGCTCGATACTCGGACCTATCCTGTTTCTGATATACGTAAATGATCTCCTAGAGGGTATAGACTCATTCCTCTCAATGTTTGCTGACGATGCCAAAATTATGAGAAGGATTAAGACAGAGGAGGACAGCTTGAGGCTTCAAGAAGACCTGGACAAGCTGAAGGAATTGTCGAACAAATGGTTGCTAGAGTTTAACCCAAGCAAATGTAATGTAATGAAGATAGGTGTAGGGAGCAGGAGACCAGATACAAGGTATCATTTGGAAGATGAAATACTTCAAGAGTCAGAGAGAGAGAAAGACCTGGGGGTTGATATCAGGCCAGACCTGTCCCCTGAAGCTTATATCAAGAGGATAACAGCAGCAGCATATGCCAGGTTGACTAACATAAGAACGGCATTTAGAAACTTGTGTAAGGAATCTTTCAGAACATTATATACCACATATGTCAGACCAATCCTGGAGTATGCGGCTCCAGCATGGAGTCCATATTTAGTCAAGCATAAAACTAAACTGGAAAAGGTTCAAAGGTTGGCGACCAGACTAGTTCCCGAACTGAGGGGGTATGAACTACGAGGAGAGACTACGGGAATTAAACCTCACGTCATTGGGAGACAGAAGAGTTGGAGAGGACATGATCACCACATACAAGATTCTAAGAGAAATTGATAGGGTAGATAAAGACAGACTATTTAATACAAGGGGCACACACACTAGAGAACACAAGTGGAAACTGAGTGCCCAAATGAGCCATAGAGATGTTAGAAAGAATTTTTTCAGTGTCAGAGTAGTAGACAAATGGAATGCATTAGGAAGTGATGTGGTGGAGGGTGACTCCATACACAGCTTCAAGTGTAGATATGATAGAGCCCAGTAGGATCAGGAATCTGTACACCTGTTTATTGACAGTTGAGAGGCGGGACCGAAGAGCCAGAGCTCAACCACCGCAAGCAAAACTAGGTAAGTACACACACGCACGCACGCACGCACGCACGCACACACACACACACACACACACACACACACACACACACACACGCACGCACACGCACACACACACACACGCACACACACACGCACGCACACACACACACGCACACACACACAAGCTCAACCCCCGCAAGCACAATTAGGTGAGTACACACACACACACACACACACACACACACACACACACACACACGAAACGAACAGAGAGGAATATATAGGAGTTGATATCACGACGAACCTGTTTCCTGAAGCTCATATCAAAAGAATAACATTAGTATTGCATAGCAACGTATGCAAGGCTGGCTAACACCAGGACCGCGTTTAGAACCTTGTGTAAGGAATCATTTAGAACCTTGTGTAAGGAATCATTTAGAACCTTGTGTAAGGAATCATTTAGAACCTTGTATACCACATATGTAAGACCAATCCTGGAGTATGCGGTTCCAGCTTGGAGTCCATACCTTGTAAAGCATAAGACGAAACTGGAGAAGGTGCAAAGGTATATCACCAGACTAGTCCCAGAACTAAGAGGCATGAGTTACGAAGAAAGGCTGCGTAAAGAGTTCCTGGAAACATGATCACGACATACACATTTGTTAAGGGAATTGACAGGGTAGACAAGGACGGACTATTTAACACGGGGGACACACGCACAAGGGAACATAATTGCAAACTGAGTACCCTAATGAGCCATAGAGACGTTAGAAAGAACTTTTTCAGTGTCTGGGTAGTTAATAAATGGAATGCATTAGGCAGTGATGTGGTGGAGGCTGACTCCATACACAGTTTCAAATGTAGATATGATAGAGCCCAGTAGGCTCATGAATCTGTCAACAGGTAAATTAACGGTGGAGAGGCGGAACCAAAGAGCCGAAGTTCAAGCCCAACCACTTGGGCTGGACGGTAGAGCGACGGTCTCGCTTCAAGCTCCCCGACCGTCAAAGTGGTTGGGCACCATTCCTTCTCCCCGTCCCATCCCTCATCCTTATCCTGACCCCCTTCCAAGCGCTATATAGTCGTAGTGGCTTGGTGCTTTCTGCTGATAATGCCCTCCCTCCCTCAACCCCCGCAAGTACAAGACCGGGACAACATAAGCGTATACAGCAACTCGACAAATATAATGTGAATAAATGTCACGTTATTTACTCATGACGACGCTGAAGAGAACACGTGTCACACCATCAGCTGACTTGTGTAAACAACAGCTGGCGCCACCTACACGAACACGCGAGGTACTAATTTTACTACTTCATTCACAGATGTTGTTCAGGAAAGTGTAGGGTGAATGGCAGCGTTCAGGGTACTGGGGGAGGGAGGCAGGCAGGAGGGCAGGGGTGGGGGAGGGAGAAAGGGAAGAGGGCGAGAATAGGGAAGGGAACAGAGGGAGATGAGGTAAGGAGGATTGCAGGGGAGGGGGAAGGAGGCAGAGAAGTGGGGAGGTGAGAGAAGCACGGAGAGGGGAGGGGGGGGGGCAGGAAGTATATAAAAAAAAGGGAAAAATGGGAGGGGGAGAGGAGAGGCGGAATTTATAATAGGGGGATGAGAGGGAAAGGGAGATAGAGGGGGCTGTCCGCCTTGCTGACACCAGGCGGACTGTCCGCCTTGCTGACACCAGGCGGACTGTCCGCCTTGCTGACACCAGGCGGGCTGTCCGCCTTGCTGACACCAGGCGGGCTGTCCGTCTTGCTGACACCAGGCGGGCTGTCCGTCTTGCTGACACCAGGCGGACTGTCCGCCTTGCTGACACCAGGCGGGCTGTCCGTCTTGCTGACACCAGGCGGGCTGTCCGCCTTGCTGACACCAAGCGGGCTGTCCGCCTTGCTGACAGGACGTGTAGGTGTTGGCAGCTAAGCTAAGCTTGCTCTCTTGTCAGGGAGCTGAGAGTGTGTGAGAGGTTCTTCACGTGTTACAGCACATGTGGATGTCTATAGATGAATAATGAGTTTACACAAGCGAGGCGTAGCGTGAGTGAGGCGCGCCCGGTACCCCTTGTGACAAACCAGTCACGGACAAGATACAGGACTGTGCAAGGGGACTCTCACACGCACAGTCACCAACAAGGCAGTTGAGTGTGACAAGCACACAAGGAGAGAGCGCTGGCTATACCGTTACCAGCAAGACCAATCCCCTTACCAACAAGGCCCGGGAGCCAGACACCACAGGCAGGGAAGGCCACACAACACACGCAGCAGCGTCGTGGTGGTGGTCAGCAGCAGGGCGGTGAAGGCCCTGCGACGCCCTCCTATATCCTTACACAAATACCTGGGGAAAAAGTCCTGTTAGCCAGAGTTCGTTGTCCCGACACGCGCTCCTCAGTATCCAGCCGGGAGCACTCAGCGAATGGGGGCGTGGATTGAGGGGAAGGGGGCATGGATTGAGGGGAAGGGGGCATGGATTGAGGGGAAGGGGGCGGGGAGTGAGGGGAAGGGGGCGGGGAGTGAGGGGAAGGGGGCGGGGAGTGAGGGGAAGGGGGCGGGGAGTGAGGGGAAGGGGGCGGGGAGTGAGGGGAAGAGGGCGGGGAGTGAGGGGAAAGGAATAAAGCCACTCTCATATCTTCCCCCCCCCCCTCACAGTTTATAAGTGAGGAGGGGGGGGGGACATCAGAATGGACAGATGTCACCAGTGGACTCCCACAGGGCTCAGTACTTGGACTTATCCTGTTTCTAATATATGTAAACAATCTTCCAGAGGGTATACACTCATTCCTCTCAATGTTGGGTGATAATGCAAAAATTATGAGAAGAATAAAGACAGATGAAGATAGACAGAGACTACAGGACGACCTGGATAAACTGGAGGAATGGTCTAGAAAATGGCTGCTACAGTTCAACTCAGGAAAATGTAAAGTAATGAAATTAGGCGAAGGTAACAGAAGGCTGGACACAAGGTACCATGTGGGAGGTGAAATCCTGCAAGAGTCAAATCGACAGAGAGAGAAAGAGATCTGGGGGTTGATATCACACCGAACCTGTCCCCAGAGGCCCACATCAAA
>NC_059583.1:10214332-10289332 GCF_020424385.1 Procambarus clarkii
CTGGCCACACCAGCCTGGTACAGCCCACAGCCTGGTACAGCCCACAGTCTGGCCACACCAGCCTGGTACAGCCCACAGTCTGGTCACACCAGCCTGGTACAGCCCACAGTCTGGCCACACCAGCCTGGTACAGCCCACAGTCTGGCCACACCAGCCTGGTACAGCCCACAGTCTGGCCACACCAGCCTGGTACAGCCCACAGTCTGGTCACACCAGCCTGGTACAGCCCACAGTCTGGTCACACCAGCCTGGTACAGCCCACAGTCTGGCCACACCAGCCTGGTACAGCCCACAGTCTGGCCACACCAGCCAGGTACAGCCCACAGTCTGGCCACACCAGCCTGGTACAGCCCACAGTCTGGCCACACCAGCCTGGTACAGCCCACAGTCTGGCCACACCAGCCTGGTACAGCCCACAGTCTGGCCACACCAGCCTGGTACAGCCCACAGTCTGGCCACACCAGCCTGGTACAGCCCACAGTCTGGCCACACCAGCCTGGTACAGCCCACAGTCTGGCCACACCAGCCCGGTACAGCCCACAGTCTGGCCACACCAGCCTGGTACAGCCCACAGTCTGGCCACACCAGCCTGGTACAGCCCACAGTCTGGCCACACCAGCCAGGTACAGCCCACAGTCTGGCCACACCAGCCTGGTACAGCCCACAGTCTGGCCACACCAGCCTGGTACAGCCCACAGTCTGGCCACACCAGCCTGGTACAGCCCACAGTCTGGCCACACCAGCCTGGTACAGCCCACAGTCTGGCCACACCAGCCTGGTACAGCCCACAGTCTGGCCACACCAGCCTGGTACAGCCCACAGTCTGGCCACACCAGCCTGGTACAGCCCACAGTCTGGCCACACCAGCCTGGTACAGCCCACAGTCTGGCCACACCAGCCTGGTACAGCCCACAGTCTGGCCACACCAGCCTGGTACAGCCCACAGTCTGGCCACACCAGCCTGGTACAGCCCACAGTCTGGCCACACCAGCCTGGTACAGCCCACAGTCTGGCCACACCAGCCTGGTACAGCCCACAGTCTGGCCACACCAGCCTGGTACAGCCCACAGTCTGGCCACACCAGCCTGGTACAGCCCACAGTCTGGCCACACCAGCCTGGTACAGCCCACAGTCTGGCCACACCAGCCTGGTACAGCCCACAGTCTGGCCACACCAGCCTGGTACAGCCCACAGTCTGGCCACACCAGCCTGGTACAGCCCACAGTCTGGCCACACCAGCCTGGTACAGCCCACAGTCTGGCCACACCAGCCTGGTACAGCCCACAGTCTGGCCACACCAGCCTGGTACAGCCCACAGTCTGGCCACACCAGCCTGGTACAGCCCACAGTCTGGCCACACCAGCCTGGTACAGCCCACAGTCTGGCCACACCAGCCTGGTACAGCCCACAGTCTGGCCACACCAGCCTGGTACAGCCCACAACAATCTTACACAGCAGTTACAGTTACAGTTTAGCCAGGCCAGAGAACACTTTACCACCAAGTCTTTCTCAACAGGAAGTTCTACCAAAGGAACCACCACAGGACCCTCCCTCTCGACTGGATAATTGTGCAGGCGTTGAGGTCGTCTAACTCTTCCACCCCCCCCCCCACCCCCCCTTAACCACCCCCATAACCCCCTCGCCCCACACTCCAACCCTCCCCCCCCCCCACGCCCTGGACCGAGGAGCTGGAGTGTCCAGTAACGGCGCCGTTACTGAGAATTGTGGACACTTGTGGACTAGGAAGCAACACCAAGAAGCCCGTCGTTACTTACACGTGCGAACACACTTGGCAGCTCTGTAGTTAAGGTGGTGAGCAGTCAAGCCGAGGACCACTCCAAACACGTGACGCGGAGGACCACTCCAAACACGTGAAGCGGAGGACCACTCCAAACACGTGAAGCGGAGGACCACTCCAAACACGTGAAGCGGAGGACCACTCCAAACACGTGAAGCGGAGGACCACTCCAAACACGTAGTGTAAGTTAACTGTGAGAGACTCCAAAGACTTGGGTCCCAGAGACGGTTGTCACTTGAGGCAGGAGGCCGCGCCCGAGCGAGCACGGATGTTAAAACAAGATGGGTGTAAGGATAGAAGCAGCGCCGGGGTATCAGGATAGGCGTGGAGTTGGGACACAAGGATTAGGGCAAGAGCCTGGATACGAAGACAGAGTGAAGGAACAATGCCCAACCACTTGGACCATGGAGGATCGAACGCTGACCTGCAAGAAGCGAGACCGTCGCTCTACCAACCACACCTTGCCGTACAGCAGCATCTTATTGCTTCTTAATTACAATTATTACTTAACCTATACCGTTAATAGGTTAAGTAATAATTGTAAATAAGAAGCAATAAGATGCTTATCTTAACATACTAAGAAGGTTAGGTGAGGTCGGTGTTTTCTATGAAGCTTTTCAAGGTAAACTAAAATATTCACAATCAATTAGTATGTCACATATGCACTTATTAAATAAGCCAATATTGACTATAAGCAAGTGCGAGAACGGGTTGGCTATATAGTCGTCATGGCTTGATGCTTTACCCTGATAATTCCCTCCCTCCCCTCCAAGTGTATATATGTTAAAAGAGTTTGAATGTTTACTAAACAAGTGTGTTTTACATCATTTACAACACTGTTTAATTCAAACGTGTATTGCTGTGGTGCTTCTTGTCGTCATCAGCAGCAGAGCTGAGAAATGATTAAGAACTGAATATGTGATACTGTCACTGTGCTTTTTTGGGTAAATACAACTTTGGAAATAAACTAAATAGTGAAAACGACATACTGATGAGGTGCTCACTGGTTTAGAGATGTCCCCAAGTAAAACATTGTCATTTAGCAAGACAAGCTACATATAAAGAAAATATTGTTTCAATGAACTTGGTAAGAAATGTTAAGAGAATGATTTGGGATGTGATGTGGTGGTGAGTTGGAGACCTTGCCCAATTGTTCCTGCTGGGGTCAACCCCACACTACCCCCGCATACTCCAGCACGGGTGCCTCCAGGGGGGGGGGGGGGCGGCAGAGGGAGTACCTCCAGGATGGGTCCCTCCAGGGGATAAGAGGGCAGGATGGGAGTGAGGGAGGTCCAGGGCGCCAACGTGGGCGCGCTGGACCATGGACCACCTCCACACTGGACCACCACCACACTGGACCACCACCATACTGGACCACCTCCACACTGGACCACCTCCACACTGGACCACCACCACACTGGACCACCTCCACACTGGACCACCACCACCACACTGGACCACCACCACACTGGACCACCTCCACACTGGACCACCACCACACTGGACCACCACCACACTGGACCACCACCACACTGGACCACCACCACACTGGACCACCACCACACTGGACCACCTCCACACTGGACCACCTCCACACTGGACCACCACCACACTGGACCACCACCACCACACTGGACCACCACCACACTGGACCACCTCCACACTGGACCACCACCACACTGGACCACACTGGACCACCACCACACTGGACCACCACCACACTGGACCACCACCACACTGGACCACCACCACACTGGACCACCACCACACTGGACCACCTCCACACTGGACCACCTCCACACTGGACCACCACCACACTGGACCACCACCACACTGGACCACCTCCACACTGGACCACCACCACACTGGACCACCACCACACTGGACCACCACCACACTGGACCACCACCACACTGGACCACCTCCACACTGGACCACCTCCACACTGGACCACCTCCACACTGGACCACCACCACACTGGACCACCACCACACTGGACCACCTGGGGAGGGCGTCTCCAGCCGTGCTACACGTCGCCTAAATAATCTTTCCCAAAGAGTTACTGCAAGTGTTGCCCCTCCGTGGCTTACAGTGTATGGTGTGTGTTGCTACACCCTGGTGGGCGGGTGTCCAACACTTTGGGTCTTGGTGACTGTGACTGGTGAGTGTACTCACCTCCACAGCCTCACCAGGTGGTGACTGGTGAGTGTACCCACCTCCACAGCCTCACCAGGTGGTTACTGGTGAGTGTACTCACCTCCACAGCCTCACCAGGTGGTGACTGGTGAGTGTACTCACCTCCACAGCCTCACCAGGTGGTGACTGGTGAGTGTACCCACCTCCACAGCCTCACCCCGTGGTGACTGGTGAGTGTACCCACCTCCACAGCCTCACCCCGTGGTGACTGGTGAGTGTACCCACCTCCACAGCCTCACCAGGAGCCTCACGCCCCTCCACCACTCAACATACCTGCAACAGAGACAGAACTTATCACCACAAGCAAATGTTGTCATATATATTATTGGCAATATTTGAGCCTATAAATGAAGGAAATATAGAGTGCGAGCATGCGAGCAAGCACGTACGCACGCGCGCAACCCTCCCCCCCCCCCGCGTTGAAGTTAGCTCGATTCAAAACATTAAATGTAAATACGATAAAAGCGAGAGAAATGAGTCATTATGTTAATCTAAGAATGTTCGGAAGGCGGAGGCTAGGAGCCTAAGTTAACCTTACTCATCTAGGTGAGTACATCTAGGTGAAAAACCGCACATATCACAGTTGAAGAGAAGACTCAAGAGAGACATGGTTACCACATACAAAATCCCCATGGGAATGAGCAGGGCGGACGAGGCGAGTTCACCCAGCTTGCAGTCACACGTGGAGCTAATTACCCAACTGACCCTCAGCCACATGAGAACAAGCACAAGTCTTCAGTATTATAGTGGATGTATAACATTCATTAAGAGATGTGGTAGACACTCCACACAAAGCCTTCATCAATCAATGAATCAATCAACTCAATCAATCAATAGTTTATTTAGGTAAAAGGACATACAAAACGAGTTACAAAGATAGTGTTAGAGTAGACATAAAGCTGGTATATACTATGCGTAAAGCCAGTAGGACGCGCACTGTTTCGGACAAGTTGTTGACATCATTGTCCAGGGAGCTTGTGGACCTTTACACCAGTCATTTGTAGGCTGTGAGGCGGGGCTAAAAGCTGAAGCTCAACCTCCACAAGTATAGTTTGGTGAGCACATATGATGGGGAGGGGGGGGGGGGGAGGAAGAAGTACCCTCCACCACAGTGAGGGAGGGAGGTAGGGCCCACAATCAGTGTGACGGGACTAAGCCTCCTGGGAATCTTATGATCCAAACACTCCCATCTTTATCTCCCTTTACCCTCACATTATTGAGTGGTGTGAGTGCGTGTGTTGCGTGCGACGGCCCACACGCACGCAACACGTCAAGGTACACGGGAGACTGGGCCTCGCAACCATACACCATACAACATGACTGGTAGTAGTCTTGCCTTAACTACCCTACCCTACTCTGCCATTATCACTTCTCCCCCTTATCATACCCCCCCCCTTCGTCATAACCACCCCCACCCTCTCCCCCCACGTTAACCACCCCCAGAGCCTCCCCCCCACGTTAACCACCCCCCCCCCACGTTAACCACCCCCCCACGTTAACCACCCCAGAGCCTCCCCCCCCCACGTTAACCACCCCCAGAGCCTCCCCCCCCACGTTAACCACCCCCCCCCACGTTAACCACCCCCAGAGCCTCCCCCCCACGTTAACCACCCCCAGAGCCTCACCCCCCCCACGTTAACCACCCCCAGAGCCTCCCCCCCCCACGTTAACCACCCCCAGAGCCTCCCCCCCACGTTAACCACCCCCAGAGCCTCCCCCCCACGTTAACCACCCCCAGAGCCTCCCCCCCCACGTTAACCACCCCCAGAGCCCCCCCCACGTTAACCACCCCCAGAGCCTCCCCCCCACGTTAACCACCCCCAGAGCCTCCCCCCCACGTTAACCACCCCCAGAGCCTCCCCCCCACGTTAACCACCCCCCAGAGCCCCCCCCCACGTTAACCACCCCCAGAGCCTCCCCCCCACGTTAACCACCCCCAGAGCCTCCCCCCCCACGTTAACCACCCCCAGAGCCCCCCCCCACGTTAACCACCCCCAGAGCCTCCCCCCCACGTTAACCACCCCCCAGAGCCTCCCCCCCACGTTAACCACCCCCAGAGCCTCCCCCCACGTTAACCACCCCCAGAGCCCCCCCCCACGTTAACCACCCCCAGAGCCTCCCCCCCACGTTAACCACCCCCAGAGCCTCCCCCCCCACGTTAACCACCCCCAGAGCCTCCCCCCCACGTTAACCACCCCCAGAGCCCCCCCCCCCAGGTTAACCACCCCCAGAGCCTCCCCCCCATCAACACTACCCAGCACACACACGGCAACACTCACTTTCAACTTTCATACCTGGTCTGATATATGGGGTAAGTAGGCCAGGTCTGGCTTGGCTAGTGACTGTGGGCCAGGTCTGGCTTGACTAGTGACTGTGGGTCAGGTCTGGCTTGGTTAGTGACTGTGGGCCAGGTCTGGCTTGACTAGTGACTGTGGGCCAGGTCTGGCTTGACTAGTGACTGTGGGCCAGGTCTGGCTTGGCTAGTGACTGTGGGCCAGGTCTGGCTTGACTAGTGACTGTGGGTCAGGTCTGGCTTGGTTAGTGACTGTGGGCCAGGTCTGGCTTGGTTAGTGACTGTGGGCCAGGTCTGGCTTGGTTAGTGACTGTGGGCCAGGTCTGGCTTGACTAGTGACTGTGGGCCAGGTCTGGCTTGACTAGTGACTGTGGGCCAGGTCTGGCTTGACTAGTGACTGTGGGCCAGGTCTGGCTTGGTTAGTGACTGTGGGCCAGGTCTGGCTTGACTAGTGACTGTGGGCCAGGTCTGGCTTGGCTAGTGACTGTGGGCCAGGTCTGGCTTGACTAGTGACTGTGGGTCAGGTCTGGCTTGGTTAGTGACTGTGGGCCAGGTCTGGCTTGGTTAGTGACTGTGGGCCAGGTCTGGCTTGGTTAGTGACTGTGGGCCAGGTCTGGCTTGGTTAGTGACTGTGGGTCAGGTCTGGCTTGGTTAGTGACTGTGGGCCAGGTCTGGCTTGGCTAGTGACTGTGGGCCAGGTCTGGCTTGGTTAGTGACTGTGGGCCAGGTCTGGCTTGGTTAGTGACTGTGGGCCAGGTCTGGCTTGGTTAGTGACTGTGGGTCAGGTCTGGCTTGACTAGTGACTGTGGGCCAGGTCTGGCTTGACTAGTGACTGTGGGCCAGGTCTGGCTTGGTTAGTGACTGTGGGCCAGGTCTGGCTTGGTTAGTGACTGTGGGCCAGGTCTGGCTTGACTAGTGACTGTGGGCCAGGTCTGGCTTGGTTAGTGACTGTGGGCCAGGTCTGGCTTGACTAGTGACTGTGGGCCAGGTCTGGCTTGACTAGTGACTGTGGGCCAGGTCTGGCTTGGTTAGTGACTGTGGGCCAGGTCTGGCTTGACTAGTGACTGTGGGCCAGGTCTGGCTTGGTTAGTGACTGTGGGCCAGGTCTGGCTTGGCTAGTGACTGTGGTCCAGGTCTGGCTTGGCTAGTGACTGTGGTCCAGGTCTGGCTTGGCTAGTGACTGTGGGCCAGGTCTGGCTTGACTAGTGACTGTGGGCCAGGTCTGGCTTGACTAGTGACTGTGGGCCAGGTCTGGCTTGGCTAGTGACTGTGGTCCAGGTCTGGCTTGGTTAGGGACTGTGGGTCAGGTCTGGCTTGGCTAGTGACTGTGGGTCAGGTCTGGCTTGACAAGTGACTGTGGGTCAGGTCTGGCTTGACTAGTGACTGTGGGTCAGGTCTGGCTTGACTAGTGACTGTGGGTCAGGTCTGGCTTGACTAGTGACTGTGGGTCAGGTCTGGCTTGACTAGTGACTGTGGGTCAGGTCTGGCTTGACTAGTGACTGTGGGTCAGGTCTGGCTTGGCTAGTGATGGTACGTACACTTACTTACACACACACACACACACACACACACATGAGGCCTGGTAGATAGCGCGCAGGACTCGTAATTCTGTGGCGTGGGTTCGATTCCCGCACCAGGCCGAAACAAACGGGCAAAGTTTCTTTCACCCTGAATGCCCCTGTTACCTAGCAGTAAATAGGTACCTGGGAGTTAGTCAGCTGTCACGGGCTGCTTCCTGGTGTGTGTGTGTGTGTGTGTGTGTGTGTGTGTGTGTGTGTGTGTGTGTGTGTGTGTGTGTGTGTGTGTGTGTGTGTGTGTGTGTGTGTGGAAAAAAAAGTAGTTAGTAAACAGTTGATTGACAGCTGAGAGGCGGGCCGAAGGAGCAAAGCTCAACCTCCTCAAACACAACTAGGTGAATACCCACGCCCACACACACAGTGCCCGCCTGGTGCTGGAAAAGCTGTCGGCTCCAGGCACCTGAGACGACCGCCTTAATTAACTCCGGGTCACACAGACGACATTTTAAAAATCCGGATTGTATAGATGATACCAACACTACCCTCACTGTACCACACTACCCTCAATGTACCACACTACCCTCAATGTACCACACTACCCTTACTGTACCACACTACCCTTACTGTACCACACTACCCTTACTGTACCACACTACCCTTACTGTACCACACTACCCTTACTGTACCACACTACCCTTACTGTACCACACTACCCTCACTGTACCACACTACCCTCACTGTACCACACACTACCCATCACAACACCGTGAATCACTCCTGTAAACTTATCACACAAAACTTACCCTTCACAAGCATCTCCTTGTACCCGGAGCTGAGATTATCTTATCACAAACTGCTCCACCCAAGCACCAGTCCTCGGGGGTAGCTCTAGCACACACCACCCCAGCACCAGTCCTCGGGGGGCAGCTCTAGCACACACCATCCCAGCACCAGTCCTCGGGGGGCAGCTCTAGCACCACTCTAGTTGTCAGGTGGAGGAGTGACGGGACCTCAGTAGTCAGGTGGTGGAGTGACGGGACCTCAGTAGTCAGGTGGTGGAGTGACGGGACCTCAGTAGTCAGGTGGTGGAGTGACGGGACCTCAGTAGTCAGGTGGTGGAGTGACGGGACCTCAGTAGTCAGGTGGTGGAGTGACGGGACCTCAGTAGTCAGGTGGTGGAGTGACGGGACCTCAGTAGTCAGGTGGTGGAGTGACGGGACCTCAGTAGTCAGGTGGAGTAACGGGACCTCAGTAGTCAGGTGGATGAGTGACGGGACCTCAGTAGTCAGGTGGAGGAGTGACGGGACCTCAGTAGTCAGGTGGAGGAGTGACGGGACCTCAGTAGTCAGGTGGAGTGACGGGACCTCAGTAGTCAGGTGGTGGAGTGACGGGACCTCAGTAGTCAGGGGGTGGAGTGACGGGACCTCAGTAGTAAGGGGGTGGAGTGACGGGACCTCAGTAGTTAGGGGGTGGAGTGACGGGACCTCAGTAGTTAGGGGGTGGAGTGACGGGACCTCAGTAGTCAGGTGGTGGAGTGACGGGACCTCAGTAGTCAGGTGGTGGAGTGACGGGACCTCAGTAGTCAGGTGGTGGAGTGACGAGACCTCAGTAGTCAGGGTGGAGTGACGGGACCTCAGTAGTCAGGTGGTGGAGTGACGGGACCTCAGTAGTCAGGTGGTGGAGTGACGGGACCTCAGTAGTCAGGTGGAGGAGTGACGGGACCTCAGTAGTCAGGTGGAGTGACGGGACCTCAGTAGTCAGGTGGAGGAGTGACGGAACCTCAGTAGTCAGGTGGAGGAGTGACGGGACCTCAGTAGTCAGGTGGTGGAGTGACGGGACCTCAGTAGTCAGGTGGTGGAGTGACGGGACCTCAGTAGTTAGGGGGTGGAGTGACGGGACCTCAGTAGTTAGGTGGTGGAGTGACGGGACCTCAGTAGTCAGGTGGAGGAGTGACGGGACCTCAGTAGTCAGGTGGAGGAGTGACGGGACCTCAGTAGTCAGGTGGTGGAGTGACGGGACCTCAGTAGTCAGGTGGAGGAGTGACGGGACCTCAGTAGTCAGGTGGTGGAGTGACGGGACCTCAGTAGTCAGGTGGAGGAGTGACGGGACCTCAGTAGTCAGGTGGAGGAGTGACGGGACCTCAGTAGTCAGGTGGAGGAGTGACGGGACCTCAGTAGTCAGGTGGAGGAGTGACGGGACCTCAGTAGTCAGGTGGAGGAGTGACGGGACCTCAGTAGTCAGGTGGAGGAGTGACGGGACCTCAGTAGTCAGGTGGTGGAGTGACGGGACCTCAGGACGGCCATGTTGTCAACACTGGCGCCGCCACTAACCTACACCTCCACCCACCGTGTCGCTCTTCACTCCTGTTTGTGTATGTTGTTTACCAGGTGTAGTCTGGTGGGTGTAGTCTGGTGGGTGTAGTCTGGTGGGTGTAGTCCGGTGGGTGTAGTCCGGTGGGTGTAGTCCGGTGGGTGTAGTCTGGTGGGTGTAGTCTGGTGGGTGTAGTCTGGTGGGTGTAGTCTGGTGGGTGTAGTCCGGTGGGTGTAGTCCGGTGGGTGTAGTCCGGTGGGTGTAGTCCGGTGGGTGTAGTCTGGTGGGTGTAGTCCGGTGGGTGTAGTCCGGTGGGTGTAGTCTGGTGGGTGTAGTCTGGTGGGTGTAGTCCGGTGGGTGTAGTCCGGTGGGTGTAGTCTGGTGGGTGTAGTCTGGTGGGTGTAGTCTGGTGGGTGTAGTCTGGTGGGTGTAGTCTGGTGGGTGTAGTCTGGTGGGTGTAGTCCGGTGGGTGTAGTCCGGTGGGTGTAGTCTGGTGGGTGTAGTCCGGTGGGTGTAGCCTGGTGGGTGTAGCCTGGTGGGTGTAGCCTGGTGGGTGTTGTCTGCTGGGTGTAGCCTGGTGGGTGTAGTCTGCTGGGTGTAGTCTGCTGGGTGTAGCCTGGTGGGTGTAGCCTGGTGGGTGTAGCCTGCTGGGTGTAGCCTGGTGGGTGTATTCTGCTGGGTGTAGCCTGGTGGGTGTAGCCTGGTGGGTGTATTCTGCTGGGTGTAGTCGGCTGGGTGTAGCCTGCTGGGTGTAGCTTGCTGAGGAAAGCAATTTGGGGTAGCCTAGTGTGTATTCCGAGAGCAGTGTTGGCGTGTAGTGTGGGCGTGTAGTGTGGGCGTGTAGTGTGGGTGTGTAGTGTTGGCGTGTAGTGTGGGCGTGTAGTGTGGGCGTGTAGTGTGGGTGTGTAGTGTGGGCGTGTAGTGTGGGCGTGTAGTGTGGGTGTGTAGTGTGGGCGTGTAGTGTGGGCGTGTAGTGTGGGCGTGTAGTGTGGGCGTGTAGTGTGGGCGTGTAGTGTGGGCGTGTAGTGTGGGTGTAGTGTGGGCGTGTAGTGTGGGCGTGTAGTGTGGGCGTGTAGTGTGGGCGTGTAGTGTGGGCGTGTAGTGTGGGCGTGTAGTGTGGGCGTGTAGTGTGGGCGTGTAGTGTGGGCGTGTAGTGTGGGTGTGTAGTGTGGGTGTGTAGTGTGGGTGTGTAGTGTGGGTGTGTAGTGTGGGCGTGTAGTGTGGGCGTGTAGTGTGGGCGTGTAGTGTGGGCGTGTAGTGTGGGCGTGTAGTGTGGGCGTGTAGTGTGGGCGTGTAGTGTGGGCGTGTAGTGTGGGTGTGTAGTGTGGGCGTGTAGTGTGGGCGTGTAGTGTGGGTGTAGTGTGGGTGTGTAGTGTGGGCGTGTAGTGTGGGTGTGTAGTGTGGGCGTGTAGTGTGGGCGTGTAGTGTGGGCGTGTAGTGTGGGTGTGTAGTGTGGGCGTGTAGTGTGGGCGTGTAGTGTTGGCGTGTAGTGTGGGCGTGTAGTGTGGGCGTGTAGTGTGGGTGTGTAGTGTGGGCGTGTAGTGTGGGCGTGTAGTGTGGGCGTGTAGTGTGGGCGTGTAGTGTGGGCGTGTAGTGTGTGTGTAGTGTGGGCGTGTAGTGTGGGTGTGTAGTGTGGGCGTGTAGTGTGGGCGTGTAGTGTGGGCGTGTAGTGTGGGTGTGTAGTGTGGGCGTGTAGTGTGGGCGTGTAGTGTGGGTGTGTAGTGTGGGTGTGTAGTGTGGGTGTGTAGTGTGGGTGTGTAGTGTGGGTGTGTAGTGTGGGTGTGTAGTGTGGGTGTGTAGTGTGGGTGTGTAGTGTGGGCGTGTAGTGTGGGTGTGTAGTGTGGGCGTGTAGTGTGGGCGTGTAGTGTGGGCGTGTAGTGTGGGTGTAGCTGACCAAGTGTGGCGTTGGAAGTAATAATGTACACCATTAACCTGGCCACTTCCTGGGTGTCGCCTCCAAGGTGTAGTGGTCTAACGCCTAGTGTAACGCCTGCTGGCGTCTAGGATTACCCACACACACCTGCTGAGTGTAGTCTTTGGGGGTGTATCCTGGTGGGTGAAGACTGAAGCACACCCCAGTGGGTGTAGTCTAGGGTAGGGGGGGGGCATAGTCCCCCCCCCCCAACATTCCATATAGCGTGCCCCCCCCCCCACCCCCCGGTGTTGTCCTGAGGGATCCTGGTCCACACTAACTACCGCTCTTCTTACTGCTCTGGGGTGGTTACCTCCCCCCCCCCTCTCTTGCCTTTCTGCTTCCCCCTCCTTTATTTCGTCTCTCCGTCTCCTGCTCAACCCACACAGTCAACACATCGTTAGCGTTTCACACCTTCGTCTTAGTTTACACTTCATTAGCGTTTTAGAAACAACTTTCTCAGTGTCGGCTAACAGGTGGAATGTATTAGGCAGTGATGTGGTGGAGGCCCCATTAATCAGGAGGCTGACTCCATACACAGTTTCAAATGTTGATATGATAGAGCCCAGTATCAGTACCTCTCAATGGACGGTTGAGAGGCGGGACCAAAGAGCGAGAGCTCAACCCCCGCAAGCACAACTAGGTGAGAACACCCTCCACTCACAACATTTCTTATACCCTTACTTGTTGGGGTAACCGGTTGTTCCCAGGTCTCTCTCCTCCACCCTCTACCCTCTCCCATCCCTCCTTTCTCCCCCTCCTTTCCTATCCCCCCAACAAATTCTTCTTTCTCAGAAAATTCTATATTAAGAAGCTTTTTTTTTATTAATACATGAGGTACATCTGCATTAGTGCAGCTACCCTAGACTATATGAAGTGGAGTACAGTGTGTCAAAAAACTAACTACATGATGCTAAAAAATCCCCATCACACAGGATGGTTAGTCATACAGAGGCATGTGATAAGCGGTCTGCACTGGCAGACTCCGGATGCATTTTGAGGATATCAACAACACAAGAGTGAATAAGGTAGCAGTGGTAATACAAGTCCCCATCTCGCAGGATGGTTAGTCATACAGGGCCATATGTTTAGTAGCCTACACTGGTACACTGGCAAATTTTGGGTACACTGTGAGGATATCTTCAAGAATACGAGAGTGAATAAAGTAATTGCAAAGCTCCAGGTACCTCATGCCAACTGATCTGAAAGGTCTAATAACTGGGCATTCAGTGATGTAGTGTGGGAGATCGTGCCGTAGTTCCTGCTCACAAAGTTTGCACCTGGAGAGCTCAGGATTGGGAGACCCGTCACCTGCAGCCACCTGCCACAGGTAACGGTAACCCAACCTGATCCTTGCAACCACTGTGTCGCACAGTCTAGTGGACGTTTTGTGCTGTCCATAGATATAGGTTTCAGATATGAACAAATCATAGCCTTTTCGCTTTTTTTTATTATTAATACATGAGGTACATCTGCATTAGTGCAGCTACCCTAGACTATATGAAGTGGAGTACAGTGTGTCAAAAAAGCTAACTAGGCGATGCTAAAAAATCCCCATCACACAGGATGGTTAGTCATACAGAGGCATGTGATGGGCAGTCTGCACTGGCAGACTCCAGAAGCATTTTGAGGATTTTTCGCAATACAAAAAAATCACTACCAACTCTACGGACAACACACTCCCGTTTTCGGATAATATAAATAGCCGTGTCACAAAAGATGACGATATTTCTTAAACGGTGGCAGTGGGGCCGACCCTGACTGGCCTACGACACTCGCACAACACCCTCCTGTTATCTTGAAAAATATCCGACTTGCTATCCTGGAGAGCCAGACACGCTGGGACCACACTGGTTAAACCCGTGTGTACAACGCCTCCATGGTCACCCAAGGCCATTTAAACAACCATTTACTGTAATAACCCTCTCCCCCCTCGGTTGTAGTCTCACATGGTCGATGATGTGATGAAGTTAGCCCAACATGTTCCACGGGTCTGCAGGCCTTCCTAGCAGTGGTGGACACGGTACTAGACGGCCAGTGCGGCGGCCCTCACTGCCTGCGTTCGAATCCTTGAAGGCTCATTACAATTTATTGTGTGTGTGTGTGTGTGTGTAATAATATATATATATATATATATATATATATATATATATATATATATATATATATATATATATATATATATATATATATATATATAAAACAGTCTTAGAGTACATTCTTATTAAAATGCGTTTTCTATGACTGGGTCTGTTCCTGTTCGCCATTTTCTCCCGCCATAGTTTCCAAGGATACTTAAATTTTTTTTATTTTCACTTTTTGAACAACATCTGTGATATTTTCTCTTATTTTTTCTTTACTTAAAGCTATTCTTTAATATTCTCGTATTGAAATATCAAAGTCAGCTTTGATAATATATAATATAATGTGTTAATAAAATATTTTATGTAACTTATGTACAAATTTAAATATTGGGGTAGTTTTCTATATATTTCTTAATGATTCTTGAAATGTATTTTTGGAACTAATTTATCACAGGAAAGATAAACTCTCCACACCTGGTACACTCCCCAGTAAGCACCACACACCTGCTACACTCCCCAGTAAGCACCCCACACCTGCTACACTCCCCAGTAAGCACCACACACCTGCTACACTCCCCAGTAAGCACCACACACCTGGTACACTCCCCAGTAAGCACCACACACCTGCTACACTCCCCAGTAAGCACCACACACCTGGTACACTCCCCAGTAAGCACCACACACCTGCTACACTCCCCAGTAAGCAGCACACACCTGCTACACTCCCCAGTAAGCACCACACACCTGCTACACTCCCCAGTAAGCACCACACACCTGCTACACTCCCCAGTAAGCACCACACACCTGCTACACTCCCCAGTAAGCACCACACACCTGCTACACTCCCCAGTAAGCACCACACACCTGCTACACTCCCCAGTAAGCACCCCACACCTGCTACACTCCCCAGTAAGCACCCCACACCTGCTACACTCCCCAGTAAGCACCCCACACCTGCTACACTCCCCAGTAAGCACCCCACACCTGCTACACTCCCCAGTAAGCACCCCACACCTGCTACACTCCCCAGTAAGCACCCCACACCTGCTACACTCCCCAGTAAGCACCCCACACCTGCTACACTCCCCAGTAAGCACCCCACACCTGCTACACTCCCCAGTAAGCACCACACACCTGCTACACTCCCCAGTAAGCACCACACACCTGCTACACTCCCCAGTAAGCACCACACACCTGCTACACTCCCCAGTAAGCACCACACACCTGCTACACTCCCCAGTAAGCACTACACACCTGCTACACTCCCCAGTAAGCACCACACACCTGCTACACTCTCCAGTAAGCACCCCACACCTGCTACACTCCCCAGTAAGCACCCCACATCTGCTACACTCCCCAGTAAGCACCCCACACACTGCTACACTCCCTAGTAAGCACCACACACCTGCTACACTCCCCAGTAAGCACCCCACACCTGCTACACTCCCCAGTAAGCACCACACACCTGCTACACTCCCCAGTAAGCACCACACACCTGCTACACTCCCCAGTAAGCACCCCACACCTGCTACACTCCCCAGTAAGCACCACACACCTGCTACACTCCCCAGTAAGCACCCCACACCTGCTACACTCCCCAGTAAGCACCACACACCTGCTACACTCCCCAGTAAGCACCACACACCTGCTACACTCCCCAGTAAGCACCCCACACCTGCTACACTCCCCAGTAAGCACCACACACCTGCTACACTCCCAGTAAGCACCACACACCTGCTACACTCCCCAGTAAGCACCCCACACCTGCTACACTCCCAGTAAGCACCACACACCTGCTACACTCCCCAGTAAGCACCCCACACCTGCTACACTCCCCAGTAAGCACCACACACCTGCTACACTCCCCAGTAAGCACCACACACCTGCTACACTCCCCAGTAAGCACCACACACCTGCTACACTCCCCAGTAAGCACCACACACCTGCTACACTCCCCAGTAAGCACCACACACCTGCTACACTCTCCAGTAAGCACCCCACACCTGCTACACTCCCCAGTAAGCACCCCACACCTGCTACACTCCCCAGTAAGCACCCCACACCTGCTACACTCCCCAGTAAGCACCACACACCTGCTACACTCCCCAGTAAGCCCCACACACCTGCTACACTCCCCAGTAAGCACCCCACACCTGCTACACTCCCCAGTAAGCACCACACACCTGCTACACTCCCCAGTAAGCACACACCCTGCTACACTCCCCAGTAAGCACCCCACACCTGCTACACTCCCCAGTAAGCACCACACACCTGCTACACTCCCCAGTAAGCACCCCACACCTGCCTGGCCTAGATAACTATCTCCCCCGCGTTTGAAAGTGAATTTTGTTGAGCCATTCCCCCCCCCCCCGCGCCAGCAGACAAAACCCTGGCCAGACCCCGCCGCAGACACCGTCCTGGCCCCAGCAGACGTACCTGGAGCAGAAGGATCCGATAGTTGAGCGAAGAGCGTACAGTAGATCACGTTTATCCGATCTTGTGAGCGCCCACTAGTATTTTAAGGGCATACACTCGCGCGCGCACACACAAGAGCGACCTGCACCCACCCACGGCTCATTCCACTCTGACACAGGTGACCAGAGAGAGCCACTGCTGGCCCCGCCTTCCCTCTGACGTCACCACATAGAACCCTCAACAACTGGCCAATCATAATCTCCGGTGTTCGTGACGTCACCGAGCCGCAGCGGGCCGAAGCCCCGCCCCCGTTACGTCACGAAGCAGGCAAGCAGGGATGGAGTTACAAGGTAACGGAGAAGTAGGCCAGGTATGCGTTACCAGGAGCGAGGAGGTTACCACGCCGGATAACACCTTCTCCAGAACGATCTGTACGAAGCCTTGGAATACCTCCAACAGCCACAGAAGATGGGGATTACACGGAAAACGGGAAAAATCCAGATTACCTGAGAACTTTCATCCCGCGGCCGCTTATAGGCGCCGCTGACGCCACCTGTGGGCGGTTAAGGCAACTACGCCTCACCAAACTGACAGTTCATAAATTTCCACCAAAATGGTCCAAGTGTTGGAATGTTTGTGTCACGCTAATCTATACCTTATCTACATTTTTGGGTAAATAATTAAATTTTGGCTGATGCATACAGTCTAAAGTCCGTTCTTTGGTGTTCATCTTTTATGTGGAGACTTAACACTTTCATATTATACACGCACATATGCACCCACGCGCGCACGCACACACGCACACGCGCACACACGCGCGCACACACACACACACACACACACACACACACACACACACACACACACACACACACACACACACACACACACACACACACACACGCACGCACAGGATGGTTAAACACAAATGGCTGTTAGAGTTTAACCCAAGCAAATGTAATGTAATGAAGATATGGGTAGGAAGCAGGAGACCAGATACAAGGTATCATTTGGGAGATGAAATACTTCAAGAGTCAGAGAGAGAGAAAGACCTGGGGGTTGATATCACGCCAAACCTGTCCCCTGAAGCTCATATCAAGAGGATAACATCAGCGGCATATGCCAGGTTGCCTAACATAAGAACGGCCTTTAGAAACTTGTGTAAGGAATCTTTCAGAACATTATATACCACATATGTCAGACCAATCCTGGAGTATGCGGCTCCAGCATGGAGTCCATATCTAGTCAAGCATAAGACTAAACTGGAAAAGGTTCAAAGGTTTGCCACCAGACTAGTACCCGAGCTGAGAGGTATGAGCTACGAGGAGAGACTACGGGAATTAAACCTTACTTCGTTGGAAGACAGAAGAGTTAGGGGGGACTTGATCACCACATTCAAGATTCTCAAGGGAATCGACAGGGTTGATAAAGGCAGGTTATTTAACACAAGGGGCACACGCACAAGGGAACACAGGTGGAAACTGAGCGCCCAAATATGAAAGCCACAGAGATATTAGAAAAAACTTTTTTAGTGTCAGAGTGGTTGACAAATGGAATGCATTAGGAAGTGATGTGCTGGAGGCTGACTCCATACACAGTTTCAAATGTAGATATGATAGAGCCCGATAGGCTCAGGAATCTGTACACCACAGTTGATTGACGGTTGAGAGGCGGGACCAAAGAGCCAGAGCTCAACCCCCGCAAGCACAACCAGGTGAGTACACACACGCACACGCGCACACACACACACACACGTACGCACGCACGCACACACACATGGGAGGCGGGATCCATGAAACAATGCTCGATCCTGCAGGCATAAATAGGTGAGTACACCCACAGAGGGCGAGCGCCTGGTGGCTGAGTGGACAGCACCCATAACTCTTAATCAAGGGACTAGGGTTCGATCCCCGGCGATGGCGGAAAACAAATGGGCAGAGTTTCTTTCACCCTGATGCCCTGCTCACCAAGCAGTAAATAGGTACCTGGGAGTTAGACAGCTACTACGGGCTGCTTCCTGTGTTTGAGTGTGTAGGAAAAAATAACTGATTGGCAGTTGTGAGGCGGGACCCAAGAGCCGTGTCTCGCCCGCCCCCCACTGGTACAAGCAGGCGGGGACACACACACCAGTACAGGAACCTCAAGGGTTACAGTGTTACTGTAGTGGAGGTTACTGTAGTAGAGGTTACTGTAGTGCAGGTTACTGTAGTGGAGGTTACTGTAGTAGAGGTTACTGTAGTGGAGGTTACTGTAGTAGAGGTTACTGTGGTGCAAGTTACTGTAGTAGAGGTTACTGTAGTGGAGGTTACTGTAGTGGAGGTTACTGTATTAGAGGTTACTGTAGTGGAGGTTACTGTGGTGCAGGTTACTGTAGTAGAGGTTACTGTAGTGGAGGTTACTGTAGTAGAGGTTACTGTGGTGCAAGTTACTGTAGTAGAGGTTACTGTGGTGCTGGTTACTGTAGTAGAGGTTACTGTAGTGGAGGTTACTGTAGTAGAGGTTACTGTGGTGCAGGTTACTGTAGTAGAGGTTACTGTGGTGCAGGTTACTGTAGTGTAGGTTACTGTAGTAGAGGTTACTGTGGTGCAGGTTACTGTAGTAGAGGTTACTGTGGTGCAGGTTACTGTAGTGCAGGTTACTGTGGTGCAGGTTACTGTAGTGCAGGTTACTGTAGTGGAGGTTACTGTAGTGTAGGTTACTGTAGTAGAGGTTACTGTAGTGCAGGTTACTGTGGTGCAGGTTACTGTAGTGCAGGTTACTGTAGTAGAGGTTACTGTAGTGGAGGTTACTGTAGTGTAGGTTACTGTGGTGCAGGTTACTGTAGTAGAGGTTACTGTAGTGGAGGTTACTGTAGTGTAGGTTACTGTAGTGGAGGTTACTGTAGTAGAGGTTACTGTAGTGGAGGTTACTGTAGTGGAGGTTACTGTAGTGGAGGTTACTGTAGTAGAGGTTACTGTAGTGCAGGTTACTGTAGTAGAGGTTACTGTAGTGGAGGTTACTGTAGTGCAGGTTACTGTAGTGAAGGTTACTGTAGTGGAGGTTACTGTAGTAGAGGTTACTGTAGTGGAGGTTACTGTAATAGAGGTTACTGTAGTGCAGGTTACTGTAGTAGAGGTTACTGTAGTGCTGGTTACTGTAGTGCAGGTTACTGTAGTGGAGGTTACTGTAGTGTAGGTTACTGTAGTGTAGGTTACTGTAGTGGAGGTTACTGTAGTGCAGGTTACTGTAGTGGAGGTTACTGTAGTAGAGGTTACTGTAGTGCAGGTTACTGTAGTAGAGGTTACTGTAGTAGAGGTTACTGTAGTGCAGGTTACTGTAGTGGAGGTTACTGTAGTAGAGGTTACTGTAGTGCAGGTTACTGTAGTGGAGGTTACTGTAGTGTAGGTTACTGTAGTGGAGGTTACTGTAGTGCAGGTTACTGTAGTGGAGGTTACTGTAGTAGAGGTTACTGTAGTGCAGGTTACTGTAGTAGAGGTTACTGTAGTAGAGGTTACTGTAGTGCAGGTTACTGTAGTGGAGGTTACTGTAGTGTAGGTTACTGTAGTGGAGGCCACTGTAGTAGAGGTTACTGTAGTGGAGGTTACTGTAGTAGAGGTTACTGTAGTGCAGGTTACTGTAGTAGAGGTTACTGTAGTAGAGGTTACTGTAGTAGAGGTTACTGTAGTGTAGGTTACTGTAGTAGAGATTACTGTAGTGCAGGTTACTGTAGTGGAGGTTACTGTAGTGGAGGTTACTGTAGTGGAGGTTACTGTAGTAGAGGTTACTGTAGTGCAGGTTACTGTAGTAGAGGTTACTGTAGTAGAGGTTACTGTAGTGCAGGTTACTGTGGTGCAGGTTACTGTAGTGGAGGTTACTGTAGTGTAGGTTACTGTAGTGGAGGTTACTGTAGTGGAAGTTACTGTAGTGGAGGTTACTGTAGTAGTGGTTACTGTAGTGGTTACTGTAGTAGAGGTTACTGTAGTGGAGGTTACTGTAGTGCAGGTTACTGTAGTGGAGGTTAATGTAGTAGAGGTTACTGTAGTGGTTACTGTAGTGCAGGTTACTGTGGTGCAGGTTACTGTAGTGGAGGTTACTGTAGTGTAGGTTACTGTGGTGGAGGTTACTGTAGTGTAGGTTACTGTAGTGGAGGTTACTGTAGTGGAGGTTACTGTAGTGGAGGTTACTGTAGTGTAGGTTACTGTAGTGCAGGTTACTGTAGTGCAGGTTACTGTAGTGGAGGTTACTGTAGTGGAGTTTACTGTAGTGGAGGTTACTGTAGTGGAGGTTACTGTAGTGTAGGTTACTGTAGTGCAGGTTACTGTAGTGGAGGTTACTGTAGTGGAGGTTACTGTAGTGGAGGTTACTGTAGTGGAGGTTACTGTAGTGCAGGTTACTGTAGTGTAGGTTACTGTAGTGGAGGTTACTGTAGTGGAGGTTACTGTAGTGCAGGTTACTGTAGTGGAGGTTACTGTAGTAGAGGTTACTGTAGTGGAGGTTACTGTAGTGGAGGTTACTGTAGTGCAGGTTACTGTAGTGGAGGTTACTGTAGTGGAGGTTACTGTAGTGGAGGTTACTGTAGTGCAGGTTACTGTAGTGCAGGTTACTGTAGTGGAGGTTACTGTAGTAGAGGTTACTGTAGTGGAGGTTACTGTAGTGTAGGTTACTGTAGTGGAGGTTACTGTAGTGCAGGTTACTGTAGTGGAGGTTACTGTAGTAGAGGTTACTGTAGTGCAGGTTACTGTAGTAGAGGTTACTGTAGTAGAGGTTACTGTAGTGCAGGTTACTGTAGTGGAGGTTACTGTAGTGTAGGTTACAGTAGTGGAGGCTACTGTAGTAGAGGTTACTGTAGTGGAGGTTACTGTAGTAGAGGTTACTGTAGTGCAGGTTACTGTAGTAGAGGTTACTGTAGTAGAGGTTACTGTAGTGTAGGTTACTGTAGTAGAGATTACTGTAGTGCAGGTTACTGTAGTGTAGGTTACTGTAGTGGAGGTTACTGTAGTGGAGGTTACTGTAGTGCAGGTTACTGTAGTGGAGGTTACTGTAGTGGAGGTTACTGTAGTGGAGGTTACTGTAGTAGAGGTTACTGTAGTGGAGGTTACTGTAGTAGAGGTTACTGTAGTGGAGGTTACTGTAGTAGAGGTTACTGTAGTGGAGGTTTCTGTAGTGGAGGTTACTGTAGTGGAGGTTACTGTAGTGGAGGTTACTGTAGTGGAGGTTACTGTAGTAGAGGTTACTGTAGTGCAGGTTACTGTAGTAGAGGTTACTGTGGTGCAGGTTACTGTAGTGTAGGTTACTGTAGTGGAGGTTACTGTAGTAGAGGTTACTGTAGTGGAGGTTACTGTAGTGCAGGTTACTGTAGTGGAGGTTACTGTAGTAGAGGTTACTGAAGTGGAGGTTACTGTAGTGCAGGTTACTGTGGTGCAGGTTACTGTAGTGGAGGTTACTGTAGTGTAGGTTACTGTAGTGGAGGTTACTGTAGTGGAGGTTACTGTAGTGGAGGTTACTGTAGTGGAGGTTACTGTAGTAGAGGTTACTGTAGTGGTTACTGTAGTAGAGGTTACTGTAGTGGAGGTTACTGTAGTGCAGGTTACTGTAGTGGAGGTTAATGTAGTAGAGGTTACTGTAGTGGTTACTGTAGTGCAGGTTACTGTGGTGCAGGTTACTGTAGTGGAGGTTACTGTAGTGTAGGTTACTGTGGTGGAGGTTACTGTAGTGTAGGTTACTGTAGTGGAGGTTACTGTAGTGGAGGTTACTGTAGTGGAGGTTACTGTAGTGTAGGTTACTGTAGTGTAGGTTACTGTAGTGTAGGTTACTGTAGTGCAGGTTACTGTAGTGCAGGTTACTGTAGTGGAGGTTACTGTAGTGGAGTTTACTGTAGTGGAGGTTACTGTAGTGGAGGTTACTGTAGTGTAGGTTACTGTAGTGCAGGTTACTGTAGTGGAGGTTACTGTAGTGCAGGTTACTGTAGTGGAGGTTACTGTAGTAGAGGTTACTGTAGTGGAGGTTACTGTAGTGGAGGTTACTGTAGTGGAGGTTACTGTAGTGGAGGTTACTGTAGTGGAGGTTACTGTAGTAGAGGTTACTGTAGTGCAGGTTACTGTAGTGGAGGTTACTGTAGTGCAGGTTACTGTAGTGGAGGTTACTGTAGTGGAGGTTACTGTAGTGGAGGTTACTGTAGTGCAGGTTACTGTAGTGCAGGTTACTATAGTGCAGGTTACTGTAGTGCAGGTTACTGTAGTGCAGGTTACTGTAGTGCAGGTTACTGTATGGCGCTGGACCACAGCGAGGCGCGTGGTTCTTTAGGCCAAAACCTGACCCACGTGGACATAACGTCCAGCATCTGGACACAACTTGTCCCATCTGGACATATTGAACCTTTTTAGACACGAGGTGATCCATTATATAATGGGCTATCCCATGTGGAAGCCAGATAACCTATGTGCAAGCCGGATAACCCATGTGGAGGCCGGATAACCCATGTGGAAGCCGGATAACCCATGTTGAAGCCGGATAACCCACGTGGAAGCCGGATAACCCATGTGGAAGCCGGATAACCCATGTGGAGGCCGGATAACCCATGTGGAAGCCGGATAACCCATGTTGAAGCCGGATAACCCATGTTGAAGCCGGATAACCCATGTGGAAGCCGGATAACCCATGTTGAAGCCGGATAACCCACGTGGAAGCCGGATAACCCACGTGCAAGCCGGATAACCCATGTGGAGGCCGGATAACCCATGTGGAAGCCGGATAACCCATGTTGAAGCCGGATAACCCACGTGGAAGCCGGATAACCCATGTGGAAGCCGGATAACCCATGCGGAAGCCGGATAACTTATGTGGAAGCCGGATAACCCATGTGGAAGCAGATAACCTATGTGGAAGCCGGATAACCCATGTGGAAGCCGGATAACCCATGTGGAAGCCGGATAACCCACGTGGAGGCCGGATAACCCATGTGGAAGCCGGATAACCAACGTGGAAGCCGGATAACCCATGTGGAAGCCGGATAACCCATGTTGAAGCCGGATAACCCACGTGGAAGCCGGATAACCCACGTGGAAGCCGGATAACCCATGTGGAAGCCGGATAACTTGTGGAAGCCGGATAACTGTGGAAGCCGGATAACCCATGTGGAAGCCAGATAACCTATGTGGAAGCCGGATAACCCATGTGGAAGCCGGATAACCCATGTGGAAGCCGGATAACCCATGTGGAAGCCGGATAACCCATGTGGAGGCCGGATAACCCATGTGGAAGCCGGATAACCCATGTTGAAGCCGGATAACCCACGTGGAAGCCGGATAACCCACGTGGAAGCCGGATAACCCATGTGGAAGCCGGATAACGTATGTGGAAGCCGGATAACCCATGTGGAAGCCAGATAACGTATGTGGAAGCCGGATAACCCATGTGGAAGTCGGATAACCCATGTGGAAGCCGGATAACCCATGTGGAGGCCGGATAACCCATGTGGAAGCCGGATAACCCATGTTGAAGCCGGATAACCCACGTGGAAGCCGGATAACCCACGTGGAAGCCGGATAACCCATGTGGAAGCCGGATAACCCATGATGAAGCCGGATAACCCATGTGGAAGCCGGATAACCCATGTGGAAGCCGGATAACCCATGTGGAAGCCGGATAACTTATGTGGAAGCCGGATAACCCATGTGGAAGCCAGATAACCTATGTGGAAGCCGGATAACCCACGTGGAAGCCGGATAACCCATGTGGAAGCCGGATAACCCATGTGGAGGCCGGATAACCCATGTGGAAGCCGGATAACCCATGTTGAAGCCGTATAACCCACGTGGAAGCCGGATAACCCACGTGGAAGCCGGATAACCCATGTTGAAGCCGGATAACCCATGTTGAAGCCAGATAACCCATGTTGAAGCCGGATAACCCATGTTGAAGCCGGATAACCCATGTTGAAGCCGGATAACCCATGTTGAAGCCGGATAACCCGTGTTGAAGCCGGATAACCCATGTTGAAGCCGGATAACCAATGTTGAAGCCGGATAACCCATGTTGAAGCCGGATAACCCATGTTGAAGCCGGGTAACCCATGTTGAAGCCGGATAACCCATATGGAAGCCAGATAACCCATGTTGAAGCCGGATACCCCATGTTGAAGCCGGATAACCCATATGGAAGCCCATATGGGTTATCCGGCTTCAGTACAGTAACCTGCTCTACAGTAACCTGCACTACGGTAACCTCCACTACAGTAACCTGCACTACAGTAACCTCCACTACAGTAACCTCCACTACAGTAACCTGTACTACAGTAACCTGCACTACAGTAACCTGTACTACAGTAACCTGCACTACAGTAACCTGCACTACAGTAACCTGCACTACAGTAACCTGCACTACAGTAACCTGTACTACAGTAACCTGTTATCCGGGATAACCCATGTGAAAGTCAGATAACCCATGTTGAAGCCGGATAACCCATGTTGAAGCAAGATAACCCATGTGGAAGCCGGATAACCCATGTTGATAACCCTCCACTACAGTAACCTGCACTACAGTAACCTCCACTACAGTAACCTCCACTACAGTACCCTGCACTACAGTAACCTGCACTACAGTAACCTGCACTACAGTAACCTGTATTACAGTAACCTGCACTACAGTAACCTGCACTACAGTAACCTGCACTACAGTAACCTGTACTACAGTAACCTGTTATCCGGGATAACCCATGTGAAAGTCAGATAACCCATGTTGAAGCCGGATAACCCATGTTGAAGCAAGATAACCCATGTGGAAGCCGGATAACCCATGTTGAAGCCAGATAACCCATGTTGAAGCCAGATAACCCATGTTGAAGCCAGATAACCCATGTGGAAGCCGGTTAACCCATGTTGAAGCAAGATAACCCATGTGGAAGCCGGATAACCCATGTTGAAGCAAGATAACCCATGTGGAAGCAAGATAACCCATGTGGAAGCCTGATAACCCATGTGGAAGAAACATAATCATATGGAAGCTATATAACCCATGTTGAAGCCAGATAACCCATGTTGAAGCTGGATAACCCATGTTGAAGCCGGATAACAAATGTTGAAGCCGGATAACCCATATGGAAGCCGGATAACCCATGTTGAAGCCAGATAATCCATGTTGAAGCCAGATAACCCATGTTGAAGCCAGATAATCCATGTTGAAGCCAGATAACCCATGTTGAAGCCAGATAATCCATGTTGAAGCCAGATAATCCATGTTGAAGCCGGATAACCCATGTTGATGCCAGATAACCCATGTGGAAGCCAGATAACCCGTGTTGAAGCCGGATAACCCATGTTGAAGCCAGATAATCCCATGTTGAAGCCAGATAACCCATGTTGAAGCCAGATAACCCATGTTGAAGCCAGATAACCCATGTTGAAGCCAGATAACCCATGTTGAAGCCAGATAGCCCATGTTGAAGCCAGATAACCCATGTTGAAGCCAGATAACCCATGTTGAAGCCGGATAACCCATGTTGAAGCCAGATAACCCATGTTGAAGCCAGATAACCCATGCTGAAGCCAGATAACCCATGTTGAAGCCAGATAATCCATGTCGAAGCCAGATAACCCATGTTGAAGCCAGATAACCCATGTTGAAGCCAGATAACCCATGTTGAAGCCGGATAACCCATGTTGAAGCCAGATAACCCATGTTGAAGCCAGATAACCCATGTTGAAGCCAGATAACCCATGTGGAAGCCAGATAACCCATGTTGAAGCCGGATAACCCATGTTAAAGCCAGATAATGAAAGTACCCACTTCTGTTTAATTATTAGATAAGATAAATTCATTAAAAATTAACTTGTTAATGAATTAGCTTGATTCCACCTAACCATTCATCTTAACTTCTCAGAGTAAGTCTTCGTCTTAGTAAGGAATTACTCAAGAGACCACGTATGTGAGACCAGTATTGGTGTCTGCAGCATCAATGTGAAACCAGCTTATCAGGTACATATGAAAACACAACAAGTTTACAAGGCTAATCATTGTATATCTGAACTACTGGAGGAGGACGAAAGCACTAAACATCGCCGCTGGATGGACATGGTTGCGGCATACAAGATACTTAAAGATATCGACAAGGTGACAAATAAAGCGTGCTTTAAATGGAATGGGGATAGGATTAGGGGAATGGGGCTGGAACTAGGACGAGGGTACACGAGGGCTGGGAGGAGGTAGTAGAGGCACATTCCAAACATGAAAATAAATCCAAATATTATAAAATACAAAACGGAAGTAGAGGTGCAGCACCGGTCATTTAATGGTTGGGAGGCGGAGTCCGGGAGCTTGAAGTCACTCCCTGTAAACAAATAAAGGCGTACAAAACATTATAATGTGTGTTAATGACCAATATGGGGCTGAATTAATGGTTACGTATAAATTACCCGGCAATTAACCCACTCACCACCCAAGAGATGACTTTCTGACGATGTAAGTGAATTTTGCCTCTATAAATAATATATAATAATCAGCTGCCATGCCAGGAGGTGAAGCTGGACCTCCAGAAGCACAGCTAGGTAAGGATACACTGGCACCGGGAACCTTCAACGCTCTGGTAAGTAGTGATCCACATATATGCAGACAAAAATGACATCTTATATTTCAGTAATACAATCCATTTGCATTTACAAGATAACGTAAAAGGCTGATTTGGGACTGTATACAATTGTCATATTTCCAGATAATGTAAACTGCACAGAGCCTTCACCCAGGAGTATGTTCCGCCACTCTGACACACACCACAGAGCCTTCACCCAGGAGTATGTTCCGCCACTCTGACACACACCACAGAGCCTTCACCCAGGAGTATGTTCCGCCACTCTGACACACACCACAGAGCCTTCACCCAGGAGTATGTTCCGCCACTCTGACACACACCACAGAGCCTTCACCCAGGAGTATGTTCCGCCACTCTGACACACACCACAGAGCCTTCACCCAGGAGTATGTTCCGCCACTCTGACACACACCAACCCATCCAGCAGACAAAGGAAAAGGAATCTTATATATATTCACAGAAACAAATAATGGTAAGCTTCACTACTATTAGTAGAGTACTCCCAACCATCTCTAACCCATAACCTCACTTGTACCCACTTGTACCCATTGTACCCAGTGTACCCACTTGTACCCATTGTACCCACTGTACCCACTTGTACCCACTTGTACCCATTGTACCCACTGTACCCAGTGTACCCAGTGTACCCACATACACAATATGCACCGCTGAAGCACCAGTCTACCCACTGCTACTCTTGATGTACTAAAGTGCCCAACAAAAACTGCCACAACCTATCCAGATTATCCTAGAAATAAAAACCCGTTCCTAGGCTTTATTTACACATCCTTGACATCAAAATTAATTCCTACACCTGGCCGCCATCACAATGTGTAGCGGGTGTTCTCCCGGTGTTAATGTTGCGACGTGTTCTCTTGATGTTAATGTTGCGACGTGTTCTCTTGGTGTTAATGTTGCGACGTGTTCTCTTGGTGTTAATGTTGCGACGTGTTCTCTCCCGGTGTAAATGTTGCGACGTGTTCTCTTGGTGTTAATGTCGCGACGTGTTCTCCCGGTGTTAATGTCGCGACGTGTTCTCCCGGTGTTAATGTTGCGACGTGTTCTCCCGGTGTTAATGTCGCGACGTGTTCTCCCGGTGTTAATGCTGCGACGTGTTCTCCCGGTGTTAATGTCGCGACGTGTTCTCCCGGTGTTAATGTTGCGACGTGTTCTCTTGGTGTTAATGTTGCGACGTGTTCTCTTGGTGTTAATGTTGCGACGTGTTCTCCCGGTGTTAATGTTGCGACGTGTTCTCTCCTGGTGTTAATGTTGCGACGTGTTCTCCCGGTGTTAATGTTGCGACGTGTTCTCCCGGTGTTAATGTTGCGACGTGTTCTCCCGGTGTTAATGTTGCGACGTGTTCTCCCGGTGTTAATGTTGCGACGTGTTGTCTCCCGGTGTTAATGTTGCGACGTGTTCTATCCCGGTGTTAATGTTGCGACGTGTTCTCTCCCGGTGTTAATGTTGCGACGCGTTCTCTCCTGGTGTTAATGTTGCGACGTGTTCTCTCCCGGTGTTAATGTTGCGACGTGTTCTCCCGGTGTTAATGTTGCGACGTGTTCTCCCGGTGTTAATGTTGCGACGTGTTCTCTCCCGGTGTTAATGTTGCGACGTGTTCTCTCCTGGTGTTAATGTTGCGACGTGTTCTCTCCCGGTGTTAATGTTGCGACGTGTTCTCTCCCGGTGTTAATGTTGCGACGTGTTCTCTCCGACGTGTTCTCCCGGTGTTAATGTTGCGACGTGTTCTCCCGGTGTTAATGTTACGACGTGTTCTCTTGGTGTTAATGTTGCGACGTGTTCTCTCCCGGTGTTAATGTTGCGACGTGTTCTCTCCCGGTGTTAATGTTGCGACGTGTTCTCCCGGTGTTAATGTTGCGACGTGTTCTCCCGGTGTTAATGTTGCGACGTGTTCTCCCGGTGTTAATGTTACGACGTGTTCTCTTGGTGTTAATGTTGCAACGTGTTCTCCCGGTGTTAATGTTGCGACGTGTTCTCCCGGTGTTAATGTCGCGGGCGTCCACCGCGAGGCGCGCGCTACGCGACTCCCAGTATATCACTCCGCGGCCTTTGTCTGCTCCGGATGCTCTGACCAGCAAGTTGTGTTTGAGGCGGCCGGATGTTGAGGTCAGAGTGTGTGATGAACCTCCTCTTGTGTAGCAGTCAATGCTTACTCCTATACCAAATGTTTTAACGGCATCAAAATGATTAGTTTTAACCAAGTGATTTTGTGCCATGTTGTTGCGGAGAACAGGACCGCGCGAAGGTAGGTAGGTAGGGATAAGGGGAGGGAGAGGGGGAAACATGGAGTGAGGGAAGGTTGACGAGTGGGGAGGGTGAGGGAGGGGGAGAGGGAGACGGGTGGGGGAAGGAGAGGGATGGAGGGGTTAATGATGTAAATACTATTAGATGATTGTAAATTTCGCGGGAGCGAGGCACCTTGGCGCCAAAAATCGACTAGAGTGTTGGCGGCACCCGCTGTTCGGATCCCTCCACAATCAGTACCACTGTTGGTTCACACTTCCAAAATTATATATTCTACAAAAAAAATAGCCACTAAAACATTCTTATGAAATATAGTACATAACATTAGCTGATTGGATATAAGTGAAGAAATATTGAAAAAAGTGAATAGAGTTTTGGGTTAAAGTCACAGCCAAGGGAGACGAACACCACGACCAGAAATTACCCGCGCGTTCACCTTGACGCTTCTGCTGGTGCTGTTGTTGGTGCTGCTGTTGTTGTTGTTGTTGGTGCTGTTGTTGGTGCTGTTGCTGGTGCTGTTGCTGGTGCTGTTGTTGGTGCTGTTGTTGGTGCTGTTGTTGGTGCTGTTGTTGGTGCTGTTGCTGGTGATGTTGTTGGTGCTGTTGTTGGTGCTGTTGAATGTGGTGGTGGTGATGCTGCTGCAACTGTTGAGGGTTCTGCTGGTGGTTGTGATGGTGATGCTGGTGATGGTGATGCTGGTGATGGTGATGCTGGTGATGGTGATGCTGGTGATGGTGCTGTTGGTGATGGTGACACCGTTCACTCATCACCCCGTGTAGTACACTAATCCTTCTCTCAAACTACTAACGTAGTCACTGACGTTCTCAAGAGGAAAAGGTGTTTCAGGTGTTGGACTTAACACCTAACAACCTGCGGGATGTTTATTACGGCCACAACAATAGTTTACTGACCACCTACCAAACATTCTTTAGTCCTGAGGTAAACTCATCAGAGTCCAAGGTAAACTCTGGGTGTATATACACCCTGAAGCGGGGTACACCTCGTCCAGTATACCAAGATGTGTCTTTGTTGCTGGGTTTAGGGATTATATATGCCTGGGGAGGGTTATATATCCCTGGGGAGGATTATATATATATGCCTGGGGAGGGTTATATATGCCTGGGGAGGATGATAAAGATCACCACAACACCTTGCAACCACCACACGTATATATACTCGTATATATACTCGTATATATACACGTATATATACTCGTATATATACACGTATATACACACGTATATATACAGGTCACACTGAGAACAAGAAGCCACAATCTGGGTCACACACACATACTCCACATGGCAGCGTGTTGACAACATACTCTGTTATACAACTGTATACTTTCTTACCTTGGTAAGTCCTCGCAAAAATGCTGGGTCAATATACACAAAAATACTAGGCCTTGTGGTGAGAATTATAGAGTTATTATAATTGTGGTTCTGAATATATGTGATATTATTATGAGAGAGAGAGAGAGAGAGAGAGAGAGAGAGAGAGAGAGAGAGAGAGAGAGAGAGAGAGAGAGAGAGAGAGAGAGAGAGAGAGAGAGAGAGAGAGATAGAGAGATAGACTGAGAGAGATTGAGAGAGATTGAGAGAGATTGAGATTGAGATTTACAAAAAATACAAAACTTAATATTTCTACCAAAACGTCAGTATCAGGGTTCGAATCCCGTAACAATGACCACCAGCGAAATATAAGTCGTAAACCCACACAGTCACGCGGACCCCACGAGACATAATATAAAATATTGGCTGATCATGTATTTTTGTATACAATACTTTGCTGTATTATGTGCGTTAGAATTCTTATTAAATAAAAATGGAAAGTTTTCGTGTGGTGTAGTTAGTGTAGGAGATACACTGTGATCTGTTTACCTCACAAGATATATGTGTTGTTGTGGTTGTATATTGTGGGAGTATATATTAGTGGTGACGTTGGCTTTTTGGTTCAGTAAGCTGTTGTGTTGCCACTCAAGTATCTTAACTGAGGGAAGCTCACTATAGTCCACACAACACGGTGGGAGCTGACACCACCCCACGTGACCCCAAGGTAACCACACAGGTAAACAAACGTCAACTGCACCTCACGTCGCTGGTAGACACAAGAGCTCGGGGAGACATGATCACCACATATAAAATTCTCAGGGGAATTGACAGGGTAGACAACGATGGCTTATTTAACACCCTCCCCCCCCCCTCTAACACACCCATAACCTCCCCGGAGCCGGTGGCTGAGCGGATAGAACACTGGACGCGTGATCCTGTGGTCCCGGGTTCGATCCCGGGAGCCGCCGGCGAGAAACAATGGACAGAGTTTCTTTCACCCTGATGCCCCTGTTACCTAGCAGTAAATAGATACATGGGAGTTAGTCAGCTGTCACGGGCTACTTCCTGGGGGTGGAGGCCTGGTCGAGGACCGGGCCGCGGGGACAGTAAGCCCCGAAATCATCTCAAGATAACCTCCCCCCAACACCCCGCACTCTGGCGGCGGTGACCCCACTCTCCACCACCATGGGAGGAGTCCGTCACACCACCATGGGTGTGACGGACTCACACCACTGTTGTGTCAGTGATACACAACAGTGAGGGAGCTGACAGACATATCAGAGCGCCTCCCTCGCCAACCAAAATTATTTCCTTAGCTCAGAACACAGACGGTTCAAAAGTCACGATACGAGATTAAGGACAAATTTCCACATGTTAAAAACGTGAAACTGGTGACCAAACATAACTGCCTCTTGGAGGAGCACAAGGGGATCAAGCAGGGCCCTTCACCACACCAATTACTGCCATTACCAACTAAGACATACAAACAAAACAACCAAAACAAGAGGCGGTGTGTGGCAGGAAGCCATCGGGTGGCTGAGAGAGAGAGAGAGAGTCCGCACACTATATTAACATAAGGAGAAAACTCCAGTCTGGCACACAGTGTACATATTGTAGGTGGGTGCACCTCATTACACTCTGCCCTTAAGTGCCAACACTTGACTCACCTGAGTGCCAACACTTGACTCACTGGAGTGCCAACACTTGACTCACCTAAGTGCCAACACTTGAGTGCCAACACTTGACTCACCTAAGTGCCAACACTTGACTCACCTGAGTGACAACACTTGACTCACTTGAGTGCCAACACTTGACTCACCTGAGTGACAACACTTGACTCACTTGAGTGCCAACACTTGACTCACCTGAGTGACAACACTTGACTCACCTGAGTGCCAACACTTGACTCACCTGAGTGCCAACACTTGACTCACCTAAGTGCCAACACTTGAGTGCCAACACTTGACTCACCTAAGTGCCAACACTTGACTCACCTGAGTGACAACACTTGACTCACTTGAGTGCCAACACTTAATGCACTCGAGTGCCATGCCTATACTCACTTGAGTACCAGGAGGAAGCGCACTTACAAATTAATCCCTGGAACACCATGACATTATAATTACCCCTTGAGAAGGGAAGCCAAACCGAGATTATCAACCATTTGCCCAGCTTCGTACGAAACCTTTACATCTTTCCTCAATCATGGCGGCTTTGTTTACATTTATTACAACAGTTTAGTAAATCTGCAACACGACCCGAGGTTCTCATCACCACCACCGTGACTAGTCAAGGGTTTTCACCAGCTATTTAACACGCTAAACAACTCACCAATTACCCAACAAACACAACAAACACCTCGGTGACAAACAACCACACAACATATGTTACCATTTACCAAACAAACAAAGCAACATACCTTAATAATAAAAGCAATTACAGAAGCTGACAAGAATATCCACTACAGTATCGTCACTGTAACTAGCGGTGCCTGTAGTGACATTCCTCCTCTTGTTACACCAACTCTCACACCAATACACAATTACAATACCTGACTCACTAGTCAACAACCACAGTAACCATTTGCCTCGTTAACAACCAATTTGAGTCTAGCACGTCAATCAACCACTAGAGCAGTAGTTACAGTGGCACTATCAACCACTAGAGCAGTAGTTACAGCGGCACTATCAACCACTAGAGCAGTAGTTACAGCGTCACTATCAACCACTAGAGCAGTAGTTACAGTGGCACTGTCAACCACTAGAGCAGTAGTTACAGCGTCACTATCAACCACTAGAGCAGTAGTTACAGTGGCACTGTCAACCACTAGAGCAGTAGTTACAGTGGCACTAACAACCACTAGAGCAGTAGTTACAGTGGCACTATCAACCACTAGAGCAGTAGTTACAGTGGCACTAACAACCACTAGAACAGTAGTTACAGCGGCACTGTCAACCACTAGAGCAGTAGTTACAGCGTCACTATCAACCACTAGAGCAGTAGTTACAGCGGCATTGTCAACCACTAGAGCAGTAGTTACAGTGGCACTATCAACCACTAGAACAGTAGTTACAGCGTCACTGTCAACCACTAGAGCAGTAGTTACAGCGGCACTATCAACCACTAGAGCAGTAGTTACAGCGGCATTGTCAACCACTAGAGCAGTAGTTACAGCGGCACTGTCAACCACTAGAGCAGTAGTTACAGCGGCATTGTCAACCACTAGAGCAGTAGTTACAGTGGCACTATCAACCACTAGAACAGTAGTTACAGCGTCACTGTCAACCACTAGAGCAGTAGTTACAGTGGCACTATCAACCACTAGAGCAGTAGTTACAGCGTCACTATCAACCACTAGAGCAGTAGTTACAGTGGCACTATCAACCACTAGAGCAGTAGTTACAGCGGCATTGTCAACCACTAGAGCAGTAGTTACAGTGGCACTATCAACCACTAGAACAGTAGTTACAGCGTCACTGTCAACCACTAGAGCAGTAGTTACAGCGTCACTATCAACCACTAGAGCAGTAGTTACAGCGTCACTGTCAACCACTAGAGCAGTAGTTACAGCGGCACTATCAACCACTAGAGCAGTAGTTACAGCGTCACTATCAACCACTAGAACAGTAGTTACAGTGGCACTATCAACCACTAGAGCAGTAGTTACAGCGTCACTATCAACCACTAGAGCAGTAGTTACAGTGGCACTATCAACCACTAGAGCAGTAGTTACAGTGGCACTATCAACCACTAGAGCAGTAGTTACAGTGGCACTGTCAACCACTAGAGCAGTAGTTACAGTGGCACTATCAACCACTAGAGCAGTAGTTACAGCGTCACTATCAACCACTAGAGCAGTAGTTACAGTGGCACTATCAACCACTAGAGCAGTAGTTACAGCGTCACTATCAACCACTAGAACAGTAGTTACAGTGGCACTATCAACCACTAGAGCAGTAGTTACAGCGTCACTATCAACCACTAGAGCAGTAGTTACAGTGGCACTATCAACCACTAGAGCAGTAGTTACGGCGTCACTATCAACCACTAGAGCAGTAGTTACAGTGGCACTATCAACCACTAGAGCAGTAGTTACAGTGGCACTATCAACCACTAGAGCAGTAGTTACAGCGTCACTATCAACCACTAGAACAGTAGTTACAGTGGCACTATCAACCACTAGAGCAGTAGTTACAGCGTCACTATCAACCACTAGAGCAGTAGTTACAGTGGCACTATCAACCACTAGAGCAGTAGTTACAGCGTCACTATCAACCACTAGAGCAGTAGTTACAGTGGCACTATCAACCACTAGAGCAGTAGTTACAGCGTCACTGTCAACCACTAGAGCAGTAGTTACAGCGTCACTATCAACCACTAGAACAGTAGTTACAGTGGCACTATCAACCACTAGAGCAGTAGTTACAGCGGCACTATCAACCACTAGAGCAGTAGTTACAGCGTCACTGTCAACCACTAGAGCAGTAGTTACAGTGGCACTATCAACCACTAGAGCAGTAGTTACAGTGGCACTATCAACCACTAGAGCAGTAGTTACAGCGTCACTATCAACCACTAGAACAGTAGTTACAGCGTCACTATCAACCACTAGAGCAGTAGTTACAGTGGCACTGTCAACCACTAGAGCAGTAGTTACAGTGGCACTATCAACCACTAGAACAGTAGTTACAGCGTCACTGTCAACCACTAGAGCAGTAGTTACAGCGTCACTATCAACCACTAGAACAGTAGTTACAGCGTCACTATCAACCACTAGAGCAGTAGTTACAGTGGCACTGTCAACCACTAGAGCAGTAGTTACAGTGGCACTATCAACCACTAGAGCAGTAGTTACAGCGTCACTATCAACCACTAGAGCAGTAGTTACAGTTGCACTATCAACCACTAGAGCAGTAGTTACAGCGTCACTGTCAACCACTAGAGCAGTAGTTACAGCGTCACTATCAACCACTAGAACAGTAGTTACAGTGGCACTATCAACCACTAGAGCAGTAGTTACAGTGGCACTATCAACCACTAGAGCAGTAGTTACAGTGGCACTGTAGAACACGACAAAGTATGAGGACAGAGCTCTGGCACTATAAGCCAATGACAATGGACATAATCACGAGAACACGTATGCTAATGAGAGATTTAAATTATCCTGAAACTGACTTGAAAATATAGCTTCTTCCATGGAGGGTAAACCTGATGGATGTTAGGAAGAGTAATTTCCTGATGTATTCAAGAGAGAGAAATACTAAATCAAAGACGAGAAGTTTGGTACGGGCTTCATGCTGGGGCCGCATACTCCAGGATTGGTCTTACATATGTGGTATACAAGACTCTGAATGATTCCTTACACAGGTTTCTAAAGGCAGTTTTGATGTTAGCCAGCCTTGCATGCGCCGCTCATATTTATTTTTTATTTGGGCTTCAGGAGACAAGTTTGGTGTGATATCAACTCCTAGATCTTTCTCTCTGACCGTTTCATGAAGGACTTCATCTACCATTCGGTATCCTGTGTCTGTCCTCCTGTTTCCACCGCCTAGTTTCATTGCCTTACAATTATTTGGGTTGAACTTTAGTACCCATCTGAGAATACCCTCCTTTTCAATTCCGCCTGCATCTTCAGTTTGTGCACTAGTCTCTTATGTGGTAATGTGTCAAAAGCTTTCCTATCCTCAGTCTCATTACCTGTTCCTTCGGTGTTGCTTTTCTCCTGATGTGGCTGCGCAGCAATTTAGGTTCATTCTTTGCCTTGCTTACGATGTCATTTTTGTATTGTCCTTCTGCCTCTCTTCTCAACCTGACGTTCATTCCTGGCTCTCTGGTATCTTTCTCTGCTCTCCGGTGTCCTGTTATTTCTATAGTTTCTCCACGCCCTTCTACTGTGTTGCTTTGCTATCTTACATCTCTGGTTAAACCATGGGTTTCCCGTCTGCTTTTCGTTGTTTCCTTTTGGACTGGTACAAACTTGTCTGCTGCGTCCTTGCACTTCTGCGTGACGAAAGTCCACCGTGTCTTCAGAGGCGTCTGGAGGCTGTGGCCGCCTGGAGGCTGTGGCCGCCTGGAGACTGTGGACGTCTGGAGGCTGTGAACGCCTGGAGGCTGTGGATGCCTGGAGGCTGTGGACGTCTGGAGGCTGTGGGCGTCTGGAGGCTGTGGGCGCCTGGAGGCTGTGGGCGCCTGGAGGCTGTGACCGCCTGGAGGCTGTGGGCGTCTGGAGGCTGTGGGCGCCTGGAGGCTGTGGGCGCCTGGAGGCTGTGACCGCCTGGAGGCTGTGGGCGCCTGGAGGCTGTGACCGCCTGGAGGCTGTGGGCGCCTGGAGGCTGTGGGCGGCGCAGATGACCACCACCATCCTATCCCTGACCCACATGTTGCGTCCCCAACACACGTACACGCGCGCGCAAACACACACAGATAGGTACAATCACCTCAGGTGTACGGAGTCTCACCCTCCCGTTAATAACAGGATCAGTAACACCTGGCTTCACTGTCAACATCTTAAGTACTAACCGGACCATCTCAAAACATGGCATCATTAGGGACTAAGTTCATCACAATACTCCAGTGCGTCACATGTTAGTCACAAGCATGTAAGACTACGTCACATGTGAGTCACAAGCATGTAAGACCACGTCACATGTGAGTCACAGGAAATAACAGCAGACGGTAGACAGGATTACTGTAGAGAAATGATAAAAAAGGAGATTACCATGACCCATACTTAGGACCACCCGTCTCGCGCCCTACCCGTCACACTCCCCACCCGTCACACTCCCCGCCCGTCACACTCCTCGCCCGTCACGCTCCCCACCCGTCACACTCCCCACCCGTCACACTCCCCGCCCGTCACGCTCCCCACCCGTCACACTCCCCGCCCGTCACACGCCCCGCCCGTCACACTCCCCACCCGTCACACTCCCCGCCGTTCACGCGCCCCACCCGTCACACGCCCCGCCCGTCACACTCCCCACCCGTCACACTCCCCGCCGTTCACGCGCCCCACCCGTCACACTCCCCGCCGTTCACGCGCCCCACCCGTCACACGCCCCGCCCGTCACACTCCCCACCCGTCACACTCCCCGCCCGTCACGCTCCCCACCCGTCACACGCTCCACCCGTCACACGCCCCGCCCGTCACACTCCCCACCCGTCACACTCCCCGCCGTTCACGCGCCCCACCCGTCACACGCCCCGCCCGTCACACGCCCCACCCGTCACACGCCCCGCCCGTCACACGCCCCACCCGTTACACGCCCCGCCCGTCACACACCCCACCCGTCACACGCCCCACCCGTCACGCGCCCCACCCGTCACACGCCCCGCCCGTCACACTCCCCACCCGTCACACGCCCCGCCCGTCACACTCCCCCACCCGTCACACGCCCGACCCGTCACACTCCCCAACCCGTCACACGCCCCGCCCGTCACACGCCCCACCCCCACCCGTCACACTTCCCACCCGTCACACGCCCCGCCCGTCACACTCCCCACCCGTCACACGCCCCACCCGTCACACGCCCCGCCAGTCACACTCCCCACCCGTCACACGCCCCACCCGTCACACTCCCCGCCCCCCACCCGTCACACTCCTCACCCGTCACACTCCCCACCCGTCACACGCCTCAGTGTGTTCCTTCTCTTTTCCCAGAGGTCTGGGTGTGGCAGGGGAGGTCTGTGTGTGGCAGGGGAGGTCTGGGTGTGGCAGGGGAGGTCTAGGTGTGGCAGGGGAGGTCTGGGTGTGGCAGGGGAGGTCTGGGTGTGGCAGGGGAGGTCTGGGTGTGGCAGGGGAGGTCTGGGTGTGGCAGGGGAGGTCTGGGTGTGGCAGGGGAGGTCTGGGTGTGGCAGGGGAGGTCTGGGTGTGGCAGGGGAGGTCTGGGTGTGGCAGGGGAGGTCTGTGTGTGGCAGGGGAGGTCTGTGTGTGGCAGGGGAGGTCTGGGTGTGGCAGGGGAGGTCTGGGTGTGGCAGGGGAGGTCTGTGTGTGGCAGGGGAGGTCTGTGTGTGGCAGGGGAGGTCTGGGTGTGGCAGGGGAGGTCTGGGTGTGGCAGGGGAGGTCTGTGTGTGGCAGGGGAGGTCTGTGTGTGGCAGGGGAGGTCTGGGTGTGGCAGGGAAGGCCTGATTGTGGCAGGGAGGACCGGCATGTGGCAAGGAAGAGCCACTAAAGAGTTTCAACAGTGGCGGGGAAGTTTCCCACGGCAGTAACGCCACACCGTCACGACGCCAAGGACATTCCCTGAACCCAATAATAATCTCAGGAATTTACCCACAAAATTATTGCCCATTCACTTAATTACAAAAATATGACAACTGAACGAATACTTTCACTACCAGAGGTACACACTACCAGTGGTACACACTACCAGTGGTCCACACTACCAGTGGTCCACACTACCAGTGGTCCACACTACCAGTGGTCCACACTACCAGTGGTCCACACTACCAGTGGTACACACTACCAGTGGTACACACTACCAGAGGTACACACTACCAGTGGTCCACACTACCAGTGGTCCACACTACCAGTGGTCCACACTACCAGTGGTCCACACTACCAGTGGTCCACACTACCAGTGGTACACACTACCAGTGGTCCACACTACCAGTGGTCCACACTACCAGTGGTCCACACTACCAGTGGTCCACACTACCAGAGGTACACACTACCAGTGGTCCACACTACCAGTGGTACACACTACCAGTGGTCCACACTACCAGTGGTCCACACTACCAGTGGTCCACACTACCAGTGGTCCACACTACCAGTGGTCCACACTACCAGAGGTACACACTACCAGTGGTCCACACTACCAGTGGTCCACACTACCAGTGGTCCACACTACCAGTGGTCCACACTACCAGTGGTCCACACTACCAGTGGTACACACTACCAGTGGTCCACACTACCAGTGGTCCACACTACCAGTGGTCCACACTACCAGTGGTCCACACTACCAGAGGTACACACTACCAGTGGTCCACACTACCAGTGGTACACACTACCAGTGGTCCACACTACCAGTGGTCCACACTACCAGTGGTCCACACTACCAGTGGTCCACACTACCAGTGGTCAACACTACCAGTGGTCCACACTACCAGAGGTACACACTACCAGTGGTCCACACTACCAGTGGTACACACTACCAGTGGTCCACACTACCAGTGATCCACACTACCAGTGGTCCACACTACCAGTGGTACACACTACCAGAGGTACACACTACCAGTGGTCCACACTACCAGTGGTCCACACTACCAGAGGTACACACTACCAGTGGTCCACACTACCAGTGGTACACACTACCAGTGGTCCACACTACCAGTGGTCCACACTACCAGTGGTCCACACTACCAGTGGTCCACACTACCAGTGGTCCACACTACCAGAGGTACACACTACCAGTGGTCCACACTACCAGTGGTCCACACTACCAGTGGTCCACACTACCAGTGGTCCACACTACCAGTGGTCCACACTACCAGTGGTACACACTACCAGTGGTCCACACTACCAGTGGTCCACACTACCAGTGGTCCACACTACCAGTAGTCCACACTACCAGAGGTACACACTACCAGTGGTCCACACTACCAGTGGTACACACTACCAGTGGTCCACACTACCAGTGGTCCACACTACCAGTGGTCCACACTACCAGTGGTCCACACTACCAGTGGTCAACACTACCAGTGGTCCACACTACCAGAGGTACACACTACCAGTGGTCCACACTACCAGTGGTACACACTACCAGTGGTCCACACTACCAGTGGTCCACACTACCAGTGGTCCACACTACCAGTGGTACACACTACCAGAGGTACACACTACCAGTGGTCCACACTACCAGTGGTCCACACTACCAGTGGTCCACACTACCAGAGGTCCACACTACCAGTGGTACACACTACCAGTGGTCCACACTACCAGAGGTACACACTACCAGAGGTACACACTACCAGAGGTACACACTACCAGTGGTCCACACTACCAGTGGTCCACACTACCAGTGGTCCACACTACCAGTGGTCCACACTACCAGTGGTCCACACTACCAGGGGTACACACTACCAGAGGTCCACACTACCAGTGGTCCACACTACCAGTGGTCCACACTACCAGAGGTACACACTACCAGAGGTACACACTACCAGAGGTACACACTACCAGAGGTACACACTACCAGAGGTACACACTACCAGTGGTCCACACTACCAGTGGTACACACTACCAGTGGTCCACACTACCAGTGGTCCACACTACCAGAGGTACACACTACCAGTGGTCCACACTACCAGTGGTCCACACTACCAGAGGTACACACTACCAGAGGTACACACTACCAGTGGTCCACACTACCAGTGGTACACACTACCAGAGGTACACACTACCAGTGGTCCACACTACCAGTGGTACACACTACCAGTGGTACACACTACCAGAGGTACACACTACCAGTGGTCCACACTACCAGAGGTACACACTACCAGTGGTACACACTACCAGTGGTCCACACTACCAGTGGTCCACACTACCAGTGGTCCACACTACCAGTGGTCCACACTACCAGAGGTACACACTACCAGAGGTCCACACTACCAGTGTACCTCTGGTAATGTGTACCAATGGTAGTGTGTACCACTGGTAGTATGTACCACTGGTAGTGTGGACCACTGGTAGTGGTCCAAGACCAGTCACTTGTCCCCTCCTGTTCCCCAATCCTATTTCTCTAATCCCTCCCTCCAATCCTTTGTCTCCCAGTCCTTCCAATCCTCCCCACCTGTTCTGTCCCCCTCGTCCTCCTGTCCTCTATACCAGTGACGAATTGGAGTGCCAGTAACCTCTGCGCCGTAAACCGTGCTCGCGAGTTTACCTTAGGTGGACAGTCCAGCTTGTTACCTACGAGGTGGTTGTTACTGCCTAGTTCAGTTTCTGGGAGAGGACCGCCCCCCCCCCACGCAAGTGTCAAGCTTTTCATTGGCCAAGAGCTGAAGCTTTTGGTTCATTGGGTACATGTGCCAGGGAGGCCTAGTGGGCAGAGTCCCCCAGGGTAGTGCCACACGTCCCATTGGCTAGCCTCGCAGGCCTAGAGTGAACTTTTGAATTCATTGGCTCTAGACTTCGAGAGGCGGGGCTTATTGGGCTTAGGAAAACTTAGAGAAGGAGGAGCTTGTTCCTACTGGTTTAGTTTAAGGAAATATTAAGTTTAGTGAGTCTTTGTGAGTTAGTGGGGAAAGGTCCGCCATCAGGGCCAGAGAGCAGCCACTCAACACCCTGTGGCCGGTTTTACAGTTTTAAGGTAGAGTGTGCGTGAGTGTTCATGTCCATCAGTAGATATCATCGCCTCTTGGGCTATTTCCAGCTAGGATATATCTCAAATTGATTTCAATACACGTGTTTTAATTAAATAAAGTGTATTAAGGTATTTGTGTTTAGTTATCGGTTCCCCTTTGATTAATACCGAGTCATTTATGTGGTATTCCATGTGTTGTATTTGAAGTCCCTAAATCTAAGCAAAGTAAGATCTATATTATATTCCCCAAGCCTTATTACCAAGATTCCTATGCCCCTTGAGTTAATGATTATTGATCTCTATCCTTCCTGGGAGATCACCAATAGACACATTCACAAGTCAGGGAGGTGGTGGTGGCAGTGTACCTTACCTTGAGTTACCTTGAGGTGCTTCCGGGGCTTAGCGTCCCCGCGGCCCGGTCGTCGACCAGGCCTCCTGGTTGCCGGATTACAGAGGATTTTCTTTGAAAGTCATACATCTGCCATTAAAGTTTCAAACTAGTGTAATTTGCAGAAAATGTCATTTCAAGAATATTATACCTATCACATTTACCGCATGCAAAAGTACCATAAATACAAAAGTTCTCAAGCTCGGTTCCAAGAGGAAGTTTGTCCACAGGAAAGTAAATACCACAGATGACAGGTTAAAAACCACTTGCAAAACGACTTTTGGTTACTTTCCTAGCAATACAGAAAACATTAAAATTAGAATTAATAACGCAACTGTCTGAGAGTGTGATACATTATTTCCTTGCTCAAATACATGTAATGCATTCAACATAACCCAAATCATGGCATTAGGCCTTACCCTAGGAATGTTTAACAGTACCCAAGTGAAGGAAACTGTTATAGCTGGTTAATGCTATCATTGTATCCAAAATGCTTTACTACACACAGTTAATAGGTGTATGAACATTAATATCAGTCAAAATTCCCAAGTTCAGTACATAACTGTTAAGTCATGCTTTTTAAGCAGTGGCCAATTATAAAGGGAATTTGGCTTATTTTACTTTTCAATAATACTTTCTAATGCATTCACAAATACAGTCAGTTAGGAGTGTCAGTCAGATACAGTCATTTGTGATAGTTTTGATACAAAATATAAAAAGAAATAACTTATCCTCATTTACCCTACATAGCCCAATTATTCGTCTTAGCCACAACAAAATTCAACCAATACAACAACCCAAGTAATCTTTCAAACAAGTAAATTTCTTAGCATTTCTAAAATTTGCCACAAAGTTATAAGAAAGAATGTGACAATCCTTGGTTACTAGGGCAACTTGGACGGTTCTGCTTAAAAAGCAAGAAATGTAAATTTTAAGTGTACAGTAATTGTTAATCTCTAGCAAGCTAACTTGTGCAAAATATTTTTTGACATTTATTTCAGCACAAATTGGCACGAGGTTCACCTGTACATGTACAATTTAATGATGAATTAAATATTCATTAGTCCCACAGTTATTGAGATCTTTACAATTACAGTATAGAAAACAGCCTTCCTACAAATCCTTATTAATTTTATGTTTCTATTAAATACATGAATCCTTTTATACTTAAATTTACAATATGTTTAATATTTACCAAAGGTTTTCAGATGTCTAAAATACAAATTTCCTTTTATAATTGATATTAAAAGCAAGAACCCTAAATTATTTAACTGATACCAATAACCAACAAGGTACGAGTTGGTTATACCATTTGCCAGATACAAGGTATATGGCAAATGAACAATTACAGTGCCTGCATGTACAATTAACTTTTTATTCATTATCTTTAAATTAAAAAAAATCAGTTGTTGCTCCCCCCCATCATTTAATATTTCAGTTTTTATATTAGCGGTAGGTCAGTGAGGGGTCACAGTGATTCTGCGAGCAGTGTTAAGCTGGGGTGTTGAGTAAGGGAATAGTAAGGACGGGTTACTCTTATACTAAACATACTTACAAATACACAAAAGTACTCTTATTGCTACAAAAACATACAGAAACAAAACTATATACACCATGCAGACTGACTGTTGTAAGTTGACATTCTTGGCACAAAGTTGCTCTCTCTCTCGCTCTCGCTCTCTCTCTCTCTCGCTCTCTCTCTCTCTCTCTCTCTCTCTCTCTCTCTCTCTCTCTCTCTCTCTCTCTCTCTCTCTCTCTCTCTCTCTTCTCTCTCTTCTCTCTCTCTCTCTGTCTCTCTCTGTCTGTCTCTCTCTGTCTGTCTCTCTCTCTCTCTCTCTCTCTCTCTCTCTCTCTCTCTCTCTCTCTCTCTCTCTCTCTCTCTCTCCAGGATATAATCAAGCCTTCCACTGTGGCTCATCCAGGCTACTTGTTCACCAATAACCTTAATCTCACTGTTGTTCATTATATGCTATATGTTCGTTCTTGGTGAGTATACTCACTGTGTACTCAGGTACACAATGAGCGAGGGTGCGAGACCTCAACATATCACACAAGTTACATTTCATTAACAACTATTCCATGTTGCCGTGAACAGTTGTATGGAGGTGTGAGTGGGATGTGAGCGGTCACTCCCAGCACTTGTGTGTTGTGAGTCACACAGGTGCTTCGTGGCTCGTCTTCCTCATATGGTGCAGCTCTTACCCCTCACATCTGCCTCTCCCCAATATCTATTGTTGACACCCTCTCGCTGCTACCTTGTGGTGGTGTTGTTGAGGCACTCTTGGCCCTCCAGTCTCCTCTACTCCACCTTGAGACGCACGCCACCTGAACGCCACAGGAAGACCGGACATAATAGCCAATATGATCCAATACCCTTAACGCTATTGTGGCTTGCATTATAAACATTCAATCACACACACACATACACAGTGAAGAAACAAGTGATGAAACAGAAAAGGGGAGAACAGATACACAGAAAATGACAAGGAGGTGTGTGACGAACTTTACAAGAGATTCCAGAAGGTCGTCACAATTGAACAAGAAGAAGCCCTTGTACTAAGAGAGGAGGCGGCAAACCAAGCACCCTTGGAGAAATTTTAACTCACCAGTGATTGGGACAAAAAGAATCTGTTTGAGCTGAATGTGACAAAGGCCCTGACAGAATCTCACCGGGGATACTAAGGGAGGTTGCAGAATCACAAAGTGTGTCACACTCTCTATCATGTATAACAGGTTACTGGAAACAGATCTACCAGAAAGTTGGAAGACAGCTAATGTAGTCGCAATATACTAAATGGGTGACAAGCAAGAGGCAATGAACTACAGGCCAGTTTCCCTAACTTGTAAACCATGAAAGGTGATGAGAAGATCGTGAGGAAAACGCTCGTAAAACATCTGGATGAAAAGAGCTTTGAAACACACCACCAGCATGGGTTCCGGGATGGTAAATCGTGCCTCACAGGTTTAATAGAATTCTATGACCAAGCGACAAAAATTTGGCAAGAAAGAGAAGGACGGCCAGACTGCATTCTCTTGGACTATCAGAAAACCTTTGGCACAGTACCCCATAAGAAGCTGTTGCAAAAGTTGGAGCAACAGTCAGGAGTAAAAGGGAAGGTGCTCCAGTGGATAAGGGAGTATCTAAGCAACAGGAAACAGCGAGTAACGGTGAGGGGGGGGGGGAGACATCAGAGTGGACAGATGTCACCAGTGGAGTCCCACAGGGCTCAGTACTTGGACTCATCCTGTTTCTAATAAATGTAAACAATCTTCCAGAGGGTATAGACTCATTCCTCTCAATGTTTGGTGATAATGCAAAAATTATGAGAAGAATCAAGACCGATGAAGATAGACAGAGACTACAGGATGACCTGGATAAACTGGAGGAATAGTCTAAAAAATGGCTACTAAAGTTTAACTCAGGAAAGTGCAAAGTAATGGAATTAGGCGAAGGGAGCAGGAGGCTGAACACAAGAAACCATCTGGGAGGTGAAGTCCTGCAAGCATCAGATAGAGAGAAAAATCTGGGGGTTGATGTCACACCGATCCTGTCCCCAGAAGCCCACATCAAAAGGATATCATCAGCAGCATATGTTAGATTGGCCAACATAAGAAACTAGTGTAAGGATATCTAGTTAAACACAAGACAAAGTTAGAGAAGATTTAAATGTATGCCACCAGACTAGTCCCAGAACTGAGAGGTATGAGCTACGAGTAAAGGCTACCGGGGCTAAACCTCACGTCCCTAGAAAACCGAAGAGTAAGGGGAGACATGATATCCACCTACAACATTCTCGGAGTAACTGAAAGGGTGGACAAAGACAAACTCTTCAGCACGGGTGGGACACGAACAAGGGGACACAGGTGGAAATTGAGTACCCAGATGAGCCACAGAGACATTAGAAAGAACGTTTTCAGTGTCAAGAGTAGTTAACAGGTGGAATGCATTAGGCAGTGATGTGGTGGAGGCTGACTCCATACACAGTTTCAAATGTAGATATGACAGAGCCCAGTAGGCTCAGGAATCTGTACACCAGTTGATTGACAGTTGAGAGGCGGGACCAAAGAGCCGGAGCTCAACTCCCGCAAGCACAATTAGGTGAGTTAGGTGAGTACACACACACATATCCCTCCCCCCCACACACACACCGTGGATTCTAAAAGAAGGTGCAGAAGCACTAAGTGTGCCACTCTCTATGGTGTATAACAGGTCACTGGAAACGGGAGATCTTCCGGAAAGCTGGAAGAGCTAATGTAGTCCCAATTTACAAAAAGGGTGACAGGCAAGAGGCACTTAACTACAGGCCAGTTTCCCCTAACTTGTATACCATGCAAGGTGATGGAGAAGATTGTGAGGAAAAGGCTCGTAGAACATCTGGAGGGGAGCAGCTTTGTAACGCACCACCAGCATGGGTTCAGAGATGGTAAATCGTGCCGCACAGGCCTATTAGAATTCTATGACCAAGCAACACAAATTAGGCAGGAAACAGAAGGGTGGGCAGACTGCATTTTCTTGGACTTTCAGAAAGCCTTTGACACAGTACCTCACAAAAGGCTGTTACAAAAGTTGGAGCAGCAGGCAGGAGTCAAAGGTAAGGTGCTCCAGTGGATAAGGGAGTATCTAAGCAATAGGAAACGGCGAGTAACGGTGAGGGGGGAGGCATCAGAGTGGCGAGATGTCACCAGCGGGGTTCCACAGGACTCTGTACTTGGACCCATCCTGTTTCCAGTATATGTAAACGACCTTCCAGAGGGTATAGACTCATTCCTCTCAATGTTTGCTGATGATGCAAAAATTATGAGAAGAATCAAAACAGATGAAGATAGACAGAGACTACAGGACGACCTGGACAAACTGGAGGAATGGTCTAGAAAATGGCTGCTAAAGTTCAACTCAGGAAAGTGTAAAGTAATGAAATTAGGCGAAGGGAGCAGAAGGCTGAACACAAGGTACCATCTGGGAGGTGAAATCCTGCAAGAGTCAAATAGAGAGAACGATCTGGGGGGTCGATATCACACCGAACCTGTCCCCAGAGGCCCACATCAAGAGACTATCTTCAGCGACATATGCTAGACTGGCCAATATAAGAATTGCCTTTAGAAACTTGTGTAAGGAATCGTTCAGGACCCTGTATACCACTTATGTAAGACCAAGCCTGGAGTATGCAGCTCCAGTCTGGAGGCCAACCTGTCTCCTGAAGCCCACATAAAAAGAATTACATCTGCAGCATACGCGAGTCTGGTTAACATCAGAACAGCCTTCAGGAACCTGTGTAAGGAATCATTCAGAACCATTTACACCACATATGTAAGACCAATCCTGGAGTATGCGGCCCGTACCTTGTCAGCATGGAGCCCGTACCTTGTCAGCATGGAGCCCGTACCTTGTCACGCACAAAACGAAGCTGGAAAAAGTTCAGAGGTATGCCACTAGGCTAGTCCCAGAACTAAGAGGCATGAGTTACGAGGAAACGCTGTGGGAAATGCACCTCACGACACTGGAAGACAGAAGGATAAGGGGAGACATGATAGCTACCTACAAAATTCTTAGAGGAATTGACAGAGTAGATAAAGATAAACTTTTTAACACGGGTGATACGCGAACAAGGGGACACAGGTGGAGACTGAGTACCCAAATGTGCCACAGGGACGTTAGAAAGAACTTTTTCAGTGTCAAGAGTAGTTAACAGGTGGAATGCATTAGGCAGTGATGTGGTGGAGGCTGACTCCATGCACAGTTTCAAATGTAGATATGATAGAGCTCAGTAGGCTCAGGAACCTGTACACCAGTTGATTGACGGTTAAAAGGCGGGACCAAAAAGCCAGAGCTCAACCCCCGCAAGCACAAACAGGTGATTACACACACACACACACACACACACACACACACACACACACACACACACACACACACACACACACACACACACACACACACACACACACAGGGCTCCATACTGAAATTGAAATAAGTTTATTGAGGTAAAATACACACAAAGGGATGAAGTAGCTCAAGCTATTCTCACCCCGTTCACTACAATGTGTTCATACATATATATACACACATCACAAACAATAAACTTACTGGCGAACATTGTGAGAAGGGCGCCATACTCACCTGAGTCACTTTCACTCAGCAGCGTCACCACTGCCTTACTCAACACCCGCCGCCATTTCTTTTACTCTCGCTTTTCCTAACCTTCACAATTGTAATCTATGCACGACACACATCCGGGCACGCATACACATACACGCTCCCACCTGGGCACACTAAAAGAATAATCCAACACGTGGATACTAGAGTTTAACTCCAGTACGTGCAAGCCCATGAATACTGTACGTGTATTCGAAACTGGAGTGCTAAGATAAGATACCAAAATGGATTTAAAATGTTCATGGATTAGACAAAAAGAATTGGGAATGCCTTAACATTGATGCAATCATCTCAAGCTCACCTCGACTAGATGTCATCAGCTGCATATGCAATAGTAGTCAGCATTAGCTCTTCCTTCAGAAATGTGACACTGAGTCGTTAAAGACCTGCACATTTCACAGCTGGAAGATACACCGCCGCCATGACTTCTAAATCTCGTCAAAAAGAAAGCAGGAGAAAGTCGTGAGGCATCCCAAGTGACTGGTCTCCGAGCTGAAAGGCACGAGTTGTCAGTAAAGGATAACTGTAATTAATCATCATGTTTCTGAGGGAATTAACAGAGCAGACATGATCACCGCATGAAAGTACTCAGGGGAAGGACAAACATGAGTAGTTAGCTTGCGTGGTACGTGAACAAGGACACGGATGGAACCTAACTGCTTGAACAAGTCCATAAAGAAGTGCTCTAATAAACTGGTTGACGCACCCTACTCCTTATATGTAATGACAATGCCCAATAGGCACGGAAACCGGCGATAAAGTCGACTACGATTGACAGACTGGACCAAGAGCTTAAGCTTAAACCTTAAGCTAGCACAACCAAGTGAGAACAATTAAGTGAGCACACTGCTCAGCCAATCCCAGGAACCAGTGCAAATGAATCAGGAACATAGAGGCACTTTTTGTTTAATAACCAGCTGAGGAAGACAGCACTGTGCTGCTGTCCTCATATGTAAGAGAAGGTTAGACACTATGGGCCAAGAACTAGCAGTTAAGGTTGACCCAGCATCCCCCATCTGAGGTAATGTCTCCTCACACAAGGCATGCGAGTAGTGACTATTACCCTGTACTATCAACCTTCACCTATACTATCTTATCTTCTCCAATCCGGCAGCGAATGAGAGTTACAAGGTTCCTGGGCTGTGCCATTAACCCTACCATCAGTGACCACCTGACACTCACTAATGTAACACTCAGTTGTCTGACCTCTGTCTCAGAGCTCACGGGTGCTCAGTCTTGCCAAACGTTGACTGTCGCAAAGTAACTTCACATAAAAAATCTAAGCCCTCGCTTCTTGCAGGTCGGGTTTCTCCCGATGGAGCAAGTGATTGGGCACTCATGCTCCCTTACTCCGTTATCATATATCCCAGTTACTTGTCCTCAGTCAGTGTAAGTGTCCCACAGTATACTTAGTGCTTCCTGTCCTTAACTACCTCACCTGGGTGAGTGTGTGTGGTGGTCGCCTTGTGCTGCTCACCGGACATAGAGTGTGTTGGCTTGTTCGAGGCCCCTGTGGTCTCTCTGCTCTCAGACTCACTGTCTTGTTGGGTCACCGTAGAATGGAGACCGGGATGTCTAGTGACTGGTAGAGAACCCCAGGTATTACAGCAGTGACAATGAAAATGATGAAACTGAAAGAGTTAATGCAGGACACTGTAGGATGACTTAGAGAAAGTACAAAAATAGTCAGATGAAATGGCTGCTGACCTTTGACCTGGGTGAGAAGGGAACTCTCCCTTCTCACACTCTCTCTCTCTCTCTCTCTCCCTCTCCCTCTCTCCCTCTCTCTCTCTCTCTCTCTCTCTCTCTCTCTCTCTCTCTCTCTCTCTCTCTCTCTCTCTCTCTCTCTCTCTCTCTCTCTCTCTCTCTCTCTCTCTCTCTCTCTCTCTCTCTTCTTTCTTCTCTCCCTCCTTCTCTCTCTCTCTCTCTCTCTCTCTCTCTCTCTCTCTCTCTCTCTCTCTCTCTCTCTCTCTCTCTCTCTCTCTCTCTCTCTCTCTCTCCCTCTCTCTCTCTCTCTCTCTCTCTCTCTCTCTCTCTCTCTCCCTCTCTCTCTCTCTTTCTCTCTCTCCCTCTCTCTCTCTCAGAACATTTAATATGCAGGTGATGATACACAACCTTCCCAACATGAACCTTAGTCCTGGCTTTGTTGCTGTTGACTCTTGCCTTTCACAGTATATCCTTCAATGCTCCAACCTTCTAAACAAACGTGATCTGACTTTAGCTTTGCTCTCTCTAGCCTCTCTTTCCTCTCTCTCTCTTTAACCATTTAGTTTATTGCAGTTTTTTCTTTATTTACTTTTTATTTTTTTTCTACTTCTTTATTCCGTTCCTATTCTTCGTTTTCGTGTACTTCTTAGTTTGTTTCTACTTCTTCCTGGTTTTTCCTTAATTTTTTTATTTTCTCTTATCTTATCCTTTTTATTCTTTCTTTTCATCTTATTCTTACCTTCCTCCTTATTCTTACATTCTTTCCTTTACATGCGTTTCACCTTTTATCTCTCTCTCTCTTACCTTATTTATTGCTTGTCTCTTCCTCTCTCTTTCCATCACACGAACTGATAATGGTCCTGGACGGACCGAAACCTCCTGGCTCCTTCCTTTTCAGACGAGTGCTTCTTGAATCAGCACTTACGATGTGTGGCGGTAGACATAACGCCTAGACTATCACCAGCACGTATTGTCACGTAGCCACGTTCACCTGCCTCACGTGGCCACGTTCACCTGCCTCACGTGGCCACGTTCACCTGCCTCACGTGACGTTACATTATTGTGACATTCACCATTGTAAACATTGTTCAACTGTTGTTGTCTTGCTTCATTGTTCTGTAAGTATGTTGTTAGTCAAGTATTGGAAGTCAAGCGGTGAAGTTTGTTATGTTCTAATAATTATAGTGTAACAAACCACAACAATTCAAACACAGTTTTGAAACGAAAATATCTGACCAATATGGAAGGTCTTGATTTCTATCGCAATCATGGCGACCTCGGTTTGAGAGAGCCAATCAGTGCGCGTCATGAATGAGCTCAGCCAATGGGAGTGAGCCACGGGGAGCCTATAAAAGGGGCCGTGCGTGATCCAGGCGCCATTGTCGCAGGAGACTGCGAATGGTGATGACATCACGGTTGCAGCTGAACAAGACTTTGAATCTATGATTAGAAGCTCATCAAATGCACTGTGTGTGTTGCAGCAAAGTGTGTCATCTTGTCCAGCTTCATCTTCATGTGCCAAAGATGTCTGGACCATCAGAGATTCCCTTACTATAATGATAGGCGTGACACAAGGGCGGCGTGCCTCAGCATTCCTCAACGGCAAATGCTGTCGACATTTCAAAATAAAAACATACGAATACAGTAAACTGTAGTAGACCTACTGACCTACAAACGGCAGCTTCAATTTATATTCACCCAAGTTCATTAATATGTTTAACCTACGCTTGAAACAACATATAAAGATTCGAGGTGAAGCTAGAGGATGTGAAGGGGGTGATAAAGGACAGAGAGGTGTGAGGTAATCTGGGAGTACAATACCCACTACAACCACAGTTACCTCTCACGGACACATTATGACACTTGTCCTCAAACAACGTCGCTTTTCGCTCGAATGCGTCACTAAAGCTATGTTGCTAATTGTTCGTACTAGAAAATGAAAGCGAATGGCGAAAGTGACGTAGTGTCCCGTTTTCTGTTTTGGGTCCTCTGGCTTAGTCTGGTAGGTTAGGTTAGGACACTTTAAATTGACCGTTTTCTAGAGGTTGGGACACCTCAGGAGTACAAGCTGGGTTACGACACACAAGTGGCCAACTGTAAAAGCCCAGTTGATCACATGTAATCAATAAGTTAAATAATAACTAATATCTGGTTATGACAAGCGTTGAGAGGTGAGACACTGAGCATCATCACTAGGTGACGAACCTGCACCACTGACCAGCCCACTACAGGCTCCTGCACCACTGACCAGCCCACTACAGGCTCCTGCACCACTGACCAGCCCACTACGGGCTCCTGCACCACTGACCAGCCCACTACAGGCTCCTGCTCCACTGACCAGCCCACTACAGGCTCCTGCACCACTGACCAGCCCACTACAGGCTCCTGCACCACTGACCAGCCCACTACAGGCTCCTGCACCACTGACCAGCCCACTACAGACTCCTGCACCACTGACCAGCCCACTACAGGCTCCTGCACCACTGACCAGCCCACTACAGGCTCCTGCACCACTGACCAGCCCACTACAGGCTCCTGCACCACTGACCAGCCCACTTCAGGCTCCTGCACCACTGACCAGCCCACTACAGGCTCCTGCACCACTGACCAGCCCACTACAGGCTCCTGCACCACTGACCAGCCCACTACAGGCTCCTGCACCACTGACCAGCCCACTACAGGCTCCTGCACCACTGACCAGCCCACTACAGGCTCCTGCACCACTGACCAGCCCACTACAGGCTCCTGCACCACTGACCAGCCCACTACAGGCTCCTGCACCACTGACCAGCCCACTACAGGCTCCTGCACCACTGACCAGCCCACTACAGGCTCCTGCACCATACTAGCACCCCACACACCTGTACACATGGTGTGTGTACCAACACCCCACACACACACCTGTACACATGGTGTGTGTACCAACACCCCACACACACACCTGTACACATGGTGTGTGTACCAACACAACCCCGTGAGCGTCTTCCACCAACCCCCAACTTACACAAAGCTGTTAACACTTCAAGAATATTCCTCGCTGAAGGCTACATTAACGATGGAGGTTATAAGCCTACAAGGTAGGAATGTCTGTGGCTGGACTGTTCTTGCCTAACACCCCTTCCTGTGTTGTTAGGCAGGTGGGGTTCACCTTGTAGCGTGGGGCAAGGTCACTACCACGTGGGTCAAGGTCACCTTGTAGCGTGGGTCTAGGTCACCTTGTAGCGTGGGTCTAGGTCACCTTGTAGCGTGGGGCAAGGTCACTACCACGTGGGTCAAGGTCATCTTGCAGCGTGGGTCTAGGTCACCTTGTAGCGTGGGTCTAGGTCACCTTGTAGCGTGGGTCTAGGTCACCTTGTAGCGTGGGTCTAGGTCACCTTGTAGCGTGGGTCTAGGTCACCTTGTAGCGTGGGTCTAGGTCACCTTGTAGCGTGGGTCTAGGTCACCTTGTAGCGTGGGTCTAGGTCACCTTGTAGCGTGGGTCTAGGTCACCTTGTAGCGTGGGTCTAGGTCACCTTGTAGCGTGGGTCTAGGTCACCTTGTAGCGCGGGTTGTAATCATTACTCACGTGGTAAATCACGCTGTATTTGCGTCACTGTACAGTTACACCGCTACAGACCCTGGACGCAACCAGGGCTGCTTAATGACCCTTAGTCTGGGTCATTAAGGTGTAAACACTAGTTAAGACAAAACCAATATTATAATAACTCTGGTTGAACATCTACCAAGACAATGTCTTGAATCATTGGGTTCGTAGTGGCAGGGAGCATATGCTATCTATACGTTTACATCTATATTGTTATTCTTTATTACTTGGAAAAATGGCGAGAAAGCTTTAGTTTCCAGCCGTCTTTAGCTCGGTAAGTCTGTGACCCAGCTTTAAGCTTCCCAGACACAGCAGGTGCAGAGGAGGAAAACGTTTAAAATACACACAGGTGAGGACCTTGTGTGACTCTTGAATTCAGGAACACAGATCAAAACCTTGCTTGCTTATTCATGACTTTTGCTTCTAATTCAGCGCGTGTCTGGCAGGTGTATACATGTAGGTGCTGGCCTTTATATATGTGACTCGTAGGTGCTGGCCTTCATATATGTGACTCGTAGGTGTTGGCCTTTATATATGTGACTCGTAGGTGCTGGCCTTCATATATGTGACTCGTAGGTGCTGGCCTTTATATATGTGACTCGTAGGTGCTGGCCTTCATATATGTGACTCGTAGGTGTTGGCCTTCATATATGTGACTCGTAGGTGCTGGCCTTCATATATATGACTCGTAGGTGCTGGCCTTCATATATGTGACTCGTAGGTGCTGGCCTTCATATATGTGACTCGTAGGTTCTGGCCTTCATATATGTGACTCGTAGGTGTTGGCTTTATCATACCTCAGCCTATCAGGAGTCACGTGTGGACTGTGGCTGGGAGAGTGTGTGGATATTTTCCGTATATAACCTTGTTACTCTGATATTTGGGTCAAAGATATAAATGAAGAAACATAGACATTTGTAAGTGTAGGATCACCTCACCCTACGATTCATCTACACTCCTTATCGTAGAGTGCCGAAGAACAGGGTGAGGTGATTGCTGCCTAATAGTTCTCTGTCGGGTCTGCTATCTTCTCACGGGATCAATGGAGGGCCATCAAACAATTGTATGCTCGGAGTTGAATTCATTTAAATGTTGATCACTGGCATCAGCTGCTGAACATAGCCTCAAGTGCCTCCTTCAGTCACTGGCGCCTGTGATTATTGTGGTGTTCTTCACTATGTCCTGCTCTGATGTTGCTTAATACCTCCTGCTCGTAAGTGAGACCTCTACTGACAGTACTCGTGGAGTGTCCAACATGGCATACAGTTCGGAGCGCACCGTCCACAGTATTATACACTCATATCGATACACTTCATCAGTACACTTCAGTTTGTCAGAGGAGGAAGACATGTTGCTTCTCATAATGAGGCGAAGCTCAATGAGGGTTGTTATATTAAATGATAGGACCAATCCTTGTGTTTTCACTGTGAGGTTTACAATCCATATAAGTTATGTCCCATATTGCATTTTCATCCTACTTATAGGCCTGAGTAAATGTATTTTTATAATACACTATAATGTCTTGCCCTGGGGGCCGAGTATCCTCCCCTGAGTGCCGAGTATCCTCCCCTGGGGGCCGAGTATCCTCCCCTGGGGGTCGAGTATCCTCCCCTGGGGTCGAGTATCCTCCCCTGGGGCCGAGTATCCTCCCCTGGGGGGCCGAGTATCCTCCCCTGGGGGCCGAGTATCCTCCCCTGGGGGTCGAGTATCCTCCCCTGGGGTCGAGTATCCTCCCCTGGGGCCGAGTATCCTCCCCTGGGGGGCCGAGTATCCTCCCCTGGGGGCCGAGTATCCTCCCCGGCGGGGCCGGGGGCCGAGTATCCTCCCCTGGGGGGCCGAGTATCCTCCCCTGGGGGCCGAGTATCCTCCCCTGGGGCCGAGTATCCTCCCCTGGGGGGCCGAGTATCCTCCCCTGGGGGCCGAGTATCCTCCCCGGCGGGGCCGGCGACCGGGGGCCGAGTATCCTCCCCTGGGGGGCCGAGTATCCTCCCCTGGGGCCGAGTATCCTCCCCTGGGGTCGAGTATCCTCCCCTGGGGCCGAGTATCCTCCCCTGGGGGGCCGAGTATCCTCCCCTGGGGGCCGAGTATCCTCCGCTGGGGGGCCGAGTATCCTCCGCTGGGGGGCCGAGTATCCTCCGCTGGGGGGCCGAGTATCCTCCCCTGGGGGCCGAGTATCCTCCCCTGGGAGACAATTATCCTGCCAAAGGTCCCTTAGCTTCATACTAACAAGTGGGCCGAATTCTGTAATGACATTCTGTAATCGTTGTTCACAAAAATTGTTCGCCAAGCTTTTGTATTCCATAATGAGTCATCCGCCCGTCACATGGAGAGGCAGAGCCTCTACTATACATATACTGTAGATATGTCGACGATATATTGGTGAGTGTTGAGAACGAGCATACAGTACTCACCTAGTTGTGCTTGCGGGGGTTGAGCTTTGGCTCTTTGGTCCCGCCTCTCAACCGTCAATCAACTGGTGTACAGATTCCTGAGCCTACTGGGCTCTATCATATCTACATTTGAAACTGTGTATGGAGTCAGCCTCCACCACATCACTGCCTAATGCATTCCATCCGTTAACTACTCTGACACTGAAAAAGTTCCTTCTAATGTCCCTGTGGCTCATGTGGGTACTCAGTTTCCACCTGTGTCCCCTTGTTCGCGTTCCACCAGTGTTGAATAGTTCATCCTTATTTACCCGGTCGATTCCCCTGAGGATTTTGTAGGTTGTGATCATGTCTCCCCTTACTCTTCTGTTTTCCAGTGTCGTAAGGTGCATTTCCCGCACCCTTCCCTAGTAACTCATGCCTCTTAGTTCTGGGACTAGTCTAGTGGGATACCTTTGGACTTTTTCCAGCTTCGTCTTGTGCTTGACAAGGTACGGGCTCCATGCTGGGACCGCATACTCCAGGATTGGTCTTACATATGTGGTATAAAATTCTGAATGATTCCTTACACAGGTTCCTGAACGCTGTTCTGATGTTAGCCAGCCTCGCATATGCCGCAGACTTATTCTTTTTATGTGGGCTTCAGGAGACAGGTTTGGTGTGATATCAACTCCTAGATCTTTCTCTCTGTCTGTTTCATTAAGTACTTCATCTCCTATTCTGTATCCTGTGCCTGGCCTCCTGTTTCCACTGCCTAGTTTCATTACTTTGCATTTGCTTGGGTTGAACTTCAACAGCCATTTGTTGGACCATTCACTGAGTCTGTCTAGGTCATCTTGTAGCCTCTTACTATCATCCTCTGTTTCAATCCTTCTCATAATTTTTGCATTATCAGCAAACATTGAGAGAAACGAGTCTATACCCTCTGGGAGATCATTTACATATATCAGAAACAGTATAGATCCAAGGACTGACCCCTGCGGGACTCCACTTGTAACGTCTCGCCAATCTGAGACCTCACCCCTCACAGTGACTCGTTGTCTCCTGTTGCTTAGGTACTCCTTTAACCAATGGAGTACCTTCCCTTTCACTCCAGCCTGCATCTCCAGCTTTTTCACTAACCTCTTGTGTGGTACTGTATCAAAGGCTTTCTGGCACTCCAAAAATATGCAGTCTGCCCACCCTTCTCTTTCTTGCCTGGTCGTAGACAGTGGAGAGGCTTGGAGGCAAGCTACAGGAAGAGTTAGGCTTGGGGTTCATTGTCGAGACAAGTGTGGGCGGCAGCTCTTGCACTATGTACTACAACGAATTCGCCTTTATTTGAACACTGCTTCTATATCTACTTTGTCAAGCCTCATTAGTATCTTGCATGTCGTTATCATGTCTGCCTTATTCCTTTTTTCCTCCAGTGTAGTGAGGTCCAGTTCCCTCAATCTTTATTTATAGCTCAACAATGCACCTTCTTGCATATTTTTGGACCTTTTATAGTTGTTTTGTTTCCTTAAGTAGGGGGTTCCATGCCGGGGCAGCATACTCAATATCAGGTCTCACAAAGGCTGTATACAGTGCTCGGAAGGGTTCTTTGTCCAAGTTCCTGAAGGATAACCTCATGGTGGCCACTATGGCACCATGTTGGCCACTATGGCACCATGTTGACAACTATGGCACCAAGGTGGCCACTATGGCACCATGTTGGCAACTATGGCACCAAGGTGGCCACTATGGCACCATGTTGGCCACTATGGCACCATGGTGGCCACTATGGCACCATGGTGGCCTCATTACTGTGCTAATGTGTGCCTCTGGTGCCAAGAACAACACAACACAATATAGAATGAAATCTGCCAGATTATAGGTCGAGTCTAACTCAAACATGTGCTAGTATAATGTGGTGAGCCTTTGGTGTGGTGCTAGTATAATGTGGTGAGCCTTTGGTGTGGTGCTAGTATAATGTGGTGAGCCTTTGGTGTGGTGCTAGTATAATGTGGTGAGCCTTTGGTGTGGTGCTAGTATAATGTGGTGAGCCTTTGGTGTGGTGCTAGTATAATGTGGTGAGCCTTTGGTGTGGTGCTAGTATAATGTGGTGAGCCTTTGGTGTGGTGCTAGTATAATGTGGTGACCCATTGTTGTGGTGCTGGTATAATGTGGTGACCCATTGTTGTGGTGCTGGTATAATGTGGTATAACCCTTAATAGGGACGAGAGACGTATACTTGAGGGAGAAGGGATGCACTTATACAACCTTGTATATCATACAACAACTAGTTTATTACACTTAAACGTGTATAGACATGACTGGGGGAAACAGTCGTTACGTTATGCTATGTCACAGGCCAGTCTAGGCACAGTAGCCGCGCCTCGGACCATGACCCAGTAATGGTCCCTAGATGAACACTCCTGTATGACACACAAAATTTAAAAAATTCAAAATTCAAATGTTTATTCAGGTAAAGTACATACATACAAGAGGTTATACAAAAATTGATGGATTTATAAATAGAGCTAGTACATACAATGCCTAAAGCCACTATTACGCAAAGCGTTTCGGGCAGGAAAAACACTAAAGACTAAAACTTAATACTAATTGAGATTAAAGTATAAAATGTGTTGAGAACAAATAAAAATAAAAAGGGGGGAACATGGCAGAAAAAAAAGCACAAATACAATTAGGTCGACAAACAGCGTTGTTTAAAAAAATAACAGACATGGGTTGACAATATAGGGGTAAGGTAGGTTACAGGGAATTTATTAGGTAGCGCTTCGTTTTTATCGTAAACTGGTTGAGAGAGGTACTGTCTTTAACATGGTTGGGAAGGTCATTCCACATTCTGGGTCCCTTGATTTGTAGAGCATTTCTAGTTTGATTAAGTCGTACTCTTGGAATATCAAAACTGTAATTGTTTCTTCTTATAAGACACTTCTTATAAGACTGCTTCACAGTTACGGCTGCCTTGTTCTACTGCTGTTGTGGTCAAAGGATATTCATAGGAGGTGAATCAGATGCTCAGGATAACTTTTGCAAGCATATGAGGTCTGGCATATGTTGTAAAATATATCCCATACGAGTGTACGTGTACGTGTGTGTGTACGTGTGTGTGTACGTGTGTGTGTGTACGTGTGTGTGTGTACGTGTGTGTGTGTACGTGTGTGTGTGTGTGTGTGTGTGTGTGTGTGTGTGTGTGTGTGTGTGTGTGTGTGTGTGTGTGTGTGTGTGTGTGTGTGTGTGTGTGTGTGTGTGTGTGTGTGTGTACGTGTGTACTCACCTAGTGGTGTCTGCAGGATCGAGCATTGACTCTTGGATCCCGCCTTTCGAGCATCGGTTGTTTACAGCAATGACTCCTGTCCCATTTCCCTATCATACCTGGTTTTAAAATTATGAATAGTATTTGCTTCCACAACCTGTTCCTGAAGTGCATTCCATTTTCCCACTACTCTCACGCTAAAAGAAAACTTCCTAACATCTCTGTGACTCATCTGAGTTTCCAGCTTCCATCCATGTCCCCTCGTTCTGTTACTATTCCGTGTGAACATTTCGTCTATGTCCACGCTGTCAAGCCCTCTGAGTATTTTATACGTTCCTATCATGTCCCCCTCTCCCTTCTTCTTTCTAGTGTCGTAAGTCACAGTTCTCTCAGGCGCTCCTCATACCCCATCCCTCTTAGCTCTGGGACGAGTCTCGTTGCAAACCTCTGAACCTTTTCCAGTTTCATTATATGCTTCTTCAGATGGGGACTCCATGATGAGGCGGCATACTCTAAGACTGGCCTCACGTAGGCAGTGTAAAGCGCCCTAAATGCCTCTTACTTAGGTTTTTGAATGATGTCCTAACTTTTGCCAGCGTAGAGTACGCTGCTGTCGTTATCCTATTTATATGTGCCTCAGAAGACAAATTAGGTGTTACGTCCACACCCAGGTCTCTTTCGCGCGTCGTCACAGGTAGGCTGTTCCCCTTCATTGTGTACTGTCCCTTTGGTCTCCTATCTCCTAGTCCCATTTCCATAACTTTACATTTGCTCGTGTTGAATTCCAGAAGCCATTTCTCTGACCATCTCTGCAACCTGTTCAGGTCCTCTTGGAGGATCCTGCAATCCTCATCTGTCACAACTCTTCTCATCAACTTTGCGTCATCCGCAAACATCGACATGTAGGACTCTACGCCTGTAAACATGTCGTTAACATATACAAGAAATAGAATTGGTCCCAGCACCGATCCTTGTGGTACTCCACTTGTTACTGTTCGCCAGTCCGACTTCTCGCCCCTTACCGTAACTCTTTGGCTCCTTCCTGTTAGGTAGTTCCTTATCCATGCTAGGACCTTTCCCCCCATCCCCGCCTGCCTCTCGAGTTTGAACAGCAGTCTCATGTGCGGTACTGTATCAAAGGCTTTTTGGCAGTCCAGAAATATGCAATCTGCCCAACCATCTCTGTCCTGTCTTATCCTCGTTATTTTATCATAGAATTCCAGAAGGTTTGTTAGGCACGATTTCCCTGTCCTGAACCCATGTTGATATTTATTCACAAACCTAATGTTCTCCAGGTGTGCAACCAGTCGTAGCCTAATTATTCTTTCCAGTATTTTACAGGGGATGCTTGTCAGTGATGCAGGTCTATAGTTAAGTGCCTCCTCCCTATCGCCTTTCTTGAAGATCGGCACATTTGCCTTCTTCCAGCAACTGGTCAATTCTCCCGACATAAGTGACTCATTAAAGATCATTGCCAGAGGCACGCTGAGGGCCTGCGCTGCTTCTTTTAGTATCCACGGTGATACTTTGTCTGGTCCAACTGCTTTAGTTGCATCTAGAGTTGTCAACTGTTTCATTACCTCCTCTGCTGTCACCTCTATATCTGATAGTCTTTCATCTAGGGTAACCCCTTCCAACAATGGGAGCTACTCATGCTCGGTAGTGAACACTCCATGGAAACTGGCATTCAGTGCCTCGCAGATTTCCTTGTCACTTTCAGTATATGCCCCCTCTGTTTTCCTTAGTCTTGTCACTTGGTCGTTCACCGACATTTTTCTTCTTATATGACCGTGTAGTAACGTAGGTTGTTTTTTCGCTTTGATTGCAATATCGTTCTCATAGTCCCTTTCCGATGTTCGTCTTATGTTAATATAATCGTTCCTAGCTCTGTTGCATCTGATCCTGTTGTCCTCTGTCCTTTGTCTTCTGTACTTCCTCCACTCCCGCCTGCTGGCCATTTTTGCTTCCTGACACTGTCTATTAAACCATGGGTTATTATATTCCTTCTTATTTTTTCCCTTTACTGTTGGTATAAATCTCTCTTCGGCCTCCTGGCATTTCTGTATGACTAGGTCCATCATATCTTGGACTGTTTTTCCTCTAATTTCTTCCTCCCACTGCACTTCTCCCAGATAGTCCCTTATCCTCTTATAGTCCCCTTTCCTGTAGTCAACTCTCCTTTCCCAGATCTCTTGTCCCATGGTCATAAGTTTGAATTCCATCATGTAGTCAAAGACTAGGACACAATGGTCACTGGCCCCTAGAGGTATTTTATGCTCTAAATTCTCGATATCTTCTACGTTCTGGGTGAAAATCAGGTCAAATAGGCTCGGTGCATCTCCTCCTCTTTCCCTTGTGTCTTCCTTCACATGTTGTGTTAGGAAATTCCTGTCTATAATATCTACTAATTTTGCGTGTGTGTGTGTGTGTGTGTGTGTGTGTGTATTCACCTAGTTGAGCTTGTGGGGGTTGAGCTCTGCTCTTTCGGCCCGCCTCTCAACTGTCAATTAACAGTTTCTAACTACTACTACTATTTCCCCCCCCCCTCCCAGAAAGCAGCCCGTGACAGCTGACTAGCTTCCAGGTACCTATTTACTGCTAGGTAACAGGGGTATAGGGTGAAAGAAACTCTGCCCATTGTTTTCTCGCCGGCGCCCGGGATCGAACCCAGGACCACAGGATCACGTGTACAGCGTGCTGTTCGCTCGGCCACCTGCCCCACATGTGTGTGTGTAATTACCAAAGTGTAATTACCTAAGTGTAGTTACAGGATGAGAGCTACGCTCGTGGTGTCCCGTCTTCCCAGCACTCTTTGTCATATAACGCTTTGAAACTACTGACGGTCTTGGCCTCCACCACCTTCTCACCTAACTTGTTCCAACCGTCTACCACTCTGTTTGCGAAAGTGAATTTTTCTTATATTTCTCCGGCATCTGTGTTTAGCTAGTTAAAATCTATGACCTCTTGTTCTTGACGGTCCGGGTCTCTGGAATTCTTAAATTTTATCGATTCCTGTTACTATTTTGTACGTAGTGATCATATCACCTCTTTTTCTTTTATCTTCTAGTTTTGGCATATTTAATACCTCTAACCTCTCCTCGTAGCTCTTGTCCTTCAGTTCTGGGAGCCACTTAGTAGCGTGTCCTTGCACCTTTTCCAGTTTGTTGATGTGCTTCTTAAGATATGGGCACCACACAACCGCTGCATATTCCATCTTTGGTCATCTTGAGATGATTTCGGGGCTTTAGTGTCCCCGCGGCCCGGTCCTCGACCAGGCCTCCACCCCCAGAAAGCAGCCCGTGACAGCTGACTAACACCCAGGTACCTATTTACCTGCTAGGTAACAGGGGCATAGGGTGAAAGAAACTCTGCTAATCAGATGCAGGTCTAACAAAAGTTGTGAACAATTTCTTTAGTATATCGCCATCCATGTATTTAAAAGCAATTCTGAAGTTAGAAAGCGTGGCATAGGCTCCTCGCACAACGTTCTTTATGTGGTCCTCAGGTGATATTTTTTTTTATCTAGAACCATTTCTAGATCTGTTTCTTTATCAGAATTCTTTAAAGATTACTCACATAATATATAGGTTGTGTGGGGTCTATGTTCTCCTATTCCACATTCCATAACCTGGCATTTATGCACATTAAATTCCATTTGCCAAGTGGTGTTCCATATACTTATTTTGTCCAGGTCATCTTGAAGGGCAAGATAATCATCTAAGTTTCTTATCCTTCCTATTATCTTCGCATCATCAGCAAACATATTCATATAATTCTGAATACCAACCGGTAGATCATTTATGTAGACAATAAACATCTCTGGTGCAAGAACTGAGCCCTGTGGTACTCCACTTGTGACATTTCTCCAGTCCGAAAACATTGCCTCTGATCACTGCCCTCATTTTTCTATCTGTTAGAACATTTTTCACCCATGTTAGAAGCTTACCTGTACCCCTCCAATATGTTCCAGTTTCCAGAACAACTTTTTATGTGGAACTCTGTCGAAAGCCTTTTTTAGGTCCAGATAGATGCAGTCAACCCAACCTTCTCTTCCCTGTAAAATCTCTGTGACTCGATCATAGAAACTGAGTAAATTTGTTCCACAAGATTTTCCAGATCGAAAACCATACTGTCTGATATTATATTATTTCTCTCCAGGTGTTCTACCCATTTAGTTTTTATTATTTTTTCCAATACTTTCACTATTACACTTGTCAATGTTACAGGTCTATAATTGAGGGGGTCTTCCCTGCTGCCACTTTTGTAGATTGGAACTATATTAGCCTTTTTCCACACATCAGCTACAACTCCTGTACACAGGGATGTCTGAAAAATCAGTTCAAGTGCAATGCTGAGCTCATGTGCACATTCTCTCAGAACCCATGGTAAAACTCCATCTGGACCAACTGCTTTGCTCTTACTTAGCTCCTTGAGCATTCTTTCCACTTCATCTCAAGACACCTCTATGTGCTCTATGTTGTTCTCTGGAATTCTTACTGTGTCTGGTTCCCTGAAGATTTCATTTTGTACAAACACACTTTGGAACTTTTCGTTTAATGTTTATCACATTTCCTTTTAATTTTCCGTGAATCTATTTCCCATGTTCAACCTCGACTATTATCCTTTACCTGCAGCTTGCATTTAATGACTTTATAGAAAAGGCCTGGATCTGACTTACATTTGTCTGCTATACCGTTCTCAAAGTTCCTCTCTGCCTCTCTCCTTACTGACGTGTAGTTGTTTCTCGCTTCTTTCCTAGTAAATATAAAATCCAGCATGGCGGGAACATCCCCTTCCCTCATCCTCGTAGCTTGTTTAACAAGTTGAAACAAGAATGTTTCCAGGAAGAGGTTTACGAATCTACAGGTCCAAAAATCCTCCGTTCTAGCGTCATGTGCCTCCCAGTCTCTGGGTTTCAAGTTGAAGTCGCCGACTACCAACAGTCGTGATCTGTCTTTATTAGCTCTCGTTATAATCTCTCTCATTATTGTTATTAGACCTTCTCCTTTATTATTATTATTGTGTGTGTGTGTGTGTGTGTGTGTGTGTGTGTGTGTGTGTGTGTGTGTGTGTGTGTGTGTGTGTGTGTGTGTGTGTGTGTGTGCGTGCGTGTGTGTGTGTGCGCGCGCGCGTGTGTGTGTGTGCGCGCGCGTGTGTGTGTGTGCGCGCGCGCGCGCGCGCGTGTGTGTGTGTGTGTGTGTGTGTGTGTGTGTGTGTGTGTGTGTGTGTGTGTGTGTGTGTGTGCGTGCGTGCGTGCGAGCTAGCACGTACGCGCGTGTGTGAAAGTGGTTACCACAGGTGAAGGTCTCTCCAAGGTCGAATGGTGGCAACCGTCTCTGAGACTTTCGTTCACTATCGCCAAAATTCCCTCCCATTATAAATATTACCATCACCATCATCGTCACTATTACTTTCCCTTCAGAAACAATGAACTAAATTACCCGTCAAATATTGGTAATAATCAAATCCATTATATTTAGAGTTGAAGACCATTAGAAGGTGAAGCAATTGTCCACATGTTAGGGTCACTTGCGGTCAGCGGCGGGCGTCGTGTGCTCGCCTCGACCATACTTACTGGTAAGGCTCCAAATACCCACGAAAATATATTAATAGCAAGAGCTGTTGCAGAGAATGTTGTCTTGTTGTTGTTGTTGTTGTTTCTCTTATTGGCGTTCTGTAATGATTTTAAAAACGTATGACCACACTGTCTGTCCCTTAGTCTATATCTCTCTCTGTCTGCTTGTCCCTTAGTCTATATCTCTGTCTGTCTGTCTATCTGTGTCTCCCCCATTCTTCACGTTTACCGAACATGTTTAAAATATAAATGCCACATTTAACGGGAAAAAACCTCTAGATGAACCGTTTCAACACTGGCTTCATATTTCCATGATATCATACAGTTGCACACAGACAAGCTTCTGCTGCTGCTCTGTGTACTGAACGACCAGTTAAGCTGCATGTTAAGGCAGCTTAAGTTAATTCACGTCAAGTTAATGCAGGTTAATTAACGTTTGGGGAAGAAATTGATCGTTTCACATTGTATCTATGCCTTATATCTTCACATTGCCATTCTTAGATATACTTATACATTGGGAAGATTTTTCATTAATGTTTAGTGTTTACAGAAAGCCTACGAATAATTTATCTTATGTTCATTATTTCTCAGAGCATAGATACAATGTGGAAACAATCAATTTGTTCCTCTATGTATCTAAGAGCTCGTCGGGTTATTAGTCCAGAATTCTTAGATGAAAAGTTTAAGAATATTGATTCTATTGGTCTCAAGCTTTGTTATCCACTGAGTTTTTTGGAAGTTTGCCGTAGCAAAGCACGTCGTACATATTATAATAATATATGCTCTGAGAAAATTCGCCCCAAAAATATGTTATGTTTACCATATTTTTCTGGGTTTGAAAATATGGTCAAGGCCTTGAAACTTTTTGATGTACATGTATTGTTTAGTTACGAAAGTACTGTTGGAAAACTACTAGTTAGAAACAGTCCTCGAAGTGATAATTGTGTCATTTACAAAATACCTTGTAAAGACTGTAATAGGTTTTATGTTGGGCAAACATTCAAAGATTTTAAATTTCGAATTTCGCAACATAAATACTCTTTAAGACACGGTCAATTGTGTAATGCTTTGTTTGTTCATTTGTCAGAAAGTTCTCACCAAATAGATTGAGAGATGGCTTCTTCAATAACGAATTGTAAAAGCATTTGCAATTGGAATATTATTAAATCTATTTAATACAGCTTACAGTATCATGTAATTTGAACATTAGCGGTGGTTTGTATAATTTAAATACATTTTTATTTGATCAGTTAAAGGGCGATTTGAGTAGGATCATTGATACACATTTATCTCACTAATACCTTATTAATATCCCATTAAGACATCGTACCTCACCTCTCCTCTTCCCCTGCCTGTATATCCACACCCATTGAACTGTAAATCATCTGCATCTACATCCGCCACCAAGATAATGTTATCATAACACGACTAAAACCAGTGCATTAAAACGGAAGTGAAAAAGAAACAGGGAAAAAGAAGGAATCCCCACCTCCATTTAAAACTTTGACCCAAATATCACAGTAACAAGGCTATCGCGAATAACCGAACTCAATTACGGGCTCACCATAGCCCGTGCTACATGGACACTTCGTTCTGAGTAGCTAAATCTAAAACAACAACAACACAGGAAATTCATCCTCCTGAAGATGTATTATTATATACGAAAGTACTTAAGGAAATTCTTGTTTCAATTCTTCCTCCGTGGCCTGACACTGTAATATATATATATATATATATATATATATATATATATATATATATATATATATATATATATATATATATATGTCGTACCTAGTAGCCAGAACGCACTTCTCAGCCTACTATGCAAGGCCCGATTTGCCTAATAAGCCAAGTTTTCCTGAATTAATATATTTTCTCTAATTTTTTTCTTATGAAATGATAAAGCTACCCATTTCATTATGTATGAGGTCAATTTTTTTTATTGGAGTTAAAATTAACGTAGATATATGACCGAACCTAACCAACCCTACCTAACCTAACCTATCTTTATAGGTTAGGTTAGGTAGCAGAAAAACAATTCATGAAAACTTGGCTTATTAGGCAAATCGGGCCTTGCATAGTAGGCATAGAAGTGCGTTCTATGCGTACATAGAAGTGTGAAGTGCGTATATATATATATATATATATATATATATATATATATATATATATATATATATATATATATATATATATATATATATATATATATATATATATATGACACACACACACATATATATACTGGCTTCTTGTTCACAATTTAACAAATGATAGAGTGAGGGACTTTCAGACTAAACAGCAGCGGTGTAGGGCGGGCTGGCCGTCCTCCTTGTCGTATGCAATGTTGCAGTCATTAATATCCTTTATGAATGGCGCCACACTCATTAATACACGTGTCATTCTTGGCCGCCTGATAACATATCTTATCACCCATCGTCTTGCGCCCCCCCCCCCTCGTGTATACCTCTGCTATATCTGGTGGTGAGCTAGGGGGCGAAGGGTCACGTATCTACCTTCCTGTCCTTGTGGTAGGTTGAGTTCCGGCTCCTGGTCCCGCCTCATAACCCTCAGTTGATCGTGATCAACCAAAGAAAGTCTATTTACACTGGTGAGATGACTTACATCAAGTTTAGCTACAGAGCGCAGCAAACAAGCACTGTAATTGTAAATTATATATAACATTATGTCATACCCAAAATACTTCTTCAAGTTGAAAGACGGAGGGAGAGATGACCTGTCAACCCAGGACCCCGCCCCAGGCCGTGTTCCCCCAAGCTGGGGTCGGCGCCAAGGACACGTTCGTCAGTGTTGTGTCATCTAAAACGATATTTTCATGAGAATAAAATAATAATGTGGTCAGTGGGGAGGTGCAGGTGGAGCACAGGTGGTGGTGAACCTGTACACTAGTTGATTGACAGTTGAGAGACGGGACCAAAGAGCCAGAGCTCAACCCCCGCAAGCACAACTAGGTGAGTACATATTATGAAATCTGTTAGCTTGCCGCATGCGGCTCTGGTACCTGGACATAACAGGTTACCGCAGCCGCTTATCTTTAACACTCATGTTAACCCCTCCCCCGCCCCACCCTCGACCCATGCTTTTGGCACCCCTCCTCCTGAAGCATGGGGGGAGGGAGGGGGGTGCTTGAAGCATGGGGGGAGGGGGGAGGGGATGCCTGAGGCATGGGGGGGTGCCTGAAGCATGGGGGAGGGGGTACAGCGCCCCAGAGAGGGAGTATAGCGCCCCAGAGAGAGGGGGTACAGCGCCCCAGAGAGAGGGGGGGTACAGCGCCCGAGAGGGGGTACAGCGCCCCAGAGAGGGAGTATAGCGCCCCAGAGAGAGGGGGGGTACAGCGCACCAGAGAGGGAGTATAGCGCCCCAGAGAGAGAGGGGGGTACAGCGCACCAGAGAGGGGGTACAGTGTTGGACGCCAGTTAGGCGCCATACACATAGGATGACCTAATACCCTCTTATGATGGCCGGCGCTAAGCTAAACAACAGGTATCAACAGGTAAGCTAAACAGGTATCAACAACGTTGTCAGCAGATTTGAATGTAGCTCTCTGCAGCTCTCAGACCTTCAGAGACAGCCTGGGCCATCGGAGCATCCACACGCGCTCCCTTACACACTCTAGCTAGCTCCTGGCTCGTGTAGAAGATATATATATATATATATATATATAATAAACTAAGAAAAAGCAGTGGACGTTTGGTACTCCAATTCCTGCCCACAACCTAATCATTCTACAATAACATCAACCGATGTTACAACAGCGCCCCAGAGAGAGTACAGCGTCCCAGAGAGGGGGTACAGCCCACGAGAGAGGGGGTACAGCGCACCAGAGGGGGTACAGCGCCCAGAGGGGGTACAGCGCACCAGAGGGGGTACAGCGCCCCAAAGAGGGGGTACAGCGCCCCAGAGGGGGGGTACAGCGCCCCAGAGGGGGGGTACAGCGCCCCAGAGGGGGGGTACAGCGCACCAGAGAAGGGGTACAGCGCCCGAGAGGGGGTACAGCGCCCCAGAGAGAGAGAGTACAGCGCCCCAGAAAGGGGGTACAGTGCCCCAGAGAGGGGGTACAGAACCCCAGAGAAGGAGTACAGCGTCCCAGAGAGGGGGGTACAGCGCCCCAGAGAGGGAGTACAGCGCCCCAGATAGGGAGTACAGCGCCCCAGAGAGGGTGTACAGCGCCCCAGAGAGGGTGTACAGCGCCCCAGAGAGGGAGTACAGCGCCCCAGAGGGGGTACAGCGCCCCAGAGAGGGGGTACAGTGCCCCAGAGAGGGGGTACAGTGCCCCAGAGAGGGGGTACAGCGTCCCAGAGAGGGAGTACAGCGCCCCAGAGAGGGGGTACAGCGTCCCAGAGAGGGGGTACAGCGCCCCAGAGGGGGGTACAGCGCCCCAGAGAGGGGGTACAGCGCCCCAGAGAGGGAGTACAGCGTCCCAGAGAGGGAGTACAGCGCCCCAGAGAGGGGGGTACAGCGCCCCAGAGAGGGGGTACAGCGTCCCAGAGAGGGAGTACAGCGCCCCAGAGAGGGGGGTACAGAGCCCCAGAGAGGGGGGTACAGCGCCCCAGAGAGGGGGTACAGCGTCCCAGAGAGGGAGTACAGCGCCCCAGAGAGGGGGGTACAGCGCCCCAGAGAGGGGGTACAGCGCCCCAGAGAGGGGGGGTACAGCCCACCAGAGGGGGGTTACAGCGCACCAGAGGGGGGTTACAGCGCACCAGAGGGGGGGTTACAGCGCACCAGAGGGGGGTTACAGCGCGCCAGAGATGGGGTACAGCGCCCCAGAGAGGCAAGCACCTCACATATGGATGAGTGTAGGCCTGGGAAGAGGACTGCGTGACGCTACACAGCGGAGGTACCAACACTTGGAAGATGCCGCAGAGTCAAGTTATCAGATAGGCAATAATTATTACCTGTGATAAGATGCTGGTTATCTGAGGTGGGAGGCTGAGGCCTCGCCTGCCGCCAAGACCGAACCAAAGCTACTCCAGTCACATCAGAAGGAAAACAACAGTGAAAGAACAGGTATTGAAACTTCGAACAGGCGAGGACAGGTATACAGAGAATGACAGAGAGGTGTGTGAAGAACTCAACAAGAGGTTCCAGGAGGTCTTCACAATAGAACAAGGTGAGGTCACTGTGCTAGGAGAAAGGGAGGTAAACCAGGTGGCCTTGGAAGAGTTCGAAATTACGAGAGAGGAGGTCAAGAGACACCTGCTAGATCTAGATGTTAGAAAGGCTGTTGGTCCAGATGGGATCTCACCATGGATACTGAAAGTGTGCAGAGGCACTTTGCTTGCCACTCTCCATAGTGTATAGTAAGTCACTGGAGACGGGAGACCTACCAGAAATATGGAAGACGGCGAATGTGGTCCCAATATACAAAAAGGGCGACAGACAAGAGGCACTGAACTACAGGACAGTGTCCTTGACTTGTATACCATGCAAGGTGATGGAGAAGATCGTGAGAAAAAAACTAGTAACACATCTGGAGCGAAGGGACTTCGTGACAAATCGCCAACATGGGTTCAGGGAGGGTAAATCTTGCCTTACAGGATTGATAGAATTCTACGATCAGGTGACAAAGATTAAGCAAGAAAGAGAGGGCTGGGCGGACTGCATTTTCTTGGATTGTCGGAAAGCCTTTGACACAGTACCGCATAAGAGGCTGGTACATAAGCTGGAGAGACAGGCAGGTGTAGCTGGTAAGGTGCTCCAGTGGATAAGGAAGTATCTAAGCAATAGGAAGCAGAGAGTTACGGTGAGGGGTGAGACCTCCGATTGGCGTGAAGTCACCAGTGGAGTCCCACAGGGCTCTGTACTCGGTCCTATCTTGTTTCTGATATATGTAAATGATCTCCCGGAGGGTATCGATTCATTTCTCTCAATGTTTGCGGACGATGCTAAAATTATGAGAAGGATTAAAACAGAAAAGGACTGTTTGAGGCTTCAAGAAGACCTAGACAAGCTAAAGGAATGGTCGAACAAATGGTTGTTAGAGTTTAACCCAACCAAATGTAATGCAATGAAGATAGGTGTAGGGAGCAGGAGGCCAGATACAATGTATCATCTGGGAGAGGAAATTCTTCAGGAGTCAGAGAAGAAAAAAGACTTGGGGGTTGATATCACGCCAGACCTCTTTCCTGCAGCACATATCAAGCGGATAACATCAGCGGCATATGCCAGGCTGGCCAACATACGAACGGCATTCAGAAACTTGTGTAAAGAATCATTCAGAACTTTGTATACCACATATGTCAGGCCAATCCTGGAGTATGCAGCCCCAGCATGGAGTCCATATCTAGTCAAGGATAAGACTAAACTGGAAAAGGTTCAAAGGTTTGCCACCAGACTAGTACCCGAGCTGAGAGGTATGAGCTACGAGGAGAGACTACGGGAATTAAACCTCACTTCGCTGGAAGACAGAAGAGGAAGGGGGGACATGATCACCATATTCAAGATTCTGAAGGGAATTGATAGGGTAGATAAAGACAGTCTATTTAATACAAGGGGACACAGGTGGAAACTGAGTGCCCAAATGAGCCACAGAGATATTAGAAAGAACTTTTTTAGTGTCAGAGTGGTTGACAAATGGAATGCATTAGGAAGTGATGTGGTGGAGGCTGACTCCATACACAGTTTCAAGTGTAGATATGATAGAGCCCAATAGGCTCAGGAATCTGTACACCTGTTGATTGACGGTTGAGAGGCGGGACCAAAGAGCCAGAGCTCAACCCCCGCAAACACAACTAGGTGAGTACAACTAGGTGAGTACAGTGCAGAGGAAGTGCAGTGGTAGGAAGAAATTAGAGGAAAAACAGTGCAAGGTATGATGAACCAAGTCATATGGAAATGCAAGGAGGCTGAAGAGAGATTTATTCTAACAGTAAAGGAAAAAAGCAGGAGGGAATATAATAACCCATGGTTTAATAGACAGTGTCAGGAAGCAAAGGTGAGAAGCAGGAGGGAGTGGAAGAAGTACAGAAGACAAAGGACAGAGGACAACAGGATTAGATGTAACAGAGCTAGGAAAGATTACATTAACATAAGACGGGTGTCGGAAAGAAATTATGTGAATGATATTGCAATAAAAGCGAAAAAGCAACCTAAATTACTACATAGCCATATAAGAAGGAAGTTATCGATAAATGACCAAGTGACAAGACTGAGGAAAACACAAGGGGCATATACAGAAAGTGACAAGGAAATCTGCGAGGCACTGACTGCAAGTTTCCATGAAGTGTTCACAACCGAGCCTGAGCAGCTCCCATTGTTAGAAGAGCTTACCCTAGATGGAAGACTATCAGATATAGAGGTGACAGCAGAGGAGGTAATGAAACAGTTGACAACACTGGATGCAAATAAAGCAGTTGGACCAGTTGATCTTTAATGAGTCACTATGTCGGGAGTTGCTGGAAGGAGGCAAATGTCGTACCGATCTTCAAGAAAGGTGATAGGGAGGAGGCACTTAACTACAGACCCGTATCACTGACAAGCATCCCCTGCAAAATACTTGAAAGAATAATTAGGCTAAGACTTGTTGAGCACCTGGAGAGCATTGGGTTTGTAAACAAGCACCAACATGGGTTCTGGACAGTGAAATCATGCCTAACAAACCTTTTAGAATTCTATGATAAAGTAACAAGGATCAGGCAGGACAGAGAAGGCTGGGCAGACTGCATATTTCTTGACTGCCAAAAGGCCTTTGATACAGTACCGCACATGAGACTGCTATACAAACTTGAGAGGCAGGCAGGAGTAAGCGGAAAGGCCCTAGTATGGGCGAAGAACTACCTAACAGGAAGGAGCCAGAGGGTAATGGTAAGGGGCGAGAAGTGGGACTGGCGAACAGTAACGAGTGGAGTACCTCAAGGATCGGTGTTCTTTCTAATTTACGTAAATGATATGTTTACAGGAGTGGGATCCTACATGTCAGTGTTTGCAGATGACGCAAAATTAATGAGAAGAGTTGTGACAGATGAGGATTGTAGGATCTTCCAAGAGGACCTGGACAAGTTGCAGAGATGGTCAGAGAAATGGCTATTGGAGTTCAACACGAGTAAATGTAAAGTTATTGAAATGGGATCAGGTGATAGGCGACCAAAGGGACAGTACACAATGAAGGGGAACTGCCTACCTGTAACGATTCGAGAAAGAGACCTGGGAGTGGACGTAACACCTAATCTAACTCCTGAGGCACATATAAATAGGATAACGATAGCAGCGTACTCTACACTGGCGAAAATTAGAACTTCATTCAGAAACCTAAGTGAGGAGGCTTTTAGGGCGCTTTACACTGCCAACGTGAGACCAGTCTTAGAGTATACCACGCCATCATGGAGCCCCCATCTGAAGAAACACATAAGGAAACTGGAGAAGGTTCAGAGGTTTGCGACGAGGCTTGTCCCAGAGTTACGAGGGATGGGATATGAAGAACGTCTGAAGGAACTGAACCTTACGACACTAGAGAAAAGAAGGGAGAGAGGAGATATGATAGGGACATATAAAATACTCAGGGGAATTGAGAAAGTGGAAATAGATGAAATGTTCACACGTAATAATAACAGAACGAGGGGACATTGGTGGAAACTGAAAACTCAGATGAGTCACAGAGATGTTAGAAAGTTTTCTTTTAGCGTGAGAGCAGTGGATAAATGGAATGCACTTGGGGAACAGGTTGTGGAAGCAAACTATTCATAATTTTAAAATTAGGTATGATAGGGAAATGGGACAGGAGTCATTGCTGTAAACAACCGACGGCTGGAAAGGCGGGATCCAAAAGCCAATGCTAGATCCTGCAAGCACAAATAGATGAGTACACACATGCACGCTCCTGTTGATTGACGGTTGAGAGACGGGACCAAAGAGCCAGAGCTCAACCCCCGCAAGCACAATTTGGTGAGTACACATACACACATACCCATCAAAGGAATAACATCAGCGGCCTACGCGAGGCTGGCTAACATCAGAACTGCTGTCAGAAACCTGTGTAAGGAATCCTTCAGAACCTAGTATCCCACATATGTCAGACCAATCCTGGAGTATGCGGCCCCAGCATGGAGTCCATACCTAGTCAAGCATAAGACTAAGCTGGAAAAGGTTCAAAGGTTTGCCACCAGACTAGTACCCGAAATGAGGGGTATGAGCTACGAGGAGAGACTACGGGAATTAAACCTCTCGTCACTGGGAGACAGAAGAGTTAGGGGGGACATGATCACCACATACAAGATTATCAAAGAAATTGATAGGATAGATAAAGACAGACTATTTAACACCAGAGGCACACGCACTAGGAGACACAGGTGGAAATTTGGAAATCGAGTGCCCAAATGAACCAAAGATACATTAGAAAGAGTTTTTTCAGTGTCAGAGTAGTAGACAAATGGAATGCATTAGGAAGTGATGTGGTGGAGGCTGACTCCATACACAGTTTCAAATGTAGATATGATAGAGTCCAGTAGGCTCAGGAACCTGTACACCAGTTGATTGACGGTTTTGAGGCGGGGACCAAGGAGCCAGAGTTCAACCCCCGCAAGCACAACTAGGTAAGTACACACACACAAGAAAGGAGATAGGGAAGAGGCACTTAACTACAGATCAGTATCACTGACAAGGTATCCCAGCAAAGTACTTGAAATAATAATCAGATTAAGACTGGTTACACACCTAAAGAACACTAGGTTTATAAATAAAGTTTTGTAAACAAACACAAACATGGGTTCAGAGAAGGGAAATCATGCCTAACAAACCGTCTGGGATTCAATGATAAAATAACAAGGATAAGGCAGGACAGAGAAGGATGGGCAGACAGCATATTTCTGGACTACCAAAAAGCCTTTGATACAGTATCGCACATGAGACTGCTATTTAAACTTGAGAGGCAGGCGGGAGTGAGCGGAAAGGTCCTAGCACGGATAAGGAACTACCTAACAGGAAGGAGCCAAAGAGTTACGGTAAGGGGCGAGAAATCGGACTGGCGA